>BSBK01000790.1:2425000-3025000 GCA_027943335.1 Chamaecyparis obtusa | reverse complement strand
AGCCTTTTTGGAGTTGAGTTTGAATTCATGCATGAGAAAGGAAGTTTCTTTAAATATTAGGGGTTTTGGCCATTATTCTGGTACACAAGTTTTGGAAGAGGAATTTTGGAGACAAATTTGGGATAGATTTGTGAGAGCTCATCGAAAGGCTTGGATTTTGTTTTCTTCATTCTGGTCATCTTCGAATCTGTATAATTTTGTTTGAGGTAGGTTTTGAAATTTATTCTTGTTATTACTTCTTAGCATCCTATAGGAAATTGTAGAAAGTGTCTTCCTCGTGCTTGCTATTATTGATTGTTTGAGAAGCAATGTTTATATCACTTGGATGTTAAAGGAAAAAGTTTGCATGCAATCCGTTGTGTGATTTGAATATATCTATTTGTTATTAAGATCTCAAGTTTGTGAAATTAGTTGTGGATCAATTGAAAAACCCAAGTGGTTTAGGGTTTTGATCTCGTTTTATAATCATGTTAATGGATTATTTGTATTTATGGTATTTTAATTTAACTATATATTTATGTTTTTTGTTTGTATTTAATACATACATACATACATACATACATACATACATACATACATAGATATAAATATATATATATATATATATATATATCAGCTTGTTTTGTTTTATACTAAATTAAAATAGAATTTAGTTTAAAAGATTGGAAAAGTTTAAAAACAAAATAAAATTTAATTAATTTTTTTTATTGGGGGATTAAAAACCCAATTCCTTACCTTTTTAATTACCCCTTTATCGGCTGCCATGCGCAGTACCTCTGGGGTATTGATGCACGACAGTCCCCTAAAGGACTGCCATGCGTCAGCATCGTACGGTATTGACTCACATCAAACCCTGCAGAGGGGCGGGATAGTGTACCAAGGTAGGGGTGTGGGGGCGCGTGCGCTCCCCACTCTTTGCATTGTTTAATATTTTAATAACCTTTTTTTATGTTTTAAGTTGTTAATTTTTATTATAAATTTTATTATTTGATCATTGTTTTTTTTAGTTTAGTTAAATTTTTTTTTTAATTAAATTTAAATTTAAATTATTCTTAAAATGTAAATTAGTTAATTCTAATTTATGGTTTTAGATTTTTCATTAAAAGAAATTAGTTTAATCTAATTTCTAATTTTATTCTTTTGTATTGTTAATGATTAGTACGAGGTGCATAATTATGGATATTAGTTTGTACTTTAATTGTTTTACTATTGTTTTGTAAAACTATTGTTTCAATTGAATTATGAATTTTAATTTGATAAATTTTGTTGTTAGATTATTAGATGAATTTGAAAGCTAGGGTAATTTTGTATTGCTTTTAATTGATTGTATCTGACTATAGTATATATATATCCTTGGGTATATTAGTGATGCAATCTTTAGCATGCATGTTTTATATGAAGACTTTTGATGCCTTGGTCTATTAGTTTTGGATTGATTTTTCAAGGGTTGTAGTCATCTTTTGGGGGTAAAATCTAGAGGCGGGTTTTGGATGTTCTTCTATCATGTTTGGTTGCCATGCATGTTATGTTGTGTCGGTAACATGTTTTATGATGCATCTAGTTTTGCATGTTTCTGGTTTTGCATGTTGAATCTAGTTATGAAGATTCTTGAGTTATGTTAACTCAGAGATTAGGCTTGATTCTATGAATCCTAGAGTAGGTCATCTAAGTGTATGTCAGGAAGTGGCTTGTGAATTGGTGCCAGAGCCCGGAAGTGGTTACCAGGAGATCCAATTACAAGTAGATTAATAAGTGATAATTAATAAACATTGGGAATCTAAAATAAACCTAATAAGATATTTGTGCCTCACACATGCTTGAGTCCCTGATTGAGTTTGACTAGGATGAGAGTTGAGATGATGCTTGCCGCCTATATGGACTGGATATGGCATAGGTAGTACCTTGTCTACATGAGAGGTTGCTATAACCACATAGAGTCACTAGGGCACTGGGGTCTAAAGGGACTACCAGAATAACCCTAGAGTTGACTTATGTGATGACACTTCTTGTATGCATCTTAGGTTTCCTACGTGTTGTGTTTACCTCTAGTAGAGTATGTTTATACCTTGTTGTACTTTTGGTATCCTTGTGTTAGAAGCTTTCAGGACCTCTTCCTTGGATTGTTGTTGTTTGTTATTTGAGTGGGTTCTAGTGTTATCTCCTTAGCATGGTGGGAGTGGACCATTTAGGTTCACGACGTCGGGTGGTAGTGGTTCTTTTACCATTTGAGATTCTGACGTTCGTGCACTGAGGCTAGATGATCCATGTTGCAGTTGTTCTTTCTTGTTCTTCTTGTGATATTGTAGCATTGTATCAGTTTTTCAGAGTTATCATGTTGTATTTCTTTTCAGTTATTGTATTCACATACCCTGCGACATGTGCAGTGGATGCTTATTGTTATGGTCACCTTATGGTACCAATTGTATTTAGGTGATCATGCTTATGATGTTGTATTTTATCTATCAGATGTAATCTTGTGATTCATATCTTTATCTTATATTAATTAATTAACTCTTTCGTAATCTTTGTCAAGGAACTCTTTGGGAGTTGTAACCTTTGTTAATTGTTAATTTCTTTTCTTTTCTTCCACATTGTAAACTTTGATGTTATTGAATGTTAACTTTAAAAAAAAATATTCTGCAAACTTAGTCGCTTGTTTTAGGTTAAGTTCTTATGGGTTCCCTGGTGGGGCATTATACTGTAACTTCTCTTGATTCACACAAGAGTCTCATTCATGTAATAATTCAAGTTTTTTCCATACCTCATGTGTAGTTTCCAACTCGATCACATTTATTTATTTGACATTTGATAAAGCACTCAACAAGGCTTCTTTGGCTGTCATGTTACATCTAAATTCTATCATCTCAACAACAATAATAAGGGAAAAGTCTTTAGGAGGAATGTAATCATTCTACCCTTCCATAAATAATAATTTGTTCCATTAAATATCATATTTTCCTTCTTAAAATATGCCATCCCAAATTACCTCAAATAGTTAAGCTCCAAAAAGAGGATCTAGCTCTGATACCAATTGATAGAAACAAGGAAGAACACTCAACTAAGAGGGGGGTTGAATCATTTGTGTCCAAAATAGTTGTTCCAAAACCAAAACTTAATAATTCTTAAATTCCTTACTTAGATATTAAAAGATAAACAAGAAAAAACTTAAACTATCAACACAAGAACACACAACACAAAATTTTGTGTGGAAGCCCAGTTAAGGGAAAAACCACAGAGGGCATCAAACCCACAAGATGATGTACTAGCACATATAAACCTATTAAAGGTATAATGGGGAATGCACATGCATTTAGGATCACTTCCTAGAGCTCACTACTCAAATAAAAATGAGGGAAACAATCCTTGGGAAGCAACCCAAAATACAACTAGGGATACAACCCCAAAAATGGACTACAATCCATTGTGGACAAAAAATCCACTAATTAAGTGAACTAACTATCGATGGCATCTTAGGCATGACAATATAGCTCCAATGAAATAAGATTTGTTTTAAATTTATTTTACATTCCACTCATACCTCTTTGCACATCTACTGATATCACTTCATCTATCATCACACATATCCATCACACATACATTCACAATCACAAATGATCTCATCTTTAAATACATTACATCAAATCATTATAACTAGGTCATATAGGGACCTAATTAAAAAATATTATGAGTAATACACAATCCTTGATGTAATCCAAGACATGTCAGATAAGACATAACTAGGACCCAAATCTTCATCAACAAACATTCCACGATCCAAATATCATGCCTCAAATATTTGAAACATGCTAACTCATCAATTCAACCAAGAACATTAACATGCCAAAGAAAAATCACTAAATATGATCACACAACCCAATAAAATCCACTAGTACAAATAGAACATGATCCAGGAACATTAGAAAGATACATGAGTTACTACAATAGTAGTACAAACATCTACACCATTCATCAGGAACACTGAATATCAATCTCAGTCAAAAAAGAAGAATAGCTTTCCAACATCCAAATAATCCACCTAAGATGAGAACACACATGCATATTTTGAACATACCACCAGGTTAGCAACCAAAGATACTGCATAACTAAACCTCACTGATCTAAAAAGTACAACATTGTCTCTACTAAAATAATCTTCTAATAAATCAGTCATAGCATCTCCAAATCATACAATGAACCTCTACAACTTGAACAAGATCAAGTATAGACATTCCTCAATATATATCCATCTTTGTAGCAATTGATATCAAGTACACTATCCATACCAAACCAAAACTTTAACTGAACAAGCCAGGAAAATGTCAAGAATAAAGAAATATATTAACATCAATGACAAAACATTAATGACAACACATATATGTATGAAATCTCCAACAAATTAGTAGGGGCATACAATGATCTTCCTCCTTTTCAACATAATAGGATATTTCCTTATTGTTTGAATACTGAAGCATACTTTGGAAAGAGACTACTTCAAACATGATCTCCCTTTTCCTATGGATATCTCTCCCAAAAGTAATCTTTTAATTAATGGTACCATTAATGTCCAAATAGATCCTTATAACACTGAAAAATTCATCAAAATTAGAAAATGTCTAGATGAGGATAAATGAAAAGAGCTTACTTCCCTTCTTAAATTCTCTAATGACTTGTCTGGGCTTATTTTTCATGCTTGCTATTTACCCTAAAATTATCACGCATAAAATTTTCCCTCTTCCTAATGTGAATCTGGTAAAAAAAAAGATATGGAAGATGAATCCCAATATTTCTCTTCTTGTGAAAGCTGAGATTGAAAATCTCATTGACATTGGCTTTATTCATCCTATCAATTATTCTCCTTGGATCTCAAACATTGTAGTTGTATCCAAGGGTGATAATAAAATCCAAATGTATACTACTTTTTGTGACTTAAACAAATATTCCTTTAAGGATGATTTCTTTCTCCCTAACATTGACATGAATGTGGATTCTATAGAGGGACATGTTTTATTATCTTTCATGGATGATTTATCTATCTACAATCAAATCTTCATTCCTATTGAAGATCAATACAATATTTCTTTTATTACTCCATGGGGAACCTTTTGTGGGTTGTCATGCCCTTTGGATTAAAAATGTGGGTGCTACATATCAACATGCTATGAATCATATCTTGTATGATTACATCCATAAGATTCTTGAAGATTATGTGGATGACATTCTTGCCAAATGTATTTCTCATAAATATCATGCTCCTATTCTTAGACAAATCTTTGAACAAATACATAAATATAACATGTTCTTGAATCCTTGAAAATGTTCTTTTGGTATGGACCGTGAAAAAATTCTTGGATTCACTATTTCAAAAAGGGGTATTGAGGTGGATACTAAGAAAATTGATTCCATTGTTAATATACCACCTCCCTAAAACATCTCACAACTTTGTAGTTTACAAGGAAAACTACGAGCTATTCACCAATTTGTATCACACTTATCGCAACGTATGATTTCTTTCACATTTGAAAAATTCAAATAATATCTTTCTAATCCTCCTATCTTGCATCCCTCTCAACATAATCAACCTTTCTTTTTATACACTTCTACTTCTTCTAATTTACTTTGTTAGTTGTCTTAGCTCAACATGAGAAGAATGGAAAAGAGCATCTGGTTTATTACATTAGTTATACTTTGGTAGATTATGAAACTCGATACACTACGATAGAAAAAGAATGTCTTATTTTAGTTTTTTATTGTCAAAAAATCTAACATTACCTTCTTAATTCCAAAATTAATTTCATCATAAAATTTGATCCTTTGAAACATATTTTCTTGAAAGCTAACTTGTCAGGATGCTTAGATAAATGGGTTATGCTACTAAGTGAGTTTGACTTAATTTTTTTTCTCAAAAGGCAATTAAAGGACAAGCTTTGACTAATCATCTTGTTGAAGCTCCTTCACCTAACTCAACTTCTACTCCTACCACTTTCCATGATGAATTTGTTTTACCTAAGGACAGTAATGATACATGGTAATTGTACTTTGATGGATCTAGATGCAAACTAGCTCTGGTGCCAATGTTATTCTTGTATCTCCCTCAAAGAAGCCTATAACTTTTTTTGGTGCCCAAATCAACAAATTATATTTCCTATGGATTCTTATTTCCAATTATGAGAAACCCAAAGGGATTTGGCCAACTGATAAATTCCACCCTCTCTAGGATGTAAACTTCTACAATTTAGGCTCTGCAGGACCAGGACAAGTAGGCCTATACCTTAGGATCTTCTAAGGATTTTTATATAAGATTGTTGTACTTCTCCCAAAATATGATTTCTTTGAAAACTAAAAATGCATTGATTGTGTGCTTTATTTAGAATTGAAAGTAAATTGTGAATTCCTTGAAATTACTTTTGTTAGGATGTATATTGATTAATCTCATATTATATATGTCAGTAACCAATAATGAAACCTCTAACACAATATGTTAGACCAATGCCTTGTTATTAGGGTGAAAAATATTAA
The DNA here is from genome assembly GCA_027943335.1 of Chamaecyparis obtusa. NCBI lineage: Eukaryota > Viridiplantae > Streptophyta > Pinopsida > Cupressales > Cupressaceae > Chamaecyparis > Chamaecyparis obtusa. The sequence continues at coordinate 3,018,484 of BSBK01000790.1, read as the reverse complement.
ATCTTTATCAAATGTTTTTGTTAGTATAACTTTAGAGACAACAAATAAATGCTCTAAGATAGTTTTTTATCACTTTGATAATGTTTTAATTGATTAAGAATTTTAAGGAAATAGTAATCTAGTGCTATTGATTTTAACTTCCATGTAGAAGCCCAATAAGATATAACACAAGATTGACCAATCAATACATATATTCTATTTTTTCTAGTTTAGAGTTCATCCAAAATAACCAAATCAATTGTACTATCAATCAAAGTAAATCACTGATTTAATCTAAAGAACTCAAACAAAGACATAAGACAAAATAATATCACCAGAATTTGAAGAGAAATTGGAACTTTGATATTGCATTAAAAACATTTCATTACCATAGGAGCATTGCTGATACATCCAACATATAATCCAAGGATTATAGAACCTTTTTCATAAATTGGAAAAAATCCTCTTTTTTTTATTGTCCTCCTTTATCTGAAATGGACTCATATACATATAGATGTTAATTCGAGATGAAACTCTTCATTAATACTTAAATTTTTTTGAAAACTTAACAGATGTTAACTAATCTAATGTAGAATATGAATCCTCTAGGGATTTTTTTGCAATTGATGATGTTTTGTTGGTATCCCCCATTCATTCCCAGATTGACATCACTCATAGGATCTCAAATCATGAATTCCAACTTGACAAATGGGTCCATGATCTGGTTTGTATTCTTGAGCTCTAAGTTGTCATCCTTGCAGGTCTGAAGAGCAACATCAAGTAATCCTTGACAACTTTTTATCCATGCATCCACTTTATCATCATACATTATACCAGAAAATGATCATTCATTGGCTTAACTGATTTCATTCTCCAATTGATACCTTAATCCAACTCCTATCATTTTATCGCTATAACATAAAGTGATGAAAAATTGGGCATCGTTGTCACTAAAAATCCTCTCTACCGATAGCCCAACATCCTTCTCTTAATTGTTGTGTGTTGCATCAATGGACCATCACCTATTTGTGTTACTCAGTTCTTTTTTAGCCACTTTAATATATTTCTCTGATAGTTTCATTGACATATCATATACCGATAGAGAATAATTTATCGCCTTGACATATAGTGATGCATTTCTTATTATTATTATATTATATATTGTTTTGTCCCTATATATCAGACCGATATCCCATCAGTAATTGGTATTGATCATTCTCCTTTAGTCAACTTTTATAAGTTCTCCCAATGAAATCATCGGTATCTGTAATATCAATAATATGCCTTTTATCGCTATAACTTCTAGCAATGCGTTCATTCTTTTATTTTAATATCCAAATGATATTGGTATTCCCTCTGCCAGTATGCAATCAAATATCTCCTTTAGCCTTTCTTGAGTATCCCGATAGTGTAAGACCATACCAATCAAATCATCATTGTAGCTATGTCGATATTTGAAATTTAGCATTTTGATGCCCTAACTCATCTTGTTATGTTCTAAAATCATTCTCTTCTGCTTGGACAAGTACATAGACAAAAATGATAGATTTATGGGTGCTAGGATTATTGATGTGCCTTCATGTCAGTCTTATGAACATCTTTTCCCATCTCTATTGAGAGATTATTTGATATATTTCCTATACATAAAAACATACAATAACCATCCTTCACATGATATGATGATTTACTTCTCTTAGTGACATTTTTAAAATTCAAAATTTTACAAGTGTCAATTGTGGCTCTTTCTGGGGACATATATCCTTTGTGGATATAGAGAGATCCCAGTGTTTCTCTCGAGAAGAAGACCATCATAAAAAAATTGTAATAAGATGAAATAAAATAAACATGTAATACTATAATATACAGAGGGTAAGAGATACTCCTGTCAGTTGTCAGAAGAAAAAACTCTTTAAGTACTAGCCATGCACTAGAAGATCTTGATCATATCCATCCACATCCAATAAATAATATGAATCCTCACCTCCTTTTCCAATAATATTATAAGGTCCAAGCCATGAGGCTTCAAATTTTCCATATTTTCCTTTGTCTTGATCTTTAGCATTCCATTTCAGAACCCAATCACCTTCCTAAAATTTTCTTTTATGTATCCTTTGTCATGTGCTTGGTCTTCTCTTGTATTTTGACATTTTGTTCCTATGCAATTCTCCTGGTTTCTTCAAGTTCAATTAGTGAAATCAATCTATCATTCATAGGATCTAATTCTTCTGATCCTTCCTCACTGATGAATCTGTAAACTAGTAACAAATTATGTATTGGTAGTCTTGCAATCTTACCATATACCAATTCGTAAGGTGAGTACCCTGTAGATTTCTTGACTATCACTCTATCATCCCATACTACTAAATTCAACTTGGAATCCCAAGATTTCTTGTTAATATTTAACATCCTCTTGATAATTTTCAAAATATTCTTATTGCTTGATTTTGCTTGCCCATTTCATTGTGGATGATAAGATGTGGAATAATATAAGCTAATGTCATACATATCGCATAATTCTACAACCTCTTTTTCTCTGAAACACATAGAATTATCAATTGTAATCTTGTGTGGTACCCAAAATCTTGTCAAGTTGTTTTCTATTAGAAACTTTATGACCACCTTGTGAGTGGATTGTCTCACAGCAATAACCTCTACCCATTTTGTAAAATAATCAGTAGCCACTAATATCCATCTATGCCCACCACTTGATTTCTTAGACATTTCACCTATAAAATCTATACCCTACATTTGAAAAGGTTCCTCTACTTGCATGGATCTCATGGGTAATGTACCATTATACTTCAATTTACTAGAGAACTTTTGACATTCTTCACACTTCCTAACATATCCATAACAATCTTTAAAAACATTAGGACAAAAATATCTTGCCCTAAGAATTTTGTGAGTAGTAGTCTTGGTTGAGAAATGTCCACCACATACACCCTTATGCATATCATTAAGAATATTTCTCACCTAAAAAATATCTAAATAGAACAATAATATTCTATCCCTATTTTTCCAATATAAATCACCCTGAATTAAAACATACTTGGTTGCTTGAAGTTTAATTTTTCTCTTTTGGATATCTGATTTTCCATCTTTAAAACTCATCTTTCTTAAATAGAAAACAATGTCAATATACCAATGACAATTTTCAATGCTTACCTCATCATTATCTTCATTTATATGGTTTATTTGAGCAGCTTCCAAGTTTGATTTCATCATCAACTTTACCAAACTTTTCCCTCTGACCAACTTTGTTATCTGAATGTCTATGTTGAATTCATGTACTTGATTGATCCATCTACACCTCTTCCCAGTGGTCTCAGCCTGTCTAAAAATATCTTTTATGGATACATTTGGTACATAAGAGGTAATTTGTGCCCCAACTAAGTATGGCCTAAAATATTTTACCACCTTCACAAGTGCATAAGCTTGTTTTTTAGTTAGATCATAATTTAATTCAGAAGACTGCAAATATTTTTTGAAAATATTATAGGTTGCTCATATCCTTCATCATTCTTTTGGAGTAATACAACATCTATTGTGTGAAAAGAAGCAAATGAGAATAGTTGAAAAGGTTTAGAAAAATTAGGTGACTTCAATACTGGTGCTTCCTTAATTGCCTTCTTAATTTCTTTAAAAGCTTCTAAAGTCTCATTTTCCCAAGAGACACTTGCACCTTTTTTCAACATTTTAGTAAATAGGCTTCACAATTTTAGAGAATTTAGGAACAAACCTCCTTAAAAAGTTGATTTGACCAAAGAATGACTGAATAACCTTTATTGTTTTTGGGATTTGAATCCTATCAATCACAATTACTCTTTCAGGATCAATTCTTACCTCTTCTTTTGATACAATGTGTCCCAACATCTTCCCTTCAGTAACTCCAAAATGGAACTTTTTTGGATTCAAAGATATTCCATACTTTAATTCTTGCCTAAAAATATGCTCTAAGTTCTTACAATGATCTTTTTCCTTCTTGGAATATGTTGTAAGGTCATCCTAATACACAACTAGGATGTGATCAATCAAACCATCAAATGCTACATTCATAGTTCTTTGAAAATTGGTCCCTGAATTTGTTAGTCCAAAAGGTATTCTAGCATATACATAAGCTCCCCATGGTGTTGTAAAATTCATCTTATATTGTTCTTCTTCTTTTACCTTTACGTGATTGTATCTGGAGAAACCATCCATCATGGATAATAACTCATTACCTGTCACCTTCTATAATAAATTTTCTATATTTGGAAGGGCATAATTATCCTTGAGTGATGACACATTTAGATTTTGAAGATAAAATCTACACATAATTTGATGTCTCCATTCTTCTTCCGAACAGGTACTAGATTAGAGACCCATGTTGAATGTTTGATTGGTTTTATGATCTCATCATCCTTCATCTTAATCAATTCTTCCTTCATCTTAGGAGCCAATGTAGGGTTTATCATTCTTTGCATTTATCTAAAATGTTTTGCAGCATGCTTCAAAGGTATCTCATGTTGGAAAAAATCTTCCCTATAATCCTTGAGATCATTATAAGACTAGGCAAATACATGTCTATATTTCCTCAATAAAGCAATGATACCTACCCTGATTTCTGGAGTTAATTTTTTACCAATAAAAATTTCTCTACGAGCTTGTTCATTTCCCAAGTTTATCTTTTCCACCTCATTACCAACAACATTTTCCTTCTCAATATTTTTCTTAATACCCTTTTCATAAAATATCCTTTCCATCTTTTCCGAACAAACTTTCCTTACCATTCTGATCTTCCACATATGCATTCTAATCAATTAGCTTATTTTCATATTTACCTTCACATATCATGAATTGACATATGTCCTTGTCATCCTCAAATACTTTCCAATTGCATATGTTGTCTGGGATATGTTGTCATCCTTATCTTTCCCCTTCATCTTATTTGCAATTTTAAAGGTCCCTGTTGTTTTTTCCCGATCAAGATTAATTGTTTTGTTCCTCAAATAAGAGTTTCTATGAGCTTTCTCTAAGGCTACTATAGTATAAGCTTCCTTTTCTTCCTTTGTTAATTTCCAAATTTTGGGATTCTCTTCCTCATCTGAAAATACTTGTTGTATACCATGTCAATCCATTCTCCTACCATTACTATTGTAATCATAGTCTTGTTCAAATGAACTAGCACTATCTCCCCCCCAATAAGGACTAGTTGATAGTGTATTTACTATTGTATGATGATCTTCCACTTGATCCTCTTCTTGTAAGATAATCTGTGCTATAAGACATTGCTCTTGAGGATGGGGAAAGTTATAGACATCGCACCATTAAGGCTCATCACTCACAAAGTTATTTCCTTTCTTCAAAGGTTCAGGAGTTTCCATCTCCCTTTTGGATAGAATTGGCTTTCCATCCTTCCAATTTGTATTATAAGGCATGCCTTGCAACCTATATCAATCATTCTTGAAGAAGAGTTTCTCATTCCTCCCGAACTAAAAATTTTCTCGGCCTTGGTTGGCTTGGAGATTTTTAATCATATTCATCATCTTATCAACCTTATCTTCTTCTTTAGTTTTCTTAGGGGATTTTGGATTGAACAACTTTGGGTCATCCCTCTTAATGATTCTACCAACTTCTTTCCTATCATTTTCAATAGTCATTGCTATCTTGAAAGCCTGTTACAATGATGTTGGTTTACAAGACCTTATCTCATAATTGCTCTTGTTGTCAAAGGTAGCTTGATAAAATTCTATGAGGAAATTTTCCATAAGTATGATATCTCTTGGAATTATATTCAATATATTATTAAATCTCTTATTAAATTCTCTGAAAGACCCATTCTAATTTTTTCTTACACTAGTTAATTCATGAGAAGAAAATTAAGTGTCATTATATTCCTCGAATTGCTCAAAAAAATTATTATAAAAATCTTGTCAGCCAGTGATAGATTGATTAGGCAATCCCCTATACCATTCAACAACATCTTCTATCAAGGATTAAATAAATAGTTTCATGTACACATCCTCATTATGTTCCTCAAGTTCTTCAGTGGTACTTTTCAAGTTTACACAATGGACTTCTGTTGATTCTATTCCATTTCTTGAAAATTTAGGAATCACATTTCTTAATTCATTTGATATAGGATTTGGAAATCCCACAATACCATTGAAATTGAGTTGTCTATATCTCTCTGATATCATAGGAGGTCTAATACTAGCTTGTTTGGCATCCCACTGGTTTATTCTTGGCCTCCTATTATTGTGGTTATTATTGTTCTATGATCATAATCTCCTTGATTATGATATTTATTCATATGCTTTTGTCGAACCAAACTACCATTCTGCTAACTTCTATTATTAGGGTGCCTCTAATGATCATTCTTATCCCTTCTTGTACCCCTATCATTTCATTCAAATAATGGGTTGTGATACGTATTATTAGCAATTTTCTTAGCATTCTTTCAGTGAGGAGGATTATATCTTGCAGTTGTTCTCACTTCTTGGTTTATGTATTCATCTCTTTCATCCTCTTGTGCCCCTTCTGATCCTCCTATACTTCCTAAAGGAGTTTTAATATCTTCCCCACTTATTCCAAATCTAGCTAATACTTCATTTGGTTATTTTCTGAATGCTTTTGCAAATTTTTTTCCTTTTAGAATAAGATTAGAAAAATCTAAGATTACCTTTTGCATTTTATTTTCAACCTCATCTGCATCATCAATATCATCCCCATCATTTTGATGATTGCTCATTTCCTGGTGAAAAGGGTTTACATTTTCATCCTTTTTATCCTGACTCCCATAGATGAATTGGGGATTTTTATCTCCATTATGCTGGCTTTCAAAAAATTTCTTAAGACCAGCAAACGTCATCTCTGGACTTGATATCTTGGTCTTTCTTGGTTGAATTTTACAATCTAATTCAGTTTGACTATTTGTTTTCTTATGCAAGGATCTCCTTCCGCACATGTATGAAACTATCACATGTCTTGGATTGTTACCTTTTGTTCTTCTTAAAATAAAACATTGCATATATTATAGTAGAGTCACCACCTTCTTCATAAGAAGGATAAAATCAAACAATTGATTCTGAGTTTTGTCTCCAGTATAGTCTAACTCTCTAATCACCATAAATTATGAATAATGTTGTCACAATAACTCCCCAATGGAGTCACCAATGTGGTGGTTCCCAAATAAAAAAATTAGATTTCTTATGCATTCTTATTTCCAATTATGAGAAACCCAAAGGGATTTGGCCAACTGACAAATTCCACCCTTTCTAGGATGTGAACTTCTACAATTTAGGCTATGTAGGACCAAGGCTAGTAGGCCTATACCTTAGGATCTTCTAAGTCTTTTTATAGAAGATTGTTGTACTTCTCCTAAAATCTATTGATTAATCCTGGATTATATTTATCTGTAACCAACAATGAAACCTCAAACACAATATGTCAGACCAATTCCTTGTTATTAGGGTGAAAAATATTAAATCTTTATAAAAAAATTTTGTTAGTATAACTTTGGGGACAACAAATAGACCCTCTAAGATAGCTTTTTATCACTTTGATGATTCTTTAATTGATTAAAAATTTTAAGGAAATGGTAATCTAGTCCTATTGATTTTAACTTCCCTGTAGAATCCCAATAAGATAGAACACAAGATTGACTAATCAATACATATGTTCTAATTTGTCTAGTTTAGAGTTCATCCAAAATAACCAAATCAATTGTACTATCAATCAAAGTAAATCACTGATTTAATCCAAAGAACTCAAACAAAGATATAAGATAGAATAATATCACTAGAATTTGAAGAGCAACTGGAACTTTGATATTGTATTAAAGAGTTTTCATTACCACAGGAGCATTGTTGATACATCTAACATATAATCCAAGGATTATAGAAGCTTTTTCATAAACTAGCAAAAAAAATATTTTTGATTGTCCTCCTTTATCTGAAATCGATTCATATACATATAGACCTTGATTCAATTACATGTGAAGAGATGCAACTCTTCATTAATACTTAAAAAAAATTGAACACTTAATATATGTTAAGTAATATGATGTAGAAGCTGAATCCCCCAGGGCTTTGTTGCAATTGATGATGTATTGTTGGTATCCCTCACTTGTTACTAGATCGACATCACTCAAAGCATCTCAAATCATAAACTCTATCTTGAAAAAATGGTCCATGCTCTGGTTTGTATTCTTGAGCTTTAAGTTTTCATTCTTGCATGCCTGAAGAGAAACATCGGTAACCCTTGACAGGTTTTGATCTATGCATGCACTTTATTGTCATACGTTATACCAACAACCCATCATTCATTGACTTAACTAATTATGTTCTCCAACCAATGCCTTAAGCCAACTCTGGTCATTTTATTGCTATAACATAAAGCGATGAAAAATCAGGCATTGCTATCACTAAAACTCCTCGCTATCGATAGACCAACATCCTTCTCTTAATCACTATGTGTTGAACCAATGGACCATTTGCTATCGATGTTACTCACTTCTTTTTTAGCCACTTTAACATATTTATTTAATATTTTGATCGGTATATCATATATATGTTACCCTATTTTTCATCATGCAAAATAGTAGACACAAATAGGAAAAGGGTGCATTAAGGTACTTTCATTTAACATTGTTTTTCAGGTTATGTGGATCAATGTTTTGTTATTGCATTCAATATCAAGTTTTTAATTGTACTCTAAGTATTGATCACATGTCAAAATTTGCCAAATTCATAATTGATCATTACATTGTGCATTCAAACTGAATGTAATTTATAAATGTTCTTTCATACTTCATTTCATATCAAATAAATAGAATACAAAGGCATAATAGAAATAAGTGATAGGGGTATGAGTGGGTCCTTTGCATTGGCTTGAGGAGTTTACATCTCAAGAGTTGGTTTCCATGTATGGTCTAAGTCCTTTGGTCCTTTGTTTAAGTCTGCATCTATCTGGTTCCAAGTCTTTAGGGGTTATCCTGCATCATGGTTAAAAGTGTGTTAGATCCAACTAGATCTAAGAAATGCAAAAGAATGAGAACATCATACTATATCAAATTCTTTCATAGCTGCATATTTATCTAGTATTCAATGCAATAACAAAGTGTGTATGCACATAAAGTGAAAAGTAGTGTTAAAGGATAATGGTATTGCATTATGTTAGTGAGCACACCAGTGGTCTAATGGTTGCACAAAATTGACCACTGGAACATGATCACTAACATAATGTGTTTGTTTTGATGTTTTTAAGCTAATCAGAGTGGTGCATTGTTCAAAGTGGATTGGTTTTCTTCACAGTCAAGATATAAATGAGGATATAGTGTGTTGTTCTAATATAGTTCATATGTTGAATATATGCTAAATATCAAGATTAAGGTCATGTAAATCTATTTATGGGTGTCACAAGCCCATGCTCGAACCCCATAAATAGATTTCATTGCTTGAGTCACATATATTTCAGCTTGTGTCATATCTGATTCATTACAAAATATCAAATGGTTTGCAACTTTTCATTATGGTGCTCATTGTCAATTACAACACTAAAGAATGATATACTTGAAGCATGCAGCCAGGTATATAAGATAGCCATGCTATTTTTTGAGAAGAATTTACAATTGAAGGAAATCAAAATGGAATTATGTAGCATGCCGACAGTTACCAATCAAGACCAATTCAAACAAAGCCAGCAAGGAAAAGATCAAGTAAAAAGTGAGTATCACAAGCACAACAAGATCTGAAATTTATGCAAGATTCATGCAATGTCTATGTTTACACAATATTTGTGTAGTATCAAGAAATTGGACTTTGCAGTGTGTAAATCCAACAAACAATGCTCAATATTCACACATCTATGGTGAATATCACAGCCAGTAAAAAAAGCGTTATTTTATGTTGGTAGAAGGGAAAGACCAAGCATTATTTTGATAATGTATTTGTATATCATAGTTTAATACCACATAGTATCATAGACCAAGTTGCAGCATCACGCCCAAGGCTAAGTTTCTAATTCAAAAGCCCTAAATTTATATAGGTAAAATATCAAGCAAAATTTAGCATTTATAGAGGCAAAGGAAATTAAAGAATAACTTGCAGACAGATCTTGAATCCCAAGTTTAAACAGTCAAAAGAATGAGCATTTAATAGCTAGTTAAAAGAAAAGAGGAGGAAAATATGTACTTATCTCTAAGTATTATTATCAAGTTGTAGTTTGAGGCCAAGAATTCTTGAGTCAAGGTTCAGTTCTTTATCACAGTCACAATCCATGATCAAAGGCCGAATTACAACAATTTAAGTGCTAGTCACAAAGGGCTTCAATGATGAAACCACCTGTCTAGTTCCTCATTAGTTACACTTTAGTGTTTGAGTTCAATAGTCAACATCATAGCCCATGATTTCCAGCAATGTGCTAGTCTCAGCCAGCATAAAGCTAAGCTCGAGCTCACTAGCGGTTGACTACCAGCTAGAGCCCGAGCTAGTACCAGTTGAGCCTTTGGTAAAGTCATAGCCTATGTGAAATTTTTTAAACCCATGAGCTTCTATTTCATAAAGGAGATCTCAGCTAAATGCTAAGTGGGGTTCGAGTTAAGGTTGAGCTTCATGGAGGAAACACCATTAGTAACAGCAGATAGCTTGAGCTTTTGAGAATTAATCACAACTTCTAGCCTTCAATCTAGGTTATGCTCAACAAAGCCTGAGACACTTGAGCCATCCATAGAAGCCCAAATCCAGTCATGTTTAACTCCAATCAAGCCAAATCATAATATCAAATATTAGTAAGGATGAGTTCCTTGTTATTGTATGTCACCACTAGTCATAGAGCAAGCAGCTCGAGCTCGTTGGAGATAGAGTGACAGTTAGACTTCAAGCCGAGTGTTTCTAGCCTCAACGCATCAACATATTCATTTTTTCCCAAATCACAGAGAAATGCAATGAGAGATCCAATAATGTGCCAAAACAAATGAAATTTGAAGTCTGCTACCAAAGATTAATCACCATTAAGTGATGCAGTATAGTGGCCGGACAATTGACCTCAAAAATGTAAACTGCCACCTACCACATGCCTTTGAGAAATTTTTGCATGGGTTAAGTTTTGTATTTGAATTGACGTGATGCCTTAGTTCATAATTTGTAATAGTTTGAACTTGCTGCTTTTAAAGCTTAAGTTTAATTCATATGTGGGCTGGGTTTTAATATTGAGTTTTTCTCAATAGCATATTGTAATATATTGGTAATATATTTTTAAAAATATATTATAAATTACCAATATTAGGAGTCATTTTGGGGGCTAAATTCTAGGAGCTTGATTTGGAGATAATTTTGTGGCTATTTTGTAGCTAAAATTAAGCTTTTCTAGGAGTTTTTCTAGGGGTGATTGGATTTCTAGATTGAGGCTTTAAGGGTTTCATAAGGGAGTTAGATTGTCCATTTTAGGGGTTTGGAGTTGTGGGAAAGGAGGGCTGAGTGAGTATGTTCATTCCTCTGCCCCTTTTGTTCATGATTTTGTAACCATTTATAGGTTTTTTGAAGGATAATAGAGCAGGCTTTTTTGATTGCATCAATTTTTGAGTATTGGATCTACTCCTATTCGTCTTTTCTGCATTAAGTGTTGTAGATTTTGAGTGATTGAGTTAAGTGAATTATTTCTGATTCCTTTCCTATGTTATCAAAAATTAGGTCTTTTTGCAGAATATGTAAGTTTGTTGTTAGCTTTTACAATTTGTGGTATGAACCCTAATAGTGGATTCTACTCAACCTTTATGTTGAATAAGAGAAGTGATAAATACAAATCTCAATGGTCTAGTAATTGTGAAATTCTAGTTTGAAGATCCTAATAGATTTGGAGCAAGTTTTGGTGTATCACCCCATTTCCCATTTAGTTTTAATTCTTTCTCCCTTTTCCCCAATCGGTTTTTTAATCAGGAGGTGTTATTATGAATCAAATAGGAATCGGCCTAGAATCTAGAGATTCCTCCTCAATTAGAATCCACCTATAGCTCAAGGAGGTTTCCATTGTTAGGATGGAATTGTCATGTATCCCTAATGCCTAAGTTAGGGTGACAATTATAAGCCTAAACATTTTTTGGCACGCTTGGTGGGATCCATTCTTTAACGAACTGGTCAAATTGGATTGTATTACTTGCTGGTTCTGGTGTGCAATCAACAAGATTCAGACCTAAAAGAGGTTATATTTTGCATATCTGATGCTCCATGGAGGAAGATGAGCTAGATGCAAAGATCAGGAGCTATTTTCCATCATTTCAATTGAATCCTGTTTAAGAGAATCATTTTCAGCCTTATCAAGGTCAGCAATCACAATATGATTTTCATTATTCTAAAAATGATAATGGTTTATAAAATAGAGATACTACAAGTATGTTGCAGAATTTGCATATGTAGATTGATGATATGAATAGGAAGCTAGAAGAGCATGCTTATCGAGCCCATACTCAGCAGCAGGGAGCATTGGCTTAGCAAGATCAAGGATATAGGAAGTATATGGATGAGCAATATAGGAGGAATGAAGCCAAGCTTATAGGAGGGTTAGAAGCACAAAATAAGGTTCATGAAGGAGAGTTGGAAGCTCAGAAGGATGCTTATGAAAAGGAGCTTTAACAGAAACAAGAGTTGTTAGTTGTCATGTTTAATAGAGGTATTGAATTTAAGTTGGAGAAAGAAAAGGAACTAAGAACTCAACAAGAATTTTATGAGAAATTTCAAGAAGAGGCACAAAGAAATTCAAGAGCTCGTGAGGAGCTTCATGAAAAAGAGTTTGAGGATCAAGAAAAGAAGATAAGGATCTTGGATTCTATGGAAAAAAAGTATAAAGAAGAATATCAGATGCATATTGAAAAGTGTCTTCAGCTAGAAGAAGAAAAAGAGAGCATTGAAAAGAAGGTTATTGATCTAAAGGAGGTTCTTTCTAAAAAACACAAGACAAATAAGATTGCAGCAAATCAGAGTTATTGTGTCGATAAGAGTATACTTCTCCTACAAAAAAATGAAGAAGATGAAGAGGATGATCATTTTTTAGATGAGATGGAGCAATTTTTCTCTCATCTTGATGACAAGCCCACACTTTTGAAAAGTACCTACAAGCTACAGGAGGAGGTTATTTATAGCAAGCATAATGAAAAGATCAATTAGACTGAAGTGATTTCTTAGGAACCTAAATCTATCAAAGAAAGCTCCAAATTCACTATCTATCATGGATGTCCTATCAGGCATTTGGCTAGGATGGATGCTAGAAAAGAAGTACAACTTATACCAATGCCTTTGCATTATGAAGCTAAGGAGGAATTGAATCAGCTTGTTGTCCCAATTGACAAAGTAAGTAAAGTCCTATTGGATCTTAACAACATGTTGTTTGTTGATTTGATTTAGAATAATGGTGTTTACAGTTAGCTTGATCAATTAAGTAAGATTCATATTGATTAGATCCTTGTCAAGCAAATGATCATATATGTTTCCTATGTTCATCTTATGATAGCTTTCCAAAAGCATGTTGATTATTGTGAACTGAAAAGGATGGGAAGTTATTTTTCACAATCAGTGAATGGTTTTGTTTAACCAAGCTTCAAGCTAGTTAAAGTAGATTAGTTTAGGTTTTCATTTCAATAAGTGCAGTCCAGCACTAGGTTTTTGATTGCATGAGTCTAGGTTTAGGTGCATTTTCAATTCAATGAGGTTGCATTCATGCATGTTCCAGTTTGCTAACTCCATTGCCCAATGATAAGGTCTGAGTTCATGTTTAGTAGGTAGACATCCAGCAGAAGTCACCAAAAATGTTACCCTATTTTTCATCATGCAATATAGTAGACACAAATAGGAAAAGGGTGCATTAAGGTACTTTCATTTAACATTGTTTTTCAAGTTATGTGGATCAAAGTTTTGTTATTGCATTCAATATCAAGTTTTTAATTGTACTCTAAGTATTGATTACATGTGAAAATTTACCAAATTCATAATTGATCATTACATTGTTCATTCAAACTGAATGTAATTTATAAATGGTCTTTCATACTTCATTTCATGTCAAATAAATAGAGTACAGAGGTAGAATAGAAAGAAGTGATAGGGGTATGAGTGGGTCCTTTGCATTGCCTTGAGGAGTCTCCATCTTAGGATCTAGTTGTCATGTCTGGTCCAAGTCCTCTGGTCCTCTGTTTGAGTCTACATCTGTCTAGTTCCAAGTCTTTAGGGGTTATCCTACATCATGGTTAAAAGTGTGTTAGATCTAACTAGATCTAAGAAATCCAAAAGAATGAGAACATCATAATATATCAAATTCTTTCATAGCTGTAGATTTATCTAGTATTCAATGCAATAACAAAGTGTGTATGCACATAAAGTGAAAAGCAGTGTTAAATGACAATGGTATTGCATTATGTTAGTGAGCACAACAGTAGTCTGATTGTTGCACAAAATTGACCACTGGATCATGATCACTAACATAATGTGTTTTTTTTTAATGTTTTTAAGCTAATCAGAGTGGTGCATTGTTCAAAGTGGATTGGTTTTCTTCACGGTCAGGATATAAATGAGGATACAGTGTGCTATTTTGATATGGTTCATATGCTGAATATATGCTAAATATCAAGATTAAGGTCACATGAATCTGTTTATGGGTGTCACAAGCCTGCGCTCGAACCCCATAAATAGATTTCATTGCTTGAGTCACATATATTTCAGCTTGTTTCATATCTAATTCATCACAGAATATCAAATGGTTTGCAACTTTTCATTATGGTGCTCACTGTCAATTACAACACTAAAGAATGATACGCTTGCAGCATGTAGCCATGTATATAAGACAACCATGTTGTGTTTTGAGAAGACTTTATAGCTGAAGGCAATCATAATGGAATTATGTAGCATGCTGACTATTACCAGTCAAGAGCAATTCAAACAAAGCCAGCAAGGAAAAGATCAAGTAAACAATGAGTATCACAAGCACAACAAGATCTAAAAGTTATGCAAGATTCATGCAATGTCTATGTTTACACAATATTTGTGCACTATCAAGAAATTGGGCTTTGCAATGTGTAAATCCAATAGATAATGCTCACTATTCAAACATCTATGGTGAATATCATAGCTAGTAAACAAAGCCTTATTTTACGTTGGTAAAAGGGAAAGACCAAGCATTATTTTGATAATGTATTCATATATCATAGTTTAATAACAAATAGTATCATAGACCAAGTTGCAGCATCACGCCCAAGGCTGAGTTTCTAATTCAAAATCCCTAAATTTATGTGGGTAAAACATCAAGCAAAATTTAGGATTTACATAAGAAAAGGAAAGTAAAGAATAACTTGTAGACATATCTTGACTCCCAGGTTTAAATCGTCAAAAGAATAAGCATTTAATAGCTAGTTAAAAGAAAAGGTGAGGAAAATATGTACTTATCTCTAAGTATTGTTATCAAGTTGTAGTCTAAGGCTGAGAATGCTTGAGTCAAGGTTTAGTTGTTTATTATAGTCGTAATCTGTGATCAAAGGCCGAATTACAACAATTTAAGTGCTAGTCATAAAGGGCTTCAATGATGAAACCACTAGTCTAGTTCCTCATCAATTACACTTTAGAGTTTGAGTTCAATAGTCAACATCAGAGCCTGTGATTTCCAACAATGTACTAGTCACAACCAACATAAAGCCAAGCTCGAGCTTCATTGAAGGTTGACTGCCAGCTAGAACCTGAGCTAGTACTAGTTGAGCCTTTAGTAAAGTCATAGCCTATGTGACATTATTTAAACACGTGAGCTTCTATTTCATAAAGGAGATCTTAGCTAAATGCCAAGTGGGGTTCAAGTTAAGGTCAAGATTCATGGAGGAAACACCGTGAGTAACAACAGATAGCTCGAGCTTTTGAGAATTAATCACGACTTCCAGCCTTCAATCTAGGTTATGCTCAACAAAGCGTGAGACACCCGAGCCATGCATAAAAGCCCAAAGCCAGTCATGGTTAACTCCAGTGAAGCCAATTCATAATATCAAATATCGGTAAGGATGAGTTCTTTGTTATTGTATATGTCCACCAGTCACAGAGAAAGCAGCTCGAGCTCTTTGGAGATAGAGTGATAGTTAGACTTCAGGTCGAGTGTTTCCAGCCTCAACCCATCAACGGATTTAGTTTTTCCAAAATTATAGAGAAATGGAATGCGAGAACCAAGAATGTGCCAGAAAAAATGAAATTTGAAGTCCGCTACCAGAGATTAATCACCATTAAGTGTTGTAGTACAGTGGATAGTCAACCTCAAAAATGTAAACTACCACCTAGCACATGCCTTTGAGAAATTTTTGCATGGGTTAAGTTTTTTATTTGAATTGGTGTGATGCCTTAGTTCATAATTTGTAATAGTTTGAACTTGGGGCTTTTAAAGCTTAAGTTTAAATCATATGTGGGTTGGCTTTTAATATTGAGTTTTTCTCAATAGCATATTGTAATATATTGGTAATATCCTTTTAAAGATATATTAAAAATTACCAATATTAGGAGTCATTTTTGGGGCTAAATTATAGGAGTTGGATTTGGAGATAATTTAGTGGCTATTTCGTAGCTAAAATTAAGCTTTTCTAGGATTTTTTCTAGGGGTGATTGGATTTCTGGATTGAGGCTTTGAGGGCTTCATAAGGGAGTTAGATTGTTAGTTTTAGGGGTTCAGAGTTGTGGGAAAGGAGGGTTGAGTGAGCATGTTCATTCCTTTGCCCTTTTTTTCATGATTTTGTAACCATTTATAGGTTTTTTGAAGGATAATAGAGTAGGCTTTTCTGATTGCATCAATTTTTGAGTATTGGATCTACTCCTATTCTTCTTTTCTACATTAAGTGTTGCATATTTTGCGTGATTGAGTTAAGTGAATTGTTTTTTATTCTTTTCCTATGTTATAAAAAATCAAGCCTTTTTGTAGAATATGTAAGTTTGTTGTAAACTTTTACTATTTGTGGTATGAACCCTAATAGTGGATTCTAGTCAGCCTTTATGTTGAATAAGAGAAGTTAAATGTGAATCTCAGTGGTCTAGTAATTGTGAAATGCTGTTTTGAAGATCCTGATAGATTTGGAGCAAATTTTGGTGTATCACCCCATTTCCCATTCAATTTTAATTATTTCTCCCTTTTCCCCAATCAATTTTTCAGTCAGGAGGTGATATTTTGAATCAAATAGGAACCAACCTAGAATCCAGAGATTCCTCCTCTATTAGAGTCCACCTACAGCTCGAGGAGGTTTCCATTGTTAGGACGGAATTGTCATGTAGCCCTAATGCCTAAGTTAGGGTGACAATTCTAAGCCTAAACAATATTGATAGAGAATAATTTAATGCCTTGACATATAGCAATGCATTTCTTATTACTATTACATTCTATACCGCTTCGTCGCTTTATATCACACCGATATCCCATTGATAATCAGTATTGATCATTCTCCTTTTATCCACCTTTATAAGTTCTCTCATTGTAATCATCGGTATCTGTAATATCAATAATATACCTTTTATCACTATAACTTCTAGCGATGTGTTCGTTCTTTTATTTTAATATCCAAATGAGATCAGTATTCCCTCTTTTGATATGCAATCAGATATCTCTTTTAGCCTTTCCTAACCATCTCGATAGTGTAAGACCATACCGATCAAATAATCATTGTAGCTATGCTGATATTTGAAATTTAGCATTTTGATGCCCTAACTCAAGTTGTTATGTTCTAAAATTAGTTTCTTCTTCTTAGACAAGTACATAAACAAAAATTATGGACTTTTGGGTGCCATAATTACTTATGTGTCTTCATGTTAGTCTCATGAACCACTCTATGACATCTTTTCCCATCTCTATTTAGAGAGTGTTTGATATATTTCTTGCACATAAAAACATACAATAATCATCCTTCACATGATATGATGATTTATGTCTCTTAGTGATAATTGTAAAATTGAAAATTTATAAGTGTCAACACCTTTATCATATTGTCTTAACTTCTCTTGTACTAATAAAATTATAGACTATGAAGCCCTTATGGCTGGTCTAAAAGAAGCTTTATCCTTTAAATTAAAGCATATCAAAATGTTTGGAGATTCACAATTGATTGTGCAATAGATTATTAGCATTACTGTATCTATAGTACTTGGCAATATGACCAAAATTAACATTTGAATTTACATACCTTGTGTCTTCTTCATTTGTCCTCAAATGCATTGCTTCACCATGTGCCCATAGTTGTCGCATTTGTAACATGTAATATTTTCTTTTTTCACATAATTATTTGGTACAAGAGCACCATTATTTTCTTGTTTTGTAAGCCATATTTGGCATGTTTTGATTTCCCTAAGGTCATGTTGACCAAGTTGTAGAATCCACTAGGGATTTGGAATCTATCTAGGTCCTAGGTTCTCATTATGAGACTATGGTATGATGGTCTCTTGCTTAGTAAATGGAGGTAGATGATTGAAATGACCCTAACCGGCCATTTACTAACTTTCACCAATAAATCTTAAGAAAATTTAAAATAAACACTAACATGCAAATATCCAATAGATAAAATTGAATAACTAGTAGTTTTATTCATATAACCAACAAGTACATTTTCATGAAATAACTCCCAAATATGGTTTTGTATTATACATCAGCAATACAATAACCAAGAGATACAATACTAATCTAAAATACAACAAAGAATAGTAAGATTGGATGGTAAAGAACCTGGTATAACAATGGCAAATTCTGGATGAATCTGCACCAAGATGAATTGGGTTTTTGTCCAATCCACCAAGAAATGCTGAAGGTTTCTATCCTCAAATTTCTGATTCGATAGTTGAAGCTTCTTGAATTCTCAAAGAGAAGTAATATCCATAAACTGAAGCATGCTGAACTGAGACTCTCAACCTCCTCTTATGGTTGTATCTATGACTCTTCAGTTTCTTCACAGTGACTCTTCATATTCCCATTTCATCTTTTTATAATTTCACTTTAAGTCACTTTTTAAAATAAATGAACGTTGAGTTATAAAGTGAAATAATAAACAAGTGAGGAAAAATTTTGACATTAAAATAGAGGCCCAAATGAGCTCAGATACTGATGTGTGATAGCTCACCATAAATCTCTCAATGAGATGCTCTGAGTCTACTACTAAAAAGTCAAGAATTTTGAACCCCTACTGACTTACTATAAATAGTAAGTGCCTTGGAAACCTGTAGAAACTGCACCGATTGGCTTGGAACTGAAACCACCTAGGCCAATTATCCCCTGGAACATTTCCATGCCACGGTTAGCCCTTCGGACCAAGGTAAATAGGCTAACAACATGGCTCAATATAATGTACCCCAAAAAGGGGACATTAAAATCATCCCTTCTCAGAGATTGCTTGCCCTCAAGCAATTGGTATCTGCATGCTGAGGTCAAATACCTAGATCCCAAACTAATCTCACAAAAGCTGGTCCACCATCCTATCATGTGAAAATGACACAGTCATTAGGCTCTGATCTATGAAGCCACTCACTCCTTAACCAAACAACAACCAAACTAATGCCTGACTCCCAACTCACTGCAAAATCAATCGTGCCAATCTACCCTATGCTGTTGTCATCTACAAGTAAGGTCTCAACCCAACTAAGAACCTCACCCCAACTGGGATCTCCCATCCCTCTATCATCATATGCCAGAGAAAACCAAATCTCTTGTCTATCAGCTCTAGAAATGAGAGCCAATCATGAGTATGCCCCTCCTAGATCCCATAAGAAAAAGAGCCATACATCTCCCCAGCTGACTAAAATATCTTGATGCTCACTATCCATACTGAGTGACATGTTGGAAGTATCCATCTACCATGAAGTTTCCCCTCAGATCTGTAGTCTAAACCCAAAGCTACACTGGAAAGGAAAATTGTCAAACTCGCCAGATAAGGCTTCCACTTGCAATGTACTGAACATCTCTACTAGAAACCCCAAATCAAAATAAGGAATCCTTGACTATCTCTCTATACTCAAAGTCATACAATGTATACCATTGTGTGAAAAAATCACACCAACCAGCATAACTAGTATGCCAAGCTTGATAAACCTATACTGAATGAGTCCTACCTGACCAACGTCATCAATGAGTGGTAGTGTAAGGAAAGATATATCACTCATCATGCCATAAGACATAACTACCCCTCCTAGACTATGGGTACACAAACCATACCGCTCATCAATTGAGCTCACCTCGCTACTCTAAACTGGTGACCAATGCTCACTTCTGATGAATAAACCTGGGTCCCAAACCCTACAACTAACATCATCCTCATCCTAGGAATAGGAAGTATCTCCCTCATCTATCTCAAAGAAGGGATTGTCAAATGTCCACTCCATACCCATCTCAAACAAGGAGTTATCCATCTTCTGAAAGTGATCTAACTCATCATGAAACCCTTGATGACCCAAAGGTCTTCTTGGACAATTGTCCAAGTCATAGGTCTGTTGTATGCTATCAGGCTATTGAATCACCTCCTAATAGAATTCAGACCTATCCCTATCATCTAGCTCTTTGTACTAGTTAGAGACCATGATCTAATTTCTCATCTCCTATAGAGTGACGTGAGTATGATCCAAAGTGCCTTGAGTAGCACTAAGCTCCCTATTGAGCTTATCAATCTCCACCTCCTTTTTCTCCAACTACTCAGCATAATTCTTGGCAACCTGTAATAGGTGGTCATAGTTTGTAAATAGTCTCAAATACTCTGACTTCCAATCCTCAAAAGCTGTCCTGACTCTCTGTAAACCTACAGTATAGAATCCAATCCCTCTACTGCCTTGCCCTTGATCTCTCTGAGTTGTCCTATATAGATCTTCAATGATTTGGTGAGTGCTATCATGGTGAACTAGTGCTGCAATAATGGCATCATCGCTAACCTTCAGCTAACTCTTTAAGACACACTTCTCATCAGTGTTACCCTAAGATGCATTGCCAAATGGATCATCCATATCTGTGTGATGCAAAAGTGAAGTGCTGCTAAAGAAGTCACATGACTCCTCATTATCAGAATTGCTGGAGGTCTCCAATGGGTTACCATGACCTATAACCATGGAGTTATCAAACTCCGCCATCAAGTCACTGAAATAGAGTTTTGAATACTCACCACTACATCCCAAAAGTGGGGAAGTCATAACTATAATGTCTCTATCACTAGGCTGCAATTTATCTTTCCCTTGATCAATCATGCAAACATGCCCCTATGACCAACTCCTCTAACATAAGAAACAAATCTGCCCTGCATCACTAAGTCCTGGTCTATCACCGGAGATCCTGTAACCTATAAGCCTAATGATGCTCATTCATTTTCAGATAGTGAATTCATGAATCTTTCAGCCTGAAGCTTAATTAATTCAGCTTAGAGTTCATACATCATGGATGCTTTCCTTATATCTCCTCTCCATAATGCCAATAATTCAGATCGCAATTGTTTTCATATGTCATAGTCCTCATCTAAGATTGAGGATAAGATAGTCATAATGCATGTCTTCACCTCATCTGAATGACACTCCCTATAATTGTCTAGGAGACACTGAAATAATTGCTAAATAATTTTATCATAACCAAGATTCAACATGTGACTGAAAAACTCTAGTGCTAGTCACTAACTCCAAGATTTTTACCAGTGTACCAAAGGTAGAATCTCTATCATATTTTAGTCCATCTAAGCTATCTACAATTAGCTATAACACTTGTCTCCAAATATGCTCAGTGTAAGGAATAATGGGAGATGTGATTTGAATGATCTCTCTAAGACATGAGGCGACTACAAGCCTAACATCTCGAAGGGGATGACTCATAAACCTATGTTACACTAAGGCAACCATTTTGGGATGCATGGCCCAATTAAAAAGCCTACAATCAACTTGATCTATCCTAGATAAATATGAATTTATTTTGTTAAGTTTGGCTAGCATGCTGCTTGTAATCTTTTGCTCCTCTAATTGTCATCTTGTAGAGTATAAAATATGGATGGGGTCCTAGAACAATGGCTTGCACTTAAAAGAGACCCCAAAACCAATATTTTACACTTAAATTTGAATTGTATTGATATAGAAAGTAAATATAGATGATTGATATTGAAATTAAGAAACAAAGGTACTTACATCCGAAAAAGAATCGACTAAAAACCCTATCAAACGATCTCAAAAATTGTTAATTTTCACATGTTTGAACAGAAACTGCGAGATCTACAAAACCCAAAAATCTTTTTCCTAGATTTGATCAGGTCAACTTTGACCTTTTAAAAGGTCAAGGATGACCATAGGCAAATGAAGGTCAACTTTGACTTTGTTCGCAAGTCCCGTAAGTTCGACGAAAAGGGTATCCAAATATCTTCTTAGATCTGAAACTCTGCACCTGTACTTGCAAGAAAAGAGGATTTTTGTTGTTTATTTGGGGGGGTTTGCCTTGGTCAAACCCCAGTTTGGAATCAACCTTAATAGTGAAATTGAAATGGAGAATGCTAGCAAGTAGTAGAAGTAGATCTAACAATGAAGCTATGAAATTCAATAGATATGCAATTGTATTTGAAATGTAATCAGGTATGTTAATATGAAAGCTTGAACACAACAATGAATGTAAATCAAACCTCCATGATTGTATGCTTGGAATCCACCTTTAGAGAAGAATGAATAGATCTTGAAGATGGACAAAGGATCTTGAAGGAAGATCACACCACCATGATGGCTAGATCTAGGGTTTGAATGCTTGAATCCTTGATCTTCAATGGAGAACTTGAATGGAGAAGAGGACTTGAATGCTTGAATGGATGCTTGATCTTGCTTGAGAGCTCCTTGATCATGAAATTTCTTGAGATGAGGGATGGCAAAACTTGAGATGAGAAAATGAGAGAGGAAGGTTCCCTTTTATAGTGATCTAGGGCACAAGAGGGGCCTCGTAGAAAACAATAATTAAGGGCCCATGGCACAAAACTCTAGAGAGGTGCACATGGAGGGAAATTAAATTAAATTCTTGACACAAAACTCTATGAGGGGACCACCCTCAATATAGAAATGAAATAATTATTTAAGAGCCTTGTTACAAAATTCAAGGTAAGGCCAACCCCAAAGTTAATTTGAGCATTAGGCACAAAACTCGAGAAAGGATAATCTCCAATAATAAATTAGGAATCTTATAAAAATCTTGAGAAAGGTCCACCTCAAATATTAATTTGAGAATTCAACACTTAATCTGAGAAATAGTGGCCCCAAAAAGGGAAAAGACAAGATTTTGATGAAATCCCGCAACCAAAGGCTAACCCCGAGGAACCCAAACCTTAGGGTCAAGGTCAAGCTCAACTCTAACTAGGTCAAGGTTGAGGTCGACCTTGACCTTATGGTCAAAGACCTCAGGTACTTAGTCCAGATTGCCAGGAAAATGCTAGGAAGATGTAGGAAATGGGGTAGAACAGGGGGAAAAGCCAGATCCAAGTCAAATATCCATTCAAGGTGTTTGACATGACCCCAAACCACTTACTCAAAGGGCTAAACACTCTTAACATGGAAGTGCTTCCATTTTAAGATGATACACATCCAAGGCAACATAACTCATTCCCTATCTCCATTTCCTTTTGGATATCTCTGAGCTACACACCGTAGAATGTGCCATTGAATTCATTCGAAAACACTGAGATTTCTAATGACTCCAGGAATTAATTTTTCTTCAAATTCATGCCAAAGACTGAGTTTCCTCTAAAACTAAGAAATGTTGTCCCTACAATAATAATTCTGATTCTTCTGCTGAAAGTATCAAATAATTCCTTGTTCCTAATACTGTAATTTTGAATACTGCTTATGGGATGCTGTTAATTTTTTGAATGTAAGAGTGAATTTTGAACGTGGACAACTCTGTATTTTAAATCTAGAAAATATACTTCTTGATTTTACAAGAAATTAGATGTCTGAGTGTCTGTGCTATCTCTTTTAAAAATTTTAGAAATGTTGTATTCTCTGATGTACGAACTGTGTGTATTTTTAAAAATAGAGCAATAGGTTTCCTAACAATATCAATCATTCACACTTAAAATTTTGGAAATAGATTTTTGTTCTTAGTTTATTCTCTCGACCCAATTGCAACTTCTCACTTCAACATACACACATTTAGACATTTGTATATTGATGAAGATTGTATACTTCATGGATGGTTGTGACACCCCTGCTTGAATACTGGAAGATTCTAATTGAATATCTTATCAGCATAATACCACTTACCGAAGGTAGATTTCTATTGTTTAGGATAGAGAGGTGCAATTGCAAGTTTGGCCTCTAAAACCTTCATTCAAGAGCTCTTCGATCATCCACATAAATCCTCCAAACATCCTTGTTCCTATTACCTCAACCGCTATGATAAGGTGACAACTTGTTTTGTAATTTCAAACCAGAATACAATCAGAGTATACATGTACTATAGCTACAAATCAGCTCCAATGTACATACACGTATACTAAAAACTAGCAAAATACCAATCAAACTTTATGCAGAAACCATTTAGACATTAATCTTAATGTTTACCATGCCTACTATAGAGATGGAGGCACAAATTCAAGGGATGGTTAATAACATTGCCACTAACTATATGATGGAGTTATGTGAGTGTAGAGAAGTCCTGGCAACTTAAACTCACACTATTCATGTACAGATTAACATGTACTATTTATCATGGTTATTTTGGTTGTAGTTTCTGAACTATTCCTTAACCTACCTCACTTGTGACTTTCATGGCTAGATGAGTAGCGCATGGTCTCCTATGACCAGACGCGTGAGTCTAGGATGGACTAGTGTGACTATAGCACTTAGTTGCTGCTAATGAAAAATCACTTCTAGTTGCATCTGTTTGAACTCCCTCACACTCCTTGTATTGACTAGAATGCACATAATCCTTCTAGCTTGGGTTGGGTATAGTCCATGACTAAGAATGGATGGAAGCCTTGCCAAGGTAGTGTATCCACACTTGACAGCGTAAATATGGTTATATTTATAAGCTCAGTGAATATATTCAAAGCCTTCCATCACATAACAAACTGTAGACTTCTCGTTCACTGAGGTGAGTAGTGATGTAGTCTATCCCTGCTCAAGCATAGCCAACAAAGGGACTAACTCAAGCGCGTGAAGTGTGAGTAGGATTCCTGTAATACCTATGTGTGTTGGCTCCCATGTGATGCACCACCTTCTGGTAGCTAGACTTAATGCTCACGTGTATTCCCAGTCACGCGTGTAAGCTTGAAACAAGCTTGCAGTCCCATTTTATGCTCCCAACCTTCTATTGTAGTCGCATGCCATTCCCACTTGTGACTAATGTAAATAGATTGGGTTTAGTTTGAATCAATAGCAACCTATTGGAGCATTAAAAATAAAGAATTTTTTCCCTTCAATTGTTATCCATTAAGAATGCTTGGAATCATATTTATTTTGCCCAAAAATTTAATACTTCCACTCTATAAATTAGTTCTTTATACAAAACCATAACCTGAGCTTCTTCAAAAATCACTCCATAGACCAAATCAAGACCCACTCTAATATATAATAAATAAAAACTTTACACTGATATATAAATATGATGCCCAAATACAAATGTTACTATGCCCAATATATCCTTCCACATCATCGGGTCCAAATAATATTCAACCGCATTTACAAACAATCTGCAATGCCTTATAATAGTTTTGCCAATGTTAAAAATATTTTTGCACTATCCACGACATCCTAAAATATTAAACTCCCAAGTATCTTGCTGCATGCAGTTCTAGTTTTTCTAATTTCATTAATCCTTAGCTCCTTTACCAACAAACGTACCTTCGGACGGTATTTCTGAGAATAACTTTGCTTCCCAAAACTAATTTTTTTAAAAGAAACTTTAGATTGCAAAATACCTCTAATTTCCTATAAATTTCTCATAGTAATTTTGTCTTTTGAAAAAGATTCATAGGTTGGCAGGAAAACCAACTCTGATACCACTGAAATGACCCTAATTGGCCATTTACTAACTTTCACCAATAAATCTTAAGCAGATTTAAAATAAACACTAACATGCAAATATCCAGCAGATAAACTCGAATAACTAGTTATTCATATAACCAGCAAGTACATTTTCATGAAATAACTCACAAATATGGTTTTGTATTATACATCAGCAATACAATAACCAAGAGATACAATATCCAATCTAAAATACAACAAAGAATAGTAACACTAGATGATAAAGAACCTAGTATAACAATGGCAAACTCTAGATGAATCCACACCGAGATGAATAGTGTTTCCATCCAATCCACCAAGAAATGCTGAAGGTTTTCGTCCTTAGATTTTTGATTCGATAGCTGAAGCTTCTCAAATTCTCAAAGAGAAGTAATAGCCATAAACTGAAGCATGCTAAAATGATACTCTCAACCTCCTCTTATGGTTGTATCTGTGACTCTTCAATTTCCTCACTATGACTCTTCATATTCCCATTTCATCTCTTTATAATTTCACTTTAAGTCACTTTTTAAAATAAACGACCATTGAGTTATAAAGTGAAATAATAAACAAGTGAGGAAAACTTCTGACATTAAAATAGAGGCCCAAACAAGATCGGATACTGACGTGTGATAGCTCACCCGAAAGCTCTCGGTGAGAAACTCTGAGTCTACTATTGAAAAGATGAGAATTTTGAACCCCTGCTGACTTACTATAAATAGTAAGTTCCCTAGAAACCTGTAGAAACTGCACCAATTAGCTTGGAACTAAAACCACCTAGGCCAATTATCTCCTGGAACACTGTCGCGCCACCATTAGCCCATCAGACCAAGGTAAATAGGCTAACAACATGGCTCAATATAATGTACCCCAAAAAGGGGACATTACAATGATGTTAGGTTGGTGTCATAAGCTTTAGAGTGTGTGAAGAATCCATTTTGGAGTTAAGATGGGGTCTAGAACTCCATAGGACCTTCCTAAGGTCCCTAGGAAGCAAGATTTGAAAAGTTGCTAAATTTGTTGTAAAAGTTGCTTGGTGCAAGTTGCCTTAAGGCCCTAATTGGATTAAAAGGACTCTAAACCTCCACTAAACCTATTTTAGGCTTATATAAGTGAACCTTGGACAAAATCCCGAGGTTGGTCATTCTACTATATGAAAAATAATTTTTGGAAGTGTGCATAGTGTTTAGATTTGTAAGAAGTTCAGTAAATAGTGAATTCAAGAGAGTTGCCATGAGTTAGATTTTGATCAATGGTAGATAGTAGATGTTAGTGTGTGTGTGTTTACTTTCAATTTCTACAATTAGTTTACTCTTTCTTATTCATTTCTTTATTATAGTTTAAATCTTTGTATTATCTCTGCTCACTGGTTCATACCAGGAGAGTTGTAGACATGAGGATCTAACTCACTATCCCACTATTCATCCCTTATGACCTTTTGGAGATAGTTATTAGACTCCATGAGTGTACCATATGCATAAGGAGGGGCCTTGGAAATCTTTCTAAGTGTTTTTTATAGTCAAGCCCTAGTCAAGCCATGGTGAGCCCGACTAGGAAGGACTGAGCCAAGAAGAAGGATAAGTTGTAGAGATGAAATGGAAAATGGGGATTGGTGATTAGATACCTTACACATGGTCATTAGCAAGATCTCTATGCAAGGAGAAGATTTGATTGATCCATTTGATCACCCAAAAACAAGAAACACTTCATGCAATCAGTAAAATCCTTAAACCCTACCAAAATCACCTATTTCTAGTTAGGGGATTGTACGGCTTGGGAAAACCCTAGAACCTGAAAAATACTTGAGAGGTTGGGTAACATTGAAATAATCCATAATTATTTTGTAGGGTCATTTGGAAGCAAATAGGTGAAAGACCCTATTTTCTCAGAGAAGGAGGCCTAATTGGGGCTCTCCCTTGTAGCCCTAAATAAAGAAGTGTGAGATCGGTAAAGGAGATTGCTGAAGTGAGAGTTAAAAAACATCAAATGGAACCACATAAGACATTTTCCCACACCTCCTCATCTCTGCAAGTTCCTAAGTTCATTTGGAGGTGGTAATCCCTTATCCTAATTTAAGGGTCAGTGTATGCATGGAAGGAGTAAGCACCGAGAATTGCTTTGTCTTGGTTAGTTTGCATTGGTAGTTTGGTTAGGTTTGAATACTAGGGGATTGAATCTTTGAAGGCATCCTATAGGTCAATTGTGTCAGTGGGACACTTAAGGGTCACTAGGTGGACCTAGGCAAGGGCTAGTGATTATCTCTTCCCAACCTCCCTATTAGATTGGTATCAAAGCCCCAAAAGTTTTGGGATTATATAGTGCATGTCTGAGTGTGAATCCAATGGGTCTTCAAACATGGTGACTAATGTGGATTTAGCTAATAAAGTTGAGGACCAAGAAGAGGACAATAGATTTCTAAGAGAAAGAATAGCCCAATTGGAACAAGTATTGGGTGAAGTGTAGATGAAGACTGAAGAAGTCAGTGATAAGTTAAATTAGAGAGAGAGAAAGGACAAGGAGACTCCTAAGGAGGACAAGAATCTAGAATCAGACCTTGTATTACATGAAGAGCCACTCTTGAAAGCCTTGAAAGCCATGAGTGGGAAATCTCTAGAAGGTATACCATTATTCAGTGGTAAAATAGAGGCATATCTAGTCATGGACTGGATAGAAGGCATGGAGAACCATTTTGAATGTGATGGGATCACTGAGTCACAAAAGGTAAGGGTGACCAAATCTAGGCTTAGAGGCTCTGCCTTAACATGGTGGAAGTTTATCCAAACTAAGAGAGAAAAGGAAGGCAAGAATCCAATCTCTACTTGGAAGGGCATGGTGAGAAAAATAAGGGAAGCCTATATGCCAAATGATTATGAGTTTCAACTACATAAAAAGAGGTGGAGTTTAAGACAAAAGGACCTTGATGTGAATTCCTATACAGAGGAATTTCAAAAGCTTTGCATGAGGTCAAATGTGTCAGAAGATGAAAGCATCAAAGTAGCCAGATATTTGAATGGCTTGAAATGGAGTATTCAAGAAGAGATGACTCTTCTCAGTCCCAAGAGAGTACACAAGTGTTATTAACTGGCCATAAATATTTAAGATAAGAGTAGAAGGAAACAAGATCAAACCTCCAAGAGTAGAGGTAGAGGAAGAGACCAAAGGGGACATAGAGGAAGATACCAAGGTAGAGGGACTAAACAAAGAAGTCAATGAGAGTCCAAACCTATAGATCATAGTGGTAAGTCATCCTATAGAGGGAATTTTGGCAAAGGTAGAGGCAACCAAGGAGGCTCCAAAAGAGGTAGAAGTGCAAGTAGGAGAAATTCATATTTCACTAGCATGAAATGCTATAACTGTGGGCAGATGGGACATCTATCCTATAGGTGCCCGAATAAGGCATCTTCTTCAAATGCATAAAAGAGAGTGGCCTACACTCAAGAGGACACTTCAAGTGTCAAGTCACTAGAAGTTAGCCTATTGAATTAGAAATGGGTGAGTTTCTCATGTTTAGGAGGGTAGTCATTAGGAAGCCAACAAAGGAAGAACTAAGGAAGAGAAGAGAACTCTTTAGAGTGAAGTGTAAAGTCATGGGGAAAGTTTGAAAAGTGATTATTGACTCTGGTTCCATAGACAACATCATTACAGAAGAGGCAGTCAAGAAAATCAATCTTCCCAAGATACCTCATACCAATCCTTACAAGGTAACATGGTTGAATAAGGGACAAACTATCTTAGTAAATGAGAAAGCATGGATTGAATCTTCTATTGGTGGGTATAAAGAAAAGTTGTTGTGTGATGTGCTACCCATAGATGCATGCCACCTATTGTTAGGAAGGCCATGGTAGTTTGATAGAGAAGCTATCTATAATGGCAAAGACAACAATGTCACCTTTAAGAAGGATGGGAGAACCTTCAAATTACAATCTTTGTGAGAAGAAGAAGGGGAGAAATCCAAGACTCCTAGTGTGTTGTTGAGTAGTGGGAAGGAGTTGTTACATGCACTCTAAGAAAGGGACAGTGAGGGATATGCCATAGTAGTGAAGCCTAAGGAAGAGAACTCTACTCAAGAACCACTACCAAAGGAGATTCAAGAGTTACTTGGTAAGTACAAGGACATTATAGGTGATGGGACACCAATAACCTACCACCTAAGAGGTCAATAAGTCATCAAATTGAATTCATACCAAGGGCCTCATTACCTAATAAAGAAGAATACAAATTCATATCAGAGAAGAATCAAGAGGTGGCAAGGAAAGTTCAAGAATTGCTTGATCAAGGGCTCATATAGAAGAGCATTAGCCCATGTGTGGTGCCAGTGGTCCTAGCATCCAAGAAATGAGGCAAATGGAGGCTTTGTATTGATTCCAGAGCCATTAAATAGATCATAATCAGGTATAGGTTTCCCATGCCTAGGATTGAGGACTTGATGGACTATTTAGGAGGATCTCAATACTTCACCAAGATGGATCTTAAGATTGGTTACCACCATATTAGAATAAAGGATGTAGATGAGTGGAAGAGGGCCTTTAAGACTACTGAAGGGCTATATGAGTGGCTTGTAATGTGATTTGGGATTACTAATGCCCCTAGAACATTCCTGAGATTGATGAATGAAGTGCTAAAGGAATACATAGGCACATCTATGGTGTATATCTTGATGATATACTTATCTTTAGCAAGACAAAAGAGGAGCACTTAACACATTTGGAGATTGTACTCAAGAGAATTCATGAGGAGCAGTTGTAACTTAGAGAAATGTGAATTCCTCAAGCAAGAGATAGTTTATTTTGGGTTTGTGGTATCCAAAGGTCAACTGAAAATGGACCCACAAAAGTGGATGTAATCACAAATTGGCCTACACCAACCACAAGGACAAAAGTAAGAAGTTTCCATGGTCTTTCTCAATTTTATAGGAAGTTCATAAGGAACTTTAGTGGCATATGTGCACCAGTCCAAAAAACCATAAAGGGTGGAGTGAAGACCAAGTTTAGATGGAAATTAGAAGCCATCAAGGAATTTGAGAATTTCAAGAAACAAATGGAAACATAACCCATTCCCCTACTGCCTAGTTTTGACAAAATTTTCACCTTGGAGTGTGATGCAAGTGGCATAGTAGTTGGAGGAGTGTTAAGTCAAGAAGATAGGCCCATAGCCTTCTTCAATGAGAAGCTTAATGAGGCTAAGAAGAAGTATTCTGCATATGACTTGGAGCTATATACTTTAGTCCAATCACTTAGGAAGTGGGGGCATTACCTCCTTTCTAAAGAATTTGTAGAATTCACCGACAATCAAGCCTTGAGTTATATCAACACCCGAGAGAAGCTAAGTAATAGACATCTCAAATGGATGGAGTATTTGTAGGCCTTCACCTTCACCATCAAGCACAAGAAGGCATAATTAAAAAAGGTAGAAAATACATTGAGTAGGAGACTGCTAATAGTCAAAGAGGTTCAAATCCAAAGCATAGGGATAGATAGCTTTAAGGACCTATACAAAGATGATGAAGATTTCTCAGAGGCTTACAAGGTATGCTTTGATTTTCAGAACCATTTCCATAGTCAGTTTGTTGACTATACTTTGCAAAGTGGATTTTTTTTCAAGGGGAATCAAATGTGTGTTCCCAAAGGATGAATGAGAGAGAATCTCATTCAAGAAAAACATAATGGCAGTCTTAGTGGCCATTTTGGCATCAATAAAATAATGGATTTGGTACAAAGGTTCTACCATTGGCCTAAGTTATCTAGAGATGTTAGAAGGTATGTGGAGAAATATATGATATGCATGAAAGCCAAAGGAGGACCTAGAAATGTAGGACTTTATCATCCCCTACCCATTCCTAATAGGCCATGGGAGTGCATCAACATGGACTTCATAGTGGGGCTTCCCAAGACAAGGACAAGGTTGGATAGTATCTATGTGGTGGTGGACCAGTTTAGCAAAATGAGCCAGTTCATTCCCTGCAAGACAACACATGATGCCAGTCACATTTCTCAACTCTTCTTTAAGGAAGTGGTAAGAATTCATGGACTCCCTCTTAGCATAGTCTCTAATAGGGATGTAAAGTTTATGGGACATTTTTGGAAGACCCTATGGAATCGGTTGGGTACTAACCTATCATTTGGCTCATCTTATCATCCTCAAATAGATGGCCAAATTGAAGTAATCAATAGGGTACTAGGTAATTTTCTAAGGTGCCTAACCAAGGAGTATGGATAGACTTGGGATTTAGTCCTCCCTCAAGAAGAATATACATATAATGATAGTGTGAATAGAACCACATGCAAGAGTCCTTTTGAGGTGGTCTATGGAATACATCCAAGAGGTGTCAATGAGCTTAGAGACCTAGGAGGTTCATATCATAGGAGTGGACATGCTGAGGACTTCTCCCAAACCATGAAGGAGGTCCAAGAACAAGTGAATAGAACTTTGATACAGGAAACTCAAAAATTGAAGGAAAAGGTAGATGAGAGAAGAAAGGATGTTTAGTTTGTAGTAGGAGACTATGTAATGGTGCAATTGAATAAATATAGGATGCAAAAAGGAGTACCCACTAAGATGCAAATGAAGAGAATTGGACCATGCAAAATTATAGCCAAGTATGGAGTCAATGCTTACAAGGTGGATCTCCCACAAGACTTAGCTATTTCTCTAGTATTCAATGTCATAGACTTGGTCAGATATAAAGGACCTGTTGGGTATATTTTAGGTTTTCTAAGGTTTATACTCCAAGTCTTGTTTTAAGTGTCCCTGCTCATGTCTTCATCTGGTTTAGGGTTTTTAGAGCTAATCAAAACTTGCCATTTGTGTGTTTTAAACCCTTGTCTTAGATGTTTTTGCCCTGAATTGGTTAACTCTTTGGTCAATTTTGAGTGTGCCCTAGTTATGTCTATTCATGTGTTACTTTTTATGTCACTTAAGTTTTCCTTTTGCACGTGGTCTTTTTCCCTTGTTTGCTAAGTCACTCAATGTTTTTCCTTGTCCTTAAATCTTCCAACAAACTAGCGATAGTGATGAGTCCTTTGTTAAGTTTCCCTTAGTCACTGAATCTCCTAGTTTATGTCATGATCAGTATTAACATCTAGCAATTCAGTGACTGTGTAATCTCCTATTCGCTTGATTCTTCATAGTTTCTTTCAAACATCTGGCAACTTAAAGTAGTTGTTATCTCCTGATCTCTTAATCAGGTGGCTAAGTTAAAGATCTTTCAGCAATCTAGCAAATGTTGTTGATCATCTCTGCAATCGATGATCTTGTTTTAATCTTGCAAGTGCTGGGTCCTACACAATGACATGTGGTGATCTAGGAACTGGGTCATGTTTTCATAATCTCTACATTTGGTGGCTTTGACAAAGAAATTTGGTAGGGGATAAAGTTTACTCTAGTCACTTGATCATGAGAAGAAGTGGCAATGTTCCAAATTATTTGGTGACTATGCGAGTGAAGTGTTCCTCGGACCTCAGAATCAAATAATGATGCTCCAAATCTTTCCACGACTTGGTGAACAAAGGCATAGTTGGGATGTGTTTTCTTTAGTCGTGCATTCTCAGAATAAAAGGGTTAAGTTTGATGACTTTGGGAGATTAAGTGAATCCTTTGGTCACAGATTCTTGTAATTAAAAGGTAAAGGTCTTTTTCATCTACCGAATTAGCAATAGCCACCGATTGCTCCTAGGATCTACGGTCAGTACTTAATCTCAAGATATAACCTAAGGTATGAAGAGCATTTAGCGAATTGGAGATATAGGTTATTTGCTCAATCTCAAAGCTTGATCAGAGTTAAGCATTTCTTTTTGAGAATGCGAGATTGCCCTATTCACTGAATCATGAGATAAACCAAGAGTTAAGTTTGGCATTCTAAGAATAAGAGATTTAGTTGTTTGCTGGTTCTCCAGATGTGACTATGGTCAAAGTGCTATGTTTCATGGGTTTATGAATCCTTTTTTCACTGATTCCCTAGATGACTGTTGTGTTAAGGAAATGATTGCAAGAATTGGTGAGGTCTTTGGTCGCTTGTTATCTGAGTATAACCACGGTTATCAAAAGTGTTTTGAGAATGTGAGATTGCCTTCAGTCATTGAATCTTTGATTGCATCGGGGTCATGGTGTGTTGTCAAGGATAGTCTAAGGACCGTTGATCATCTCTGGGATCAACAATGGTCACTGAATCTCCAGATGAAGTCATGAGTTAAGAAATCTTTTTGAGATTTAGTGAATGGCCTTGTCACTAGATCTCCAAACTTAACCTTGGATTAGCATTTCTTTCTGAGAACATGAGTTCCTTTGTTTGTTGGTTCCCTGAATCATGTCTGATTAAGTTTTCCTACCAGTTAATGTTTTAAGCTATTGTGATGTGTATAAAGTACTTTACCAAGCTAGAAAAAAGTGAGATGTCATCCAATCAGGTTTTAATGAGGGGTTTTTGTCATTAATAAGGGTTTTAATGCAAAAAGTCATGATCATTTCTCTCGCACTTTTTCTTGATTTTTTAAATCATCTTTTCAACATCCACACCATGGCTAGCCTGATTCAAAAGTTGGTAGTATGTATAATTGAATGTAGAAGTGACTTAGCTAGGATTAGTTATGATTTAGCAATTGTACACATTCAATTCTTGATGCTATATAGGTAGGACTTCATTTCTTTCTGTGCTTAATTATTCTGAAGGAAATTATAATTGTTGGCATTGAAGCAGAGAGTGAGAAGTGTAGAAGGTTACAATGCTACAAATTTCTCTTCTATCAAAATGAGTCATCTAGAGGTGAGTGCAACATCATCTAGTGGAGCTGCAAAAGAGCTGAGCAGAGAAGAGAAAGGAAAACTGAATTATCTAGATGAGTTTGTCGAGCTACTTCCTGGTACAAATCAAAACATGAAGGCTATTAAAATGATGTTTGTAGACCTTATGGACAAATGTAGAGACCCTATAATTCCTTCTAGCTTAGGTTTTACTATATTCTCATACTTCTATAAAAATAAGCATAAGGCTATACCTATTTGTAATGCTTGGGCATTGGGAATGGCAAAGCTAATTGTACCTGATGTGTTTTTAGATGTTGATCTAATTATTGAGCTAGCTAGGTTGTATGACCCCATATCTAAAACCATTAGGTGTGAAGACCATTCTATTTTTATTTCCTTGGATAGGGGGTCTTTCATAAAGGTGTTTGATTTCTATGCTTCTTCATCCACTAAAATAAATTTGAAAAATGAGAAGCAAAAGTATACCAGTAATATTGGGTTGATAAAGAGCCAGATAGTCAGACATAGGTGATGAACTACAACTGATGTAGAACCAGAATGAAGAATCTATAATTCAAGATTACTGAGGAGTTGATGATTAGATAATTCAAGATGATTAAATCAGTATTATATTGTCATTGATGTCAACTAGCTTGATAGTACTTATCTTGTAAGTTACTATATTGACACATCTGAAGGAAGGTGAAAGAGATGAAGAACAAAAATATCTACATAAGGAAGATGTATATGACAGATGAGGATAAGGAATACACTGAGTAACTTGTTGATGAGTCTATGACTTGATGGAATTGACTTTATTATGTTGCATTCATGTATGATGAAGAATAGAGATGAAAGACACAAAGTAGTGTTGTCGGTAAATAAAGCATTTCAGTATACACCAATGAAGTGTAGTGTATACCGAGTGCAGTATTAACCGAGCTTGTGTTCATCGACGTATTTCTTTGTTAACCGAGAAAAATAGAAAGGAATTTAATAATTAGTTTAGCCGATAAAGTGATGAGTTGTAAAGTGTATGAAATAGAGGTAATAGATAATGTTTGATATGAAGATCGATGGCTAACATAAATCAAAAGGGATCTAATGGAGTAGATTGAAATGTGTTAGTGACACATCAACTAAGGGAGCTTAAAGTGGAAAAATCTATGAATATGATTAAGTGGAAAAATCTGATGGAGGAAAAGAAAATGATTTACTCGTCTATATAAGAGACATTGATTTCATTATGAAACATATGCCGGAAGAAGAAGATACTGCACAATAATTGCATGGAGAAGTTTTTCTGATCATACTGGTTAATAAGAATTAAGCTGCAGAATAGTTACCGAGCTACAGAGAGTTATTACCAATAGACAGTAAGTTGATACAGTATTGAATCTGAAGTGTTATATTTGTTAGAAGTATTTAATAAGCTGAACATTGATTTGTAAACTGCAAACTAAAGTTGTATTTAGGCAGATCACCTACTATTACACATTTAACCATTATACATAGTTAAATCTCTTAACTGAGTGGACTATGAAAGTCTTTTTGATGTTTTATTCATAGAGTGAACATTGTTATCCTGTCAACCCCAGAGTGACTACTGGTTGAATGATAACTTTTGGCCTAAAATCCTCTAACAAGGTCACACCTAACAGTGTATTTGTAAACCTTTAGCAAGGTTGGGTCTTCACTGACCTCACTTCAGAAGAGTGAACAATTTTGGGTTGCCGGTCCCAGGTGGTTTTTCCCTTTACAGGGTTTCCACGTTAAATCTCTTGTGTTATGTGTTGATTGTGATATTTTCTTGTGATCATACTTTGCATATTACATGTTAGATTTAATCGGTAATTAATATAGAGTTTAGATTGTCAATCGGTAAATACACAAACAATGGAAGTATTCTATGGTTACCGACTTGCAAAAGTAATAGAATTGTTTTGGATTATACATTTTGAATTGGGATGCTGGATAACTGATTCACCCCCCTCTCAGTTATTCTAACAATTAGTATCAGAGCTGTGGTTTCTTAGAACAGAGTTTTAAGGACTTCAAAAAAAAGGTCTCAAGATGTATAAGAGGGAAGTGCTAAAGCTGAACAAAGATAACTTTGCAGTATGGCAAAGCTGGATGAAGTTGCACATATCTAGAATTAGGAATTCTAAACTAGAACTGATGGAGAATGGCTACATTGAACTGACACCAGGTCCCCTGATTCTTGATCAACTAAAGGATAGGCGTGAACACAATATTACTATGATGGAACTTGTTGCTGCCTATACTGATGCCAAATTTAATGACATCAAGGGATGTGATACTGCTAAGAAGATGTGGGACAAGCTGACTCTAATATACAGTGGAGATGCAAATGTCAAGAGGGCCAGAGCAGGAAGCCTAAGAGGTCGATTTGATGATATGAAGATGAAAGAAGGTGAGAACATTGTGCAATACTCAAATAGACTAAAAGAGGTAGTACATGCTATTAGAGCATCTGGTGGAGCTATTCATGATGAACAGTTATAAGAAAGATTCTCATAACTTTTCTACCAGTTTATGTGATCAGGATCTCTATAATTCATGAAACAAGGGCTACATCCAACCTCACCCTCGACACTCTGATTAGTAAGCTTACAACCTTTGAACTGAATAACTTTGACAATAATGTTGTACCTTCTGTTGAATCTACTTTCATGTCCTCTTTGAAGATTGGTAAGTCTAGTAGCAAGATTGATAAGAAAAATGACAATGATAGTAATACCGATGATGAACTTGATGAGCTTGAAGCTCTTATGGCTAGAATATTGTCAAAAGGTAAGGGAAGATATAGAGGCAAGTTACCTCTAGCTTGTTTTAATTATAAAGAAGTTGGTCACATCGCTGCTAGATGTCAAAATAATAAAGATGATGATAGATCCAAAGCCCGATCCGAAGGAAGCTATGGGAGAAGAGTTAACAGAGGCTACTGACACAACAACAAAGACAACCAAGATAGCTATGACAAAGGGAAAAAGGTATGTTACATAGCTGAAGAATTTGAATTTGAATTTGACACTGATGATGATGTAGAAGTAGTATTTGTTTCTATGAAGGATGATTTAGAGGAAGAAGAGAAACATGAGGAGACAACACTGATCTCTAAAGTAAGAAAAAATGACACATGGATCATAGACAGTGGCTGCACACGTCATATGACTGGTGATATAGAGAATTTGATCTAATTGATGAATATGATGGTGGATCTGTTAGAATGAGAAATGATGCACCTTGTAAAGTGAGAGGTAAAGGTTCACTAATGATTAATGATAGAATAAAATGTGAGAATGCATACTGGGTAGATGGACTAAACTAAAATTTGATAAGTGTGGCACAGCTGAACAACTCAGGTCACCAACTTGCTTTTGAGAGCAGAAAGGTAAGAATTTATGATGATGGAAGAAGACTTGTTGGAACTGGTACACAATCTAGAGGTAATCTATTTTATCTTGATATTGATCAATCCTCTTGTTTGTTAATGAAAGATGAAGATGCATGGTTGTGGAATGAGAGGTTATGTCATGTGAATTTTGATAACATTGTCAAGATTAGTAAGAAGAAAAGAGTTAGAGGATTGCCTAACCTGTCTAAACTAGATCATGCTATGTGTCATGAATGTTAGAAAGGTAAGATGACTAAGTCTAGTTTTAAAAGCAAAGACTACTCAACAAAGAAGATACTTGAATTGGTTCATACCGACCTATGTGGTCCTATGAGAACTCAGAGCTATTATGATGATAGATATTTTATTCTTTTTGTTGATTACTACACTAGACTGATGACTATTATGTTTTTGAAAGAGAAATTTGAATCTTTTAAGTTGTTTAAATGGTATAAGGCTAAGGTAGGAAAAGAGACTGGAAAAGAAATCAAATGCTTAATATCTGATAGAGGAGGTGAATTTATCTCTGATGAATTTACTAATTTTTGTAATGAGAATGGTATTAAGAGACAAGTCTCTGCACTGAGAACACCTCAGCAGAATGGGATTGCTAAAAGAAGGAATAGGTCAATCATTGACTATGCTAGGACACTAATGATACAAAATAATGTTGCTTAGACATATTGGAGGGAAGCTGTTAGCACAGCTATATATGTGCTTAACCAAGTACAACTGAAGAAGGACACCAACCAGACACCTTATGAGCTATGGTTTGGACACAAACCTACTGTAAGTTATTTCAAATTTTTTGGAAGAAAATGTTTTATTTTGAAGGATGAGAGAAATGGGAAATTTGATTCTAAAGGTGATGAAGTAATATTCTTAGGATATTCTACTAAGAGTAAAGCATACAAATGTCTGGATAAGGTTACAAATAAGATGATTGAAAGTACTAATGTTCGTGTTGATGAGTATGATGACATAAACACAAAAGAAAGAAAGGAACCAGAAGACTATGGTAGATTCACTTACATTGAACTTCCTAACTATCTACTGAAGTCGCAACCTGTGATAACTAATCAGTAAGAAAATAACCCCGAAGAACAGGAAAGGGAAACTAACAAACAAGATGGTGCTACCAAGCAAGCAAATGAACCTGAACAGGATGAACAAGAAAGAAGAAATTGAGTATTGGCTAGTTTTGTCATAAGGCATCATCTTGAGACACAAATTATTGGAAATAGACAAGCTGGAATGTAGACTAGAAGAAAAATAAGACAAGGTACATGTTTAGTTTGTGAATTTGGACCAAAGAATGTGAAAGTTGCATTAGAAAATGAAGAATGGGTTAATACAATGAAGGAGGAAATAGAACAATTAGATAAAAACAAAACTGGGTCCTTAGTACCCTGACCTAAAGATAAGAATGTTATTGGTACTAAATGGATATTCAGAAACAAAATGAATGAAAATGGTGAAGTGACAAGAAATAAAGCAAGATTGGTATGCAAGGGATATGCACAGGAAGAAGGCATTTATTATGGTGAAACATTTGCACCTATTGCTAGATTGGAAGGAGTTAGAATGTTACTTGCATATGCTACACACAAGAAATTTAAGGTCTATCAAATGGATGTGAAATCAACATTTCTGAATGGTATACTTGAAGAAGAGGTCTACATAGAACAACTTGAAGGATTCATTGATCTAGACAATAGAAACATGGTATGTAGATTACACAAAGCTTTATATGGTTTGAAGCAAGTACCAAGAGCATGGTATGAAAGACTACATACTTACTTGTTAAGTATTGGATTTGTAAGAACCAGTGAGAAACATAATTTGTACATGAAAGGTGATACTGATGACACTATTATCATTGCTGAAATTTTTGTTGATGATATTATTTTTGGAGGTCAAGATCATATATGTAAATCTTTGGCTAATGACATGAGGAATGAGTTTGAAATGTCTATGTTTGGAGAGATTAAGTTCTTTCTTAGATAACAAGTGATACAGGAGAGTGATGGGATATTCATCACACAGTCCAAGTACATAAAGGAAATCTTGAAGACATTTGGCATGGAAGATGCTAAACCTATGGGAACACCGATGGTTACTAGAAGTAAATTGACAAAGGAAGATGAAACTATAGAGGTAAACTAGACACTTTACCAATCCATGATTGGTAAGCTAATGTATGTATTTCATAGTAGACCAGATATAGCACATGCTGTGGGAATTGTTGCTAGAGATTCTACTAATCCTAGAGAATCACACATGATTGCTACTAAAAGAATCTTAAGATATTTGAAAAAGATACAAGATTATGGATTATGGTATCCTAAGGAAGGTAAGTTTGAGCTGAAAGTTTACACCAATGTTGATTGGGCTGGAAATGTGGATGACATAAAAAGTACCACCGGAGGAGCATTTTTCTTTGGTGAAAGACTTGTAACCTGGACAAGTAAAAAGCAAGCTTGTATTTCTCAGTCTACAGCTGAAGCAAAGTATGTTGCTACTGCTACTAATTGCTCAAACATTACATATATCAAACAAGTGTTGGAAGGAATGAATGAGGTAATCACTGACCCGGTGATCATATACTGTGACAACACAAGTGCAATTAATATCTCAAAGAATCCTGTGATGCACTCAAAGACAAAGCATATATCAATTAAGTATCACTACTTAAGAGAGCAAGTGCAAGAAAAGCAAGTAAAGTTAGAATTTGTTACATCTAAAGAATAACTTTTAGACATTTTTACAAAGCCTCTACTAAAGGACACTTGAATATTTGAGGACTAGACTTGGGGTCCGTCCCCTATCTATTGGTCACTAATGTGATCTAGTTGTTGCATCAGCCTAATCTTATCAGAAGGTCATTCATGTTGATGCGGCATAGTTCACACTTTGAATTTTGTTCAAGGTTGTGATTAAGTTTGAAGACCTGAAATAGATTGGGATATCAGTATACTAAGATACGGAGGAAGTATTGGACACCAGAGAGTTACTTAGCTACTACAAAGCTGATTATTTATTTGTTTCTTTCGCATTATTGTGAAAGGGAGAGATAAATAATATGAAAAGAAAAGGAGATTTGCATCGATGACAACTATCAAAGGGAGAGATGATCTGAAAGGAAATTGAGAACTGAAAAGGTTATATCTACAGAATGACAAAGCTATATTTTATAATGCTATTTTAGTAACATAGTGATTAAACATATTAAGCTAGGGAGAGATTACACTACACAACATTTGATCATAGAGTTGTAGAAAATATGTTTGGTATGTGTCTGGTACATTTCATATTACTTGAGTTGCCATCAATGCCAAAGGGAGAGATTGATGAACTACAACTGATTTAGAACTAGAATGAAGAATATGTAATTCAAGATTATTGAGGAGTTGATGATTAGATAATGCAAGATGATTGAATCAATGTTATGTTGTCATTGATGTCAACTACCTTGATAGTACTTATCTTGTAAGTTACTATACCGACACATTTGAAGGAAGGTGAAGAGATGAAGAACAAAAATATCTACATAAGGAAGATACATATGATAGATGAGGATAAGGAATACACTGAGTAACTTGTTGATGAGTCTATGACTTGATGGAATTGACTTTATTATGTTGCATTCATCTATGATGAAGAATAGAGTTGAAAGACATAAAGTAGTGTTGTTGATAAATAAAGCATTTCAGTATACACCGATGAAGTGTAGTGTACACCAAGCATAGTATTAATCGAGCTTGTGTTCACCGACGCATTTCTTTGTTAACCAAGCAAAATGAAAAGGAATTAAATGATTAGTTTAGCTGATAAAGTGATGAGCTATAAAGTTTATGAAATCAAGGTAATAGATAATGTTTGTTATGAAGATTGATGGCTAACATAAATCAAAAGGGATCTAATGGAGAAGATTGAAACATGTTATTGACACATTAGCTAAGGGAGCTTAAAGCGGCAAAATCTATGAATATGATTAAGCGGCAAAATCTGATGGAGGAAAAGAAAATGATTTACTCATCTATATAAGAGACATTGATTTCATTATGAAACATATGCCAGAAGAAGAAGATACTGCACAATAATCATGTGGAGAAGTTTTTCTGATCATACTAGTTAATAAGAACCAAGCTGCAGAATAGTTACCGAGCTACAAAGAGTTATTACCGATGGACAGTAAGTTGATACATTATTGAATCTGAAGTGTTATATTGGTCAGAAGTATTTAATAAGCTAAACATTGATCTATAAACTACAAACTGAAGTTGTATTTAGGAAAATCACCTATTGTTACACATTTAATCATTGTACACAGTTAAATCTCTTAATTGAGTGGACTATGAAAGTCTTTTTGATGTTTCATTCATAGAGTGAACATTGTTATCCTGTAAACCCCAGAGTGACTATTGGTTGGAAGATAACTTCTGGTCTAAAATCCTCTAACAAGGTCACACCTAACAGTGTGTTTGTAAACCTTTAACAGTGTTGGGTCTTCACTGACCTCACTTCAGAAGAGTGAACAATTTTGGGTTGCCGGTCCCAGGTGGTTTTTCCCTTTACAGGGTTTCCACATTAAATCTCTTGTGTTATGTGTTGATTGTGATATTTTCTTGTGATCATAATTTGCATATTACATGTTAGATTTAATCAGTAATTAATAGAGAGTTTAGATTGTCAATCGAGAAATACACAGATAGTGGAAGTATTCTATGATTACCAACTTGCAGAAGTAATAGAATTGTTTTGGATTATACATTTTGAATTGGGACATTGGATAACTAATTCACCCCCCTCTTAGTTATTCTAACAATATGGCCAAGTAGGGTAAGTATATAGCCCCTCTCCCGGAAAGTATGAATGCTCATTATTTATTTTCATCCTTCTATCATTACATGAAGTTCTTGTGTCATGGGTTATGTTAGGTTTTAGGGATAGATGGTGATGAAGAGAAAATGTCTGCTGAACTTTTAATGATGATCCTAGATATCCAGAACTTTGTCACCAATATTGATTATGATTACATCCAGTATGTAATTGGTAGGATGCATGAGGTGTTTTTGTTTGTTAAAGAGAATAAAAGACCTATTAGGTTCATGCATTATTCCCTCCTTATGCATTTAATTTTATACCACCACGTTGACAAACTTGATGCAAGAACGTTGAAAATAAGGACTTCTTTTGAAGGTATTCCAAACCCTGTGCAATATTGGTTAAGAGCCTGGAATTATACATCTAATGAGTGTAACTTCTCTATTTTCTAGAATTATTTTGTCCATCCTATTCTTCAAATATTGAGAACAAATATGGTAAGGTTGTCAACCAAGGTTTTGAGGGTGTTGAGGCTGATGCAATTTGAGGATAAATGGCTAGGAAACCACAATTGGGGAGATTTATATTTAGGGGGCACCTTCATAGTCATCAGATTTTATGGTTTCCCCCAACCTCCACACTTGCTCCCTAGGTTTTCACCTCCTAGAGTTGCTATGATGGAATTCATCTAGCAATTAATATGGATTGACAAAGAGAACCTAGCACCTCATAGGCAGGGTACCTTCACACCGAGGTAATTCAGAATTGGTAGCTTCTTGATTGGAAAAAGAGCATGGTACTAGGTTAGTAGCTAGCTCAATCATTTCAAAATGGCTATAGGTACTTTTCGGTATGTTGATACTGAGGGTTTCATCAAGGTTGCTAGGATGACTTTGATTCCTAACATTGGAACTATCAAAGAGCATGAGGGCCTAGATGAGGAGGATGTAATAAGAAATAGGTTTGATTTAGATGAAATAGGTAGAAGATGGACCAAATACTTTGATCTACTTGACACAGAGGCCAAGCTAAAGGTGGCAAGAATTCCTTTTAGTGGTTATTTCCTTAAGCTCCCATATTTGCAAAGAATGGAAAAGATGATAGAGATGCATGACACCCTATCTAACCAGTTGGAAGGGTTGCTTAAGGAGAAATTGGATGTGCCAAGAGATTATTCAACCTCTAAGCTTGAGGAATTCATTGATGGATCTCAAGA
The DNA here is from genome assembly GCA_027943335.1 of Chamaecyparis obtusa. Lineage (NCBI taxonomy): Eukaryota > Viridiplantae > Streptophyta > Pinopsida > Cupressales > Cupressaceae > Chamaecyparis > Chamaecyparis obtusa. The sequence goes on along the minus strand of BSBK01000790.1, from coordinate 2,974,353 downwards.
AGGTAGTAGCCCACCTCAAGGTGAGGATGCACCAATAATTGACTTGACTCAAGAATAATAGGAGAAGGAGGCTACTTCGAAGCCGCCTTTGAAAAAATAGAGGCTTGAGATTGGTGAGTCTTCAAAGGTGAGAAAGAAAAAGAATGTCATTGACATTGCTTCAGCTCTTGTGCTTGGTAATAGGGCTTATCACCATCAATTGAGAAAGGCCATCAAGGATGGCAGGAAAATTGTAACAAAAGAGGAAGGGGATTTACCCTTACTAATGGGAATAGATGAAAGAGATCTTTATCAGGAAGAGTTTCTAAGTGATGACAAGTTCATCAAGAGCAAATAATTTAAGGATTTCCTCATTTGGAGGAAACAAGATGAAGTGAGAAGGTCCCTTCTTGAGGGAATGCAACCGAGTGAAGAAACTATGAGGGCCTTAACGTCCTATGATCCCAGTCTTGAGAAGATTACCATTGAAGAAGCAAGAGAAATGGTTAAATCAAGTGGCATGCTTCTAATTCCTGGATGGGACTTGACCTTTTCCTTCATCATTGATCAAATTAGAAGGCAGCCAGAGGGGAGCTTGTCATATGAAGTGCAAATTGATGACATGATTAGAGGGAGTGGTTATGACCCCAAATCACAAGCCGTTACACTTTGGTCTATGGCCCCTAGAACTCAAAAGCCATCCTTGGTAAGCATTGAAGATAAAATGGAGGGAGACAAGATTTTTTGGACTATGCAAAATTGTACTGATCTTGGTATAAAAGGTAGTTGTACACTTTGCTCACCTCAATGAGGACAAAACCATTCAATTGTCAGAAAGTTATGACAAATTATTTGAGAATGCAATGAAGGTTGCAAAGGACAGGGATTTAAAAATTATGATGATAAAAAAGATTGCAAGACTCAGAGAAGAAAATGAGAAGCTGAGAAATGAAGTGAAAAATCAATAGCAGCAAAATGAAATGAAGAAACTTGCTGAGGACAACTCCAAGAAGATTGATGAATTCTTAACTAATCAGAGAAGATTTGGGAGCAAAGCTGGTATAGGCTACACTGGTGAAGGAGAAACATCACAACAAGTTGAACAAGTCAACATCAGTCAAAATCAAAAACCTAAAGTGTTGGCATGTTATCATTGTGGCAAACTTGGACATACATCTAATGTGTGTAGAAGCAAAGCACAAGGTAAACCTCCTGCCACTCCTAAGTTTAATGGATTTTTATTACTGTGGTAAGTTTGGACATCCTTCTTATGAGTGTAGAGCTAAGAAAAACAATCTTGCTAATAATACTACTATGGAGAAAATATGCTATACTTGTAACAAGCCTCGACACACTGCATGAGACTGCAAGACAAAAATGAAGCAAGTTTGGACACCTAAGGAGAAACCACAATGCATGCCATATCAACCAAAGAGACAAGGTAACTCTTATGTTTTGGATTATAATACATGGACTAACTATGTTGTATGTGGTAGATATGGACACATTGCAGCAAATTGTTATAGAAAGAGTCAGATTGGACAATCAAGAAACTAGATAAACTCTAGGATGGCTTGTATGCACTACCATAAGGTTGGTCACTTAAGAAAGAACTACAGAGATTGAGCACCAGATGAAAACCATATATTTGAAAGTGGATATGCTATTGCTGATATCACTAAGTTAAGGAACACTATGTGGAAGAAGGCATCTAATGAGAATGTTGAGTCAAATAATGTTGTTGGTGAAACCTCATCCACTAGATTGGGTGACATCAGTACCTCCACTTAAAGTGAAATAGGTATGTATGGGACTGATATTTCAAAAGATCACATTTTACATATAGTTCCTTATGCATAATGTTCTTATACCAAATCAACATGAATAAAGATGCATTGTGGTTTAGTTGTCATGAGCTAACAATGTTATATAGTCAGTAAAAGAGAGACTGAGAGCTGGTTACCCATCGGTAATCACTAGCTAAGGTTAACTGAGCATATGTATCAACCGATGAAGAAAACCTATGTTAACTGAGTGGATGAAATTTTTAGTAGTCACCGAGCTGATAGTTGTGTTGTACCAAAAGTTAGATGGAGCATTTATTACATAAAAGTTTGAGAGGGAAGATCGAAAGTCTATAAATACATGGTGTTGGTGTAATTAAATATTCCTAATTACACTTTACTTAATCTTACTTAGGTTAATGCATTGCATAGTAGTTTGTGATTGAGACACCTAGGAGTGTGCACATCTATTAAGCACATGGTGTAGGAGAAATTCCACTTTTGGTGTGATAGTTGTCATCACATACCTCATTGTGTGTGAGATCCACCTTTTGTGCTCTTATCACATTATCATCCTAATCCAATACACATACTTCATTGCATAATGGAGGATGATCCACATTTGGTGGACATGTGATTACACCTAGCATAGGTAATAGCTTATCAACTCCTTATCATTGTCTCTTATCTCCTTTCCTATATAAGGAGGCCTATTATGTACATTTTAATCATGTCCATGATCAATAATATCATTCTTGCATCTTAATGCAATTGTCTTGCCAATCTCTTGTGGAAGTTATCTTGGTCTTGCATTCATTCTTGGGGGTGTTGTAGAGTCACCTAAACACATGGGAACAAAGTTCATTTCTATAATGCAATTTTTAAGAGCGGAGAATTCAAAGAGTAGAGTTTGAGCTAAAGGATTTTATGAAGGATTCAAGGCTACGCTAGATCAAACTGACATCACTCTTCATGATATCAAGTAAGTTCATTTGCGATCAAACACTTCCTATCCTATTGCTTGATGAAACCCTAGAATTAATTTATGGCATCGACATCATCTGTAAGAAAAAATCAAAGTGTTGAAGAGGAAGTTAATCTAATCATTAGGGAAAATTTCATCAAACCAAAGTTTAAGCCACACCCTAAGGTCGCAGCACAAATAGATTCAATGGGCACATTTTTTAGCATACCAGAAAGGGTTTTACTGATAGAAGACGTAAGGTCTTATATTCACTACAAAATTAGAGAAGTTGGGGACTTTGAAACTATTGCAACATATCAACCACTCTATGGCCCCGATGGAAAAATGAAATCAGACTATAAGAATATTAATGAATCAGGTTTATCATATTTTACTTGCCACAATCATTCAAATCAGATTGGATTATAATCATTTTGAGTAGATATCATGATGACAAGTTCTGGCTAGATAAACTGATTGAGGTCACCAAGAAAGTAATCAGTAGGGTTACTGGACTCCCTACAATTGACAAAGCTAAGGCTTTCTTAAGTTCTTCATGACTAGATGTTGAGAAATACACTGGAGCACAATGGGACGGTCGGCCATTGAAGATTTCAACAATCAAGGACCCAGTAGTAAAATTTGTAGCACATGTGATCAGGTATAAGCTATTTCAATCAAGTAGACTCAATAGCGTACCCTACAACGTAGTAGACATGGCACACAAAATTGTAGTGAAAGGTCACCAAGTTGATCTTGCCAAGGTACTGTTACATCAACTCCAAGAGAATATGAAGACTATAAGGAAAAAGAAATCTAACACATGTAAGTATGGATCTCTACTTGCATGCATATTATTCTATTTACAAAAGTATGTGCCTGGCACCGGTAAAGTAAATTAGATACTGGATGTACCGATAACAAAACAAATTGGTGAAATGATGAATAAGTTAGGAGATAAGTTGAATGTAGAGTTCAATGCTTACTTCACTAAATTTCAATCTAAAATGCAAAAGAGAAGTAGAATTCCAAGGGAATTAGTTCAAAAATTTGAAGATGACATATGTTTTGTGATCGACACCGATTATACCATGATAAAAGTAGTTGAGCCTAGGATAAAATGGTTGGCACTGATGGGATATGAGATAAAGCATGATTTTGCAATGAAATCTATTAATGCACTACTTGTAGTATTGAAGGATCCCATAGCCACTAGGTTCAGAGTATATGAAGAAGCTAAATCTAGAATATCTACAAATATTGAGATTGGTAAAATAACCAAAAAGGTAAATAAAATGAAGAAGGATCTCACTGCTAAATATGGAGATAATTCTGAAACATCTAAAGGGATACCAATTGAATAGGCAACCGAAGGTCAACTACAGTTAGCTGACAAACCATATGATAGTGAGGAGACCGAGTCAGACAAAGAAGTAGATCCTACATAGGTTCCTCCACCTGAAATTCCTACAAAGATGCAGTCACCTATACATGAAGGTATGAAGACACATTTGTCAACTGCAACACCACCTACCAAGAAAGAATAAGTAGTAAAAGTAACAAAAAGAAGAGCAGCTACACTGACAAAGAAATACATTAAGAGAAAGAGCAAGGCAGTAGCTGAGGCACCAAAGAAAAAGAGGAAATACATAAGAAATAAGGAAGATCTAGAGGATACAGAAATAGAGGATGATATAAATTAATTTAAAGTGGTTAGTAGCAAGGCCAAAACAATAGATGAAGTCATTGAGGACATAATTGAACATGGAGACCTCGCTAATCCCTTGCTAGATAGATTTGAAAAATTGTCAAAAGAAGATCAAACTAAAATTGAAGAGGCTATCATCCAAATGATGATAAAGTTTAAGAAAGTTCCAATGGAGTTTTCATGTGCATTACCAAAGAAGTTGGATGATATAATTATTGAGAAATGGGCTATTGCATTAGACACTGAGAAGAGAAAGAGAGAACGCTCTCTATTTCAGGTAGCCACATACTTAAGCTTTGGGCAAGTTAGTGAATACTTGACCAAGTACCAAGAAAACTTTATGATCAAGAATAGAGCCTTAATGATCATGGATGACAATGTAGCAGATATGGATGTCACTATAGATTCTATATGGACATCAATTCTGAAATCAAAAGAAAAACCTGAGCAACAAGCATTTTTGAACCTGTCTAAGAAGAGACAAAATTCTAAAGGTAAAGGTATTTACATTGATGAAGGACTAGCAAAGAAATCAAAGAGTACCGGTATATCAGTTATCAAGGCAATTGATATAACTGAGGACAAGGAAGAAATAAAAGTTTCACAGGATGCACCAGATAAAGTTGAAATCCAACTGGAAAAGAAAACCGATGACAATGTACTAGTTGTAGACATCACACATGGTGATCATGATGACCAAGATGATGAATATGTAAATATTGCACCAAATATAGATGAAGCACTAGACACTGACAGTCCATTTACATCACTATCAGGTGAACTTCCTGTACTTGCTGAAGCAGCAAAAATTCTTTCCCAAGTACAACCTGATGGCTCAGATCCTAAGAAAAACAAAGATACAACTGGAGATCAACACATAGAGAAACCTGCAGAGATAGATGAGCCTACACATACAGAGGCACCTTCCACTAAACCAAAGGAAATAGATGAAGCAAAGGACACACAAGAACCAAAGGTAATTGAGGTAAACCCATTGAACACCACAACTGAGACTCCTATTACAATAACCAAGACCACCACTACCAAGGAGCAGAAGAAGGAAGAACAAGTGCAAACAAGGAAGGACACTCTAAAGACTAGAGATAGATCCATTGCTATCATTGAGAAGAAATCACCCCTAGCACAAAAGAAGAAGAAGAAAGGAAAAGGGCTGGTCACCCTAGATGAAGTGATCATTTTACCTGAGTGTGACCTGAGGACCCTAAGCCCTGAAGAATTGAGTAAATATGGGGAGTTATGTTCAAGAAAGGTAGTGCAAGAAAAGCTAAAGAAAGAGTACAAACACAAAGAAGTACTAAATGATGTGCGGGATATCCTCCAACAGGTAGTACCTAAGATACATATTGATGAGGATACACCTATTATAGATCAACTTGCTACACTTTCCAAGAAGATCAATGCCCCGAACACTGATGCAGATAAAAGAATTGTAGAAAGGGTAGAATCTAGAATACAACACAAATTAGCTGAGCAAATTAGCCAAGAAGTGGCATTACTTAAGGTCAAATTATCTGAGGTAATTACTGACACAAAATCCATCACCCAAACAATTTGTCAATACTTATTGAAGCTATGTACTCTAGACATCTTCACTACTAAAGTCAGTGAAAAGATCAAAGGTTTAGAAGTAGAAATATAGTTGAGTACCAATGTAGCTATCACCAAGCCACATGCTTTCCTAAAACATATTCATCAAGTTCAGGAACTCCGACAGTTGATAGCATATTTGAAGAAACAAGAAGTGCACCTAATAGATCAAGTTACTGAGTTACCGACTGAACTCATTTTGTACATGAAAATTTTTGAAGCACACATTGTCAAAGCCGAGCTATTAGTTGCAACACCAAAAATTTTTGTGTTAGAAAACATCTTTGACATGCACACACAAGTTGGTCTTGAGCACATTGCTCTCACCAACTTGAAAGAGGAATGGGAAAACCTCTTGGAGTCACTGAAGAAAACCCATCAGTCAATTTTTGATAAGCTGTGAGTATACTACCTCAATTTTGTATTTGACATTACTATCAAAAAGGGGGAAAATAATGTATCAGATGTTATTATGCCAAATATTATATACATGGATGCTATGTATACTATATTACTGGGAGCATGCACTGAGGGGGAGTACTTAGTACTTAGAAATTTTTTTGATGTGTATATATGGCGGAGATATAAGTCACATAGATATTTTTTTCTTTATACATTTGGAGTTTTCATACTAATACCAAAGGGGGAGATTGTTATCCTTATTGAGCCTTCTAAGGTTTTCATTAGTACCAAAGGTATGTAGAGATATCAGTCGGTTACTTACAATGAGCTAATCAGTAATGAAAAGCATAAAAGACTAGTCGGTAAAGCCTATACACTAAGCAGCAAACAATTTACTAAGTACCAATAGACATCAACACCGATACACAGTAAATACTGAGCATCGCAGTATACACTGATCAATTTACACAATGTTTAGCGAGGATCATAGGAAATGACATAGTAATCAGGAATGGCACATTCTTCTATGCAAATGGTTACAATGGTTTGTAAAATGTTTTACCAAGATTGAGGAACATTTAATGTAATGATATTCATTAAATACAATGTATATCTTTTGTAATAGATGACCTAGGTTATTATTGTACACCATAGATCTTAGGGTTATGATTATAGTGTGTAACCTAATTGTGTTAAAGTGGCAAAATAGAACACTATATATTTATGTGTTCACATCATTTTAGAAGTGAGCTGATATATGAATTATGGAGCACTTGAAGCATTTGTCTATCTTCAAGTCTATCAGTTAACAGAATAAAACCAAGCACAACAAAATTAGCAGAGGCTACCGAGTAGATTCAGAGTAGAGATTCATCACAAGTAAGGTGATATTTTTATCAGAGCTTATAGATTTGTAATAGACAATTAAGTGTCAAATAGCAGATAAATTCCTATTTCTTTTTGACAATTGTAATAGAGTTTTTGGATAAAATTTTTTAACAGAGTAGACTTAACAGTCTTATGTAAATCTCTTAATCGAGTGCACACTTCATTAGTGTTGCTAAAATCCTATAACTAGGTAGATCTAGCTGATTTAACGTGTCACTCCTAACAGGGTGAGATCATCAGAAGTGATAAAAAATTGTAGCTCTAACAGGCAAACCTTTTCTATCTGCAGTAGTGAAGAATTTGTGGGTGTCATCCCCACTGCAGTTTTTACCTTCTTACAAGGGTTTCTGTGTTACCAAAATACTTGTTTCATGTGATTGTGTTATGGATTTCATGTTTTTTACTTACTTATGTTAAGTGGATAAATGATTCATGCAATTAGATTCAAGTTATATTGGTCGGTTATCACTGTTTATAGTTTTAGATCTGAAAGGTTTTACAAGTAAAAATTTTGAAGGCACTGATTCACCCCTCCCCTCTCAGTACCTATCTCTCATAATTCCAACAAGTTCCTATATTCCACCACTATTCAAAATCAAAACCCCATTCATTTAAGGTGATCCTATTTCACCTTTATTCATTTTGGTGAACCTGACGAGCTTACTCTCTTTCTTTTTTGTGTTAGATTTCCCGTTGTCTTATTGTGTGTGTTCACCTTCATTATTCATTTTGGTGAGCCTGACATACTTACCCTCCTTTCTTTTCTAGAATTGGATGCCCTATTGTGTTTGATTTCCTTTTATATTATCTTTTTGATGTTAGATTTTCCATTTGTGTTAAATCTTGCATGTTAATTAGATTCCTTATTTCAAAAATACAAAAAAATTGCAAAATTTCTTTCAAAATACAAAAATATTCATGTTTTCTTAGTTTATTTCATTTGCATTGCATTGGTTTATGAGCTTTACTACTTCTAGTTCTACTTATAATATTCTGGTTAGATGAAGTTGTAGACTTATGGGTTCCTTTGATCCTCAATCTTCCTCTCCTTTCCTTAGGATCCCAGATGATAATTTGATTCTTCATGATTCCAATCCTATTATGGAGAAAAACTCTTCTCACTCATCTCATGATGAGGATGATGCTTTATGAGTTCCTCCTGAACAAGTCCAAAAAATTTCAACTAAACTTGATAAAATGGGTAATTGGCTTATTCAAGAAAACCATAATCAACATTTTATTCAAGCTATCGATGCTCTTAAGAAATTTCTTCATGATAGTGATCAAGGTGTTAACCTCTTGCATGATATTACTCATATTGTCCATTCAAATGTTAAACCTTTAGCTCAAGAAGCTCAAGATTTAGGGTTGATTCCTCCTGTCACTAGTGTAGAACCTTCTTCTAATCCTTTACCAAGTGTTACTACCTATACTCCTTCTTTGGTAACTGTGATGGTTCCCTCTATTCCTATGAGTGTCCATCATGTGTCCCTTCCTAAATCACAACCTTCCTATCATAATGTTCCTTTTTATTATCCCAATATGCTTCCAACTATAGTTCCAAGTGTTCCTCTAGTTGTGTCTTCCATTCCTACAGCTTCTTACACTTTACCCAGTGTTTCTAATGTTTGTATTCCTCCTATTTCCTCTAATGATTCAAAAATAATTTGTTTGGCTCAAACTGTGTCTTCCTTACAACAACAACTTGCTTCTTTAACTTAAAACAAGTTTAGTGTTCCTACATGTGACATGGGAAGTCCTTTGTCCTGAGACATTATTCATACTCTTGTTCCTCAGCAAGTTGATATGCCTCATCTTGATAATTATAATGGAAAAGGAGACCCCGTTCATCATGTCAAAACATTTCAAATCCTTTGTAGTGATTATGCTCATGACCATAGTATTTTAGCCAAACTATTTGGTAGAATTTTTCATGACAAGGCCTTACAATGGTATTGTTCCTTGCCTCCTTATTCTATTGATTCATTTCCACAACTTGCTAATGATTTTATTCAACAATTTCAAAACAACATTGGCCCACAAGTGTCTTTGACTGATTTGATGCATTGTAAACAAGGTGCTAAGGAAAAATTGATTGAATTTATTGGTAGATTTAAGCATTTGCATGCTTAGATTTCCTATCTGAATCCTGATATTGATATTCAACATATGTTTATTTCAAATTTGCAAAAGGATATTAGAGATAAGATTTTGCTTACTGAATTTACCTCTTTTCAACAACTTTGTGCAGCGCTTCATCATTATCAATTAAAAGTGAGTCAATTTGAGAGAAACACTCCAATGGCTCCTGTTCCAGTTGATAAAAGTGATGCTACTCCTAATCCAAATAAATTTAAAAAATTCAACAACTATGTTAAGATAAACAAACAAGCGAATGCAGTTACTGATCAAGTTGTTGTTGCATCTCACAATCCCACTTCTACATTCACTGCTTTTCAATTAAATCGTATGTTTACTCATCTTTCTGAATCTTTAAATTCTGTTATGAATAGGTTGTTAACTTCTAATATGATTACTTTACCTCCTATTCAACCTCTTTTACCTTCTATGATTGCATCTAAATCTTGTGATCCTAAAGCTTTTTCTCAATATCATTGTTAGAATGGTCATGATAATGAGAAGTTTTAATCTTTAAAACATAAGGTTCAAGACTTAATTGATTCTAATGCCTTATCTGTTCATAATCTTGATGGTAGTGGGAACAAATCTGTCTCTCCTCCTAATCAAAACCTTCAAATCTATATGAATCCTTTACCAATGCATGATACTAATACCATTGATCAGCCATCTTCTATGGAAATTGTGTATGATTCAAAGATGGATGATCTCAATCATGTTGTTAATCAAGTGGAGCATGTTGGTCAATTTGTATCTCCACCTCAACCTCAACCTCAGCTTCAACCTTAAGTTCAATCTCAACCTCAACCAAAACCTAAGCCTAAATTGAAAACTCAACCTAAACCTCAACAACAACCTAAGAATAAAAGACCTCGGGAACTCTTGATTACCTTTGATGATTCTGAGACTATTAAAGCTCCTGATGGTCCCCTTTATATTTATGCTAGGATTTCTCAAAAACCTACTTGTGGTTGTCTTGTTGATCCTACATCCTAGTCAATGTTATTACTAAAGAAAATATTCTTATGAAAAACTTTCAACGTGATTCTTATGATACATTAGATGTGTGGATTAAAACTTGTAATGGTTTTCTTTATCCATCATTTGGTTCTATTAACTTACTGGTTGAACTTTGTGGAAAAATTGTGAACACTACCTTCATTGTTGTTCCTACTTCTGATCAGTTTCAAGTTAAACTTGGTTTGCCATGGTTAAATGCCATGCATGTTGTTGCTTCACCTATCCATAAGTGTCTTAAATTTGTTCATGATGAAGAAGTGAATATGGTTAATCATAGTTTATATCAACCTTCTAGGCCCAGAGATTGTGCTGCTCTTGATTTCTTTTGGCCTTCATTACCTAATTCATGTCCTTTTTGACTTGATAATTTATGTTCATATCAAGCCTATAAGCATTGTAAGATTCTTGAATTAAGCATACCTCCTATTAATCTTAATCATGGTCTTTTGCCTACACCTTTCATACCTCCTTTAACTATGGCTTCTACATATGTTAATCAAGTTCCTACTATTGCTGATAATCCTATTAATCTTCCTAAAGAACCTATGAAGGATCCTGTGATTGTTCCTCCTAGTTCTCAACCTATTTCAAGTAAAGCAGAGCATAATCAGTTTTCTAATGAACATCATAAGAAGCATTGTGCTCAAGCTAAAGCTTGTAATTCTTCTCTTCAAAGATCTCTACAATCTTTGGATAAACCTATGCATGGTGTGTTAGAAAAAGTTGTTACTAATAATGATGTTAAGATGCATGATTATGATGATTCTATTCATATCTTAGATCCTATTTTGATTAATCTAGATGAAGAAGATAATCTTGATTATACTAATTATGTTTATGATGAATATGAGACTATTGACATTAACATTGATTTACCTAATATGCTTTCATCACAATTAACACTTACACCTAGTATCGAACATTGTGATTCTCAAGAGTATTCTTGTTTGGAACTGGCTATCATTCCTACTTTGTTGGATATAGTCCCTCTTGTGAGTTACCCACCTTCCCTAAATAATATAGAACAAAATGGGGAGAGTAGGAAGCACACTTGATCAGCTTGTCCTTTATGGTAGCTTTGTTGTGTGTTTGCATGTTGTACTGTGCTTCTCCAATAATGTGTTTGCTAAATGTTGTGGGATTCTTTTATATGACCCTTGTTACTCAGTTGGTGCAAGGTGATAAAGGAATCAAACCTATTGTACAATTCCTCTATATGTATCTCTATTCCTTCTATATGTTGTTTCATGTTATATTGTAATTGTGCTATTGTTTGTAAATGTTTCCTTGTGTAATCTACTTGGATTCAAGATGTGGTAGCACTAATTATTTTTGGTCTCCATGTCATGGTCTGAAAAGATTCTTCTTTGTATCTCTTATGTAATCTTTCCTCGTTTGTGATTGTAGTTCTACTTTCTTTGGGGAATGATGTCAATTCATTTGCAATAATATCATATATATATATATATATATATATATATATATATATATATATATATATATATATATATATATATATATATATATATATATATATTATCTTATGATCATACTTACCCCACGGTAGGTAGATCCCTTTTGTGTTATCTATATGTTTCTATGATATTTCCCTTGAGTTGTCTTCATTTGGGGGCACCTCATAGTGGAAATGTAATCAGTGGAGTTGTTTATGTTTCCGTTAAAGCCATTTCTCTTGTTAAAGTGTTAGCAATGAATTTAACGTGGGGGCATACACTCTCCTCACCTATTGCACACACGCACTTTTCAATACACATATGTTATTTTTTAAGTTACCTTTTCTCCCTTTTTGGATTAGTGACTAACCCTTAAAGCATGGATTTATATTCCAACATCTCTTTATCCCTCCAATTTCAAATATATTTTTGATCTCTTAAGGTCGAAGGTGTCCTTAAGATTGGATCTCTTTTGTTTTTGGCTTTTCTCTTATGGAATAGAATATTCCTAAGGGTGAATACTTGATGGGTTGACTAGTGAGTAGCCACATTCACTAGGTGGTTCAATTCCATCTTGCCAGTTGTGTTGTTTCCTTGTGTGGTTCACAATGGGACATAAGTTCTCATTGGGAGAGATAATCACACACACACACACACTCTCTCTCTCTATCTCTCTCTCACTAGAGATGTCTCTCTTATTGTTATCTTGGAGTTGATGAAGACTTGAGTCCCTGGGGGCTTGATGTTTCATTTATCCTTTTTTATTACAATAAGATTATCTTTTCATTATGATCTCCTTTACCAAGAGTTTACATCAAGTCCATACTCTTGCTAAAGTGGGGGCTTAATGTATCATCTTAAAATGGAAGCACTTCCATGTTAAGAGTGTTTAACCCTCTGATTAAGTGGTCTGGGGTCATTTTAAGCACCTTGATCAGGTCTTTTCATGTATCTAGCTATTTCCCCCTTGTTTTGCTTCTCTCCTTATTTCCAGCCTTTTTTGGATAGTTTTCTTTGAGAATCTAGAGTTTCTGACTGTTTGGGTCAAAGATGACCTGGTAGGGTTAAGGATGATCTAGACCCTGATCTAGGTCAATGATGACCTCGACCCTAACCTAGGGTGGTTTCTACCTCATCACTGACCCCAGGTCCAATTTTTAGATTCTAGGAGTTACGGGATGTCGGGCTTGAGAAAGTTTCTTTTTCCCACTTCCGGGTCGGCCATTTCAGGTTTCAGAATGGTAAATCCTTAAATTGCATTTAATTTGGGTCCATTTATAGGGTTTAAGGTTAATTAGGATTTAATTATCCAATGTAGGCCTCTCTAGAAGATTGTGCCCTAGATCACTATAAAAGGAAGCCTTCCTCTCTCATTTTCTCAATCTCAAAAACATCAAGTTTTCACAACTCATAGCAATCAATTCACATCCAATTTTCATGAGCATTTGCAATCAAGTAAGAAATAAGGAGAAGGAAAGTAAGAAATAATTCATTCATCTTCAATCCTAGCCTTCAAGCATTCAAGCATTCATCAAGGAGATCCATTGTTAGCTATTGAAGGATTCAATCTCTTTGGAGCCCCCTTGAAGACTTATCCATCCACATTCATCCAAGCCTCTTTCTATGCAAAGATTCATTCAAGATTGGTGTTGAAGTTCTAATGTCATTGATTTGATACATCCTACATACATTTCTACATTCATTTGGAGCATCCCTACTTGTGGATTCAAGGATTCAAATCCTCCACAAGGACTTCAACATAAGCAAGGTGAATAATTCTATTTACTTTTCTTATACATTGCAATTTCAATTCAATTTCAAGGTTAATTCCTAAATTGGGGTTTGACCAAGGAAAACCCCCCATCCAAACAATGAAAAACTATTTTTCTTGCAGGTACAGGTACAAGACTACGAATTGGAGGTTGGATCTGGATACCCTTTTTGGTGAATTTCTGAGATTTGCGAATAGATTTTTCATGGGAGCTATTTTGGGTCAAGGAAAACCTTCAGTAGGGGGTAGGATCCTACCCTAGGGTAAGACCTTGCATCGCTATCTGGGTCAAGGATGACCTACTTCCCGAAAGACAAAATTTTTTTGGGTTTTCTTTATCTCAGCATTTCCAGTCCAAAACAAGTTGCAAAATTGCCCAAAACTATGCACAGACATCATAAATCAACATTTTATAGATCTACCCTATTTTGAGGTTAGTATTTTCCTTCTATTTATTTTAGATTCCAAGCATATACCTTTCATAGTAGATTATAGGATTTTCTCCTTTCTTCATATTCTTCATTGTTTGATTATTTTGTGCATTGATCACTTCTTTGTAATTAATCCTTTTTCATCTTTCCTTTTGGGAATTTGGATTGAGGATAGGTCATATATTCCACCCCTATTCAAAATCAAAACCCCATTCATTTAAGGTGATCCCATTTCACCTTTATTCATTTGCTTATGTTTTTTCTTCTAGTTTGTTTCTTGTGTTGCTTCTAGCTTTGCTTCCATTATAATGTAATTTGTCATTTCTTATTTTTCTTCAAGGTTTTCTTCCCATTTTTCTTATGGTTTTTCTTCTAGTGTTTCTTCCATTTTTTCTTCCATTTAAACACCCTTTATTTCCTTTGGCTTTTCTTCCAAGTTTTCTTATGTTTTTGCTTCCTTATTTTCTTTCAGTTTTGCTTCTAGTTTTTCTTCCATTTTTCCTTCTTGTGTTGCTTCTGGTTTTGCTTCCATTATAACATAATTTGTTTCTTCTATTTTTTCTTTTGTTTTTTCTTATAGTTGTGCTTCTTGTGTTGCTTCTATTTTTTCTTCTATTATATTGTCTTTTGTTGCTTCCACTATTTCTTCTGATTTTTCTTCTTGTGTTGCTTCCAATTTTGCTCCAGGTTATGCTTCCATTTTTTGTTCCCATTATTGCTTCTAGAATCTTTTTTGGTTTTGTCTTTGCTTCTAGTTTTTCTTCTTGTGTTGCTTCTAGGTTTTCTTCAAAATTTTCTTCTAGGTGTGCTATTTTTTCTTCCATTTTGATGTCTTTTGTTACTTCTTATATGGCTTCTATTATTGCATCTTTTATTTCTTCCATTAGCTCCTTTGTTTGGTAGGTGAATTGCTTCTATTTTTTCCTCCAAAATAACACCAAGTTTTGCTTCCAAGATTACTTCTGGTTTGGCTTCCATTGTTGCTTCTTTTTTTACTTCTAAAATGCTTCTTATTTTACTTCCATTCTTATTAATTTAATATGTTTTATTCTAATCATGAAACTCATATCCACACCAAGAAGGTGCACATCAAAATATCTATAATTTAGTTGAATTTGACAACATCCATCCTGAGTAATAAATTAAAATCAATATATGTAATAAATATTCATCCAAAAACCATTGACCAATTTCAAGACCAATACTACAATTCTATCCCAAACCTATATTCTCAAGATTCATTGTCTCAACTTTCTAATAAGTGTTTCAATTCTTTGTTTTTTATATGCATCCCTTTATCATAACACCGTATTTGTCAAAATTCACATTGCAAGGCATACAACCATGCTCATCATGTCTCTATTCAATACATGTTTATTTATATTTTTAGCTAATCTACATCACCTAATTAATCAAACTCAACTCATATATCTAGAATATCATAATTACTCGATTTTATTCATATAAAACCTTTTTACATAGTTTGGAATGGTCATTTCCCTTCAAATTTTCTCTTTCTTTGAATTTGAAGTACATACTTGGTTTGACAAGTAATAGTAATGCTTTTGTTTTCATTACAAACAGAGAAAACAAAGTCACAAGGAAAACCCAATAGATTTATGTATTTCTAGGCATACACAATACAATAACTCAAAAAAAACATTGAATATTGTCATCACTATGTAATTAATGTTGGAAAAATGGTCAGCACTCCCCTCAAGATTCATGACATGGTTTAACAGCCTCCCGTGTCTTCTATAAGTCTAGTGGTTGTATCAAGCATTAACAGGTCGATCTTTTGGTGCAACGACAACCACTACTTGTAACAATTAATTGTTAAGAGCAAAAAATATGTGAAAAATTTCCATATGTTGGCTCGCCATATGTAACAATAATTTTTTTAGTAATTTTTAAAATTTCTAATATGACCCCTATGGATTGTTGTGTAAAATATTATCATATTTGCAACAATATTTTCTTTCACAAGTAATCTAATGAACTAGATGACACCATTTACACAAGACATTAGTCCTCTTGGAGAAGGCAATGAGGGAAAGCAAGTTGGTGAAGACCGGAAAAATAGATAACCAAAATATGAACACTCCAAACTCTATTATCACTCAAGTTCTATGCATAGAGTCAAAACAAGGAGCATAATTTATTCACCACACTACACACCACTCTCTTGACTTGAGGCTGAAATATTACCTCAATTTATACATGAAGATGAGCTAATTCAAGCCTCAAATAGATCCAATGAGGACCCCCTTATTTAGGAAAACCATACAATATTTCCAAGGATTTTTCTAACCTCCTCTATTTTAGCAAAACAAACTAATTCAAAAAACTTACAAACCCCTAATTCTATTATCTAGAAAAGTATAGAATCAAATTTCAAATATGGAATTTGTGCACCTGCACCAGACTCCCAAGGAACAAAAGATTTATTCATGAACTCCTCTCCATGAGGTTCTTCATATTGACACCATACTTGAATAGATCGTAAACTATCATCCATTTGGAATCTTCAAGTGGGTGCCCCTTCCATTTGACCAAGTATTGTAGATGTTCTTTGCCTCTTGTTTTCATGACAACTTTTGTGTCCAAGGTTAACTCATGTTTCTTTAGCATTGCTTTGGGCAACTATTTCTCCCATTCGATGATATGTTCTTCACTTGTTTCAAGGACCTAGGTTGTTTGTTCCTCACCCTTATAAGGGTGTAGATCTCCAACATTGAAGATAGGAAAATCTCAATGCTATTTGGAGGTTTGATCTCATATGCATTGCTAGAGAACTTCTGTAGGACCCTAGAAGGACCAATATTTTTTTGTTTCAAATTGTATTCCTCTTTGGAACCTTTCTTTTCTTAGATGAGATAGAACTATACCAACAACATTAAAATTAATTTCTTTATTTTTTATGAGCTCCCTTTTTGTACTTGATAGTTCTTTCCTCAAGCTTTCTTTTCACTTGTTTGTGCAAATCTTGCATTGCGCTTGCAAACTATTTTCCATCACCACTTCTTGTCTCCATTTTACCAAGATTCCTTAGCTCATATACTCCTCTAGGATGCATGCCATAATTTATTTGAAAGACTCATATATGTACTCCTGTTAAGGGAGTCATTATATATGAACTCAACTTGTGCAAGCACCAAGTCCCACAATTTTGGATGCATACTCACTAAGCTTCCCAAAATGTTTCCAAGGCTTTACTAACTAATTATGTTTGACCATCCATCTGAGGATAGTAATCTAGGTGGAAAATCAAATTAGTACCCAATTGCTTCCATAGAATCATCCAAAATATCCTACAAACATAGTATCTCAATCAAAATGTACTCCAAGGAAGTCCATGTAGTCTCCTATCTCCTTGAAGAAAAAATTAGCAATGTTTGTAGCATCACTTGTTATTGTACATGGAATGAAATGAGTCATCCTAGAAAATTGGTCAAATACCACAAATGTTGAATTATGTCCCTTCTGAGTTCTTGGTAGGCCAAGTACAAATTCTATGCTTATTGAATCCCATAGCCTATTTGGAATTTCTAATGACTGATACATACTAACATTTTGACTACTCCATTTGGCATGTTGATATATCTTACACCTCTCCACAAAATTCTTGACATCATTGCTTAGTTGTGGCCAATAATAGTGTGAACTTAGTTGAGCTAGTGTCTTGTTTTGTCCAAAATGCCCTACTAAGTTGCCAATGTGTTTCCTGTTCAATGGGTTCTATCTCTTGAAACTCCTTGGAATACAAAGTTGGCTGCCTTTTACTATTAGACCCTCCTATATCATGTACTCCATCCAAGGACTCATGTCCCTACCAAGAGGATTTCAACAAGCTCCATATACCTAAAGTCCCTATCTTCCTTATACATCTCCTTCAGGTCATCAAATCTCAATATCCTCACTTGAGATAATTGCATGATCAAACTCCTGCTCAAAGCATCTACAAATTTTTTAGATTGACCACTCTTGTGCTTAATGAAAATGTGTGAGGCCTCACCCTGAGCCTATCATACCCATTAAGTTCTGCATTTGAGATAGACATATTTTATGATTATATTTTGATGCTCTATGGATTTTACTGATACTTTATGTTATGGTTTGATGCACATTATGTTATGATGATTACTGATACATTAGTGTGGAACCTACATGTGTGTTTTAATTCTATTTAATGAATGAATTATGATGTCATGAGGATATTTGATTTGCAAATTAAATTATATATGTATGCAATGATTATGTTTCAAATTTAATTTAGTGATGAATTGTACATTTCATGATGAGATTTATGTTAGTTATAAATGAATGATTATGCTATGAGAAACTTTGACTTAATAATGATTAATTTCTTGAGAATTATTTGATTATGAAAGTTATGAAATTTACATGTTTTATTTCCTTGGAATAATGATATTGGACTTGAGTGTGCAGGGGAATAGGCCAAGGTAAATTTGGGGAACCATCATAGAGACTAAAGTGAAAATCCATTTGAACCAAGGTTGCTTCTAGTGAGAAGCCAAAAACCTCATTGTAATGTATTTAATTTGTGAAAGTATGGAGCATGAATGTAATTGATTTATTTGTTATTGTAAATGTTATTTAAGAATGCAAAGTGGATAAGCCACATGGCTTGTGATGTGTTTTTTTGTTTGTGTCAATTGACACATGTGTGTGTACTTGTGGCCATGACATGTCCACTTGGGGATTGGTTGAACACCAACCTAGGAATGTACCTTTTAGGAGCCCCATGTAAATCACTTGGTTAGGGAGCTTGAGGTGTTGTCATATCTTTGAATTTTGAATTTGAACTTATCATGCACTTTTGGAGGGTTAAAAAGGTGCCTAGGGGAGTGTTTAGGCCATTTTTAGTTACCCCATGACTTGATATACCATAGGGTAATGGTCATTTTTCACCATAGGATAACCCTTGGTTGACCAAATGACCCATCCAAAAGTTGGTTTACCAAGACGAACAAAAATCAACTTTTGGGACCAAGTTTTGGAAAGATCACCACCCACTAAAAAGGTAGTCCTTATCCCACCTTTTTAGCTTACCTTTGTAAGAGACCAAATTGGGAAACCATGTAAGGGTCTTAGGGAAGACCACCCAATAGGAATGCAATCTTATCCATAGGAATTTGTGTGGAGGCCTTTTTAGAGGGGACTCTTCTTTTGGAAGAGTTTGACACCCACTCTCTAGATTTAGAGATTTGCTAATTTGGAGAAGACTTTGGAAAGTGAAAAAGCTCTTCATCAACTTTCTTCCATAGCTTGGATCAAGGTTGGTGATATTCTCCATTTTCTTGTTTTGTTTTCATGTTGAGAGGAAGAGCTCTCTTGTATGTTATTTTCTTGTATGCAAAATTTAGTTATTATTTTTCTTGTAGTGTATGTGTTGAGAGCTGGATATTTTGTGATAATGGAGGATTTGTGATTCTTAAGTTTGTTGTAGTATTATTTTCTTGTGTTGTGAAAGTGTAGTTCTTTTAGATGTTATGAGAATCATGGGCTTTTTGTTGTTCATGAATTCTTAGCATTGTAAATGTGTAGTTTCATTTGTTGTTTCTTGAATTTTTCTTGTATGTGTTGTAGTGTTTTGTTAAGGGAGTTCTCAAGGCCATACTCACCCTTGGGAGGGAAGAGTAGCCTTGGGGGTGAAGGGAATTGTTGGGACATTCAAGGGTGTAGAGTCTCTCCTTGGATAGGAGAGGGATGAAACATGGATGTATGGGCTCCATGTAGCCATCTCTATTTATGTTTTTGTATATTAGGGGTCATAAAGAGTTTGTTGTGATTGTGATTGTGGTGAAAGATATATGACGAGGAAGCTAAGTGATGGCTTATCTCTCATCATGAGATGTGCTTTATCCTCTTGAATTTGGTTCCACCTTCACCCTATTTTGAGTCATTTTGAGACTCTTTGTAATAACCTTCGAAGGGAGATTTCTTGTGATTTATGTTTTATGTTGTTGTGTTTGTGGGTTTGCTTGAGTGTTCTCCTTGTCCTTATGATGGTTCCCCTAGCTCGGGGGTGGATTCATAAAAGCCTAGGTTGGGAGGTAAGCACTCCTTGACCTATGGATTTTGTATTGCAGGAATTTGGAGCCATTGAAGATTTCATGAAGAAGTTGTACTCTTGAAGAGTTGATGATTTTTTTTTAATATTTTAGTTGGATCACTCTTGTTTATGTTATTGTTATTGTAAGGGAGTCATGGGAATCCCTTGAGCTCAATGTAATTTTTATGGTAATGGAGTTATCACTCCAAGTCTTGTATTGTAACAAGTGTTGATGTATGAAGTTGTGAAGTAATAGCATGGAGATTTTTTTTGTTGGTAGCTTTATTATTTTTAAAAATATGGTTCAATGCACAAAGGAAGATTTTGGTGTTCTCATGTTATTTTTCAATTGAGAATAAACAATGTATTGTAATCATTGGAAAGAAAGTAAAGATGTTGTAGGAATTGTTTTGTGAGAGCTTGTTCATTTACTCATGGATAAGAACTTTTGTTTCCAAGTTAAGAAAATTTGTGAAGAAGAAAAGCTAATGTAAAATTTGTTATAGTTTCATTTTATAGTTTCAATAAGTTAAAATGATAGGGATAAGAAAGAGTTGATTTCAAAAATACTTTCCCTTTCAATGCAAGCTCTTACTATTTTGATATTGGTATCCATGTTGAAAAAAAAATTTAAAAAATGTAATAGGGAGAAATAAATCAAGTGGTTTTGTTCATAGTTCCTTAGACTACTTTTACATTGTGGATTTGTGTAAAGCTTGTTTACATCTTATTAGTGAGTTTATTGCAAGTTTAAATTCCTAGAATGAAATCAAATTCAATAAACATTCAAGAGAAAGGAAAGAAATCAAATACAACAAAACAAGTAAAAATAAACAAGCCAAAAGTAAAAAGTTGTGAAAAAGAGACCTACAGGTCTCTGAAAAATGTATGGGAAAAATTTCCCATACATTTTCCTTTACACAGTCAATAAAATAATATTTACCAGCCACTTGTATTTGTTAAACAAAACAAAAGCCTATTCTTAATTGGCCTATGGAGCCTAGTCAGAGGGTGGGACCCACTTGGGTTCCCACCCCAAGAACCTAAAAAGACTTCCTTTTAATAAATAAATAAATAATAATAATGTATATATAAAAAAAAAAGGCAAGAAAAATAAACTATTAAAAAATATATATAAAAAGAAAATGGGCTTTTAAACCGACATAGTTCTTTTAAATTTTTTTTTTTAAATTAAATTAAAAAAAAATGGTTTCAAAATTTTTTTAAAAAATATTAGGAGGGGGTCGGGGGCCCCACACCCTGTACCCCGTTGCCTGTGGCAGAGGGCCTGCCGCGCATGACAGGTTTGCTATGGCAGACCCCCTGTTGTGCCACATGGTACCACCAAGGGCAGTGGTCCCCGTGGGGACCTTAAAACAAAGGGGCCGCGACAATTGATTTAAATGTTTTTAAAAAAAAAAAAATTATTTAATGAAATTTTTAATAACATTTAATATTATTAATGTTAGTTATTATAAATAATAATTAATATATTAATTATTATTTATCATAACTAATATTAATAATATTAAGTTCTATAAATAATACTTTGTACTTTTTATATTATTGATATTAATTAATATTTATATTAATTAATATTTTTAATATTAATTATTATATATATTATGTAATAATTAATTTTTTTTAATGAAAAAAAATATTGAATATTATATAATAAAATTATTATTTGTAAAAAAATTATGTTGTCACTCAATTTTATTTAAGGGTTGAATGTACGAAGTTTATAGGAAATTTTAAGTTGAATTGTATCTTAATTTTATAATTAATGGAATTTGTAAGCTATCATTTAGCTAATTAGTTTCTTTTTCCATAATGTCAAGTCACTTTAATAATTAAAACTTTATGATCTAATGTAGTACAATATTGGCATTAGGCCTAATTAAAGATTTTAGTGTAACTAGGAAACATAGTTGTGCCTCAAGGGAAATATTTTCTTGACCTACTAGTTTAAATTAACTAGCGTATAAAATGGATCCCTCATTGCACTACACTCCTCTTGCTTAAGGTTTATGTATTAAGCCTTCTCAGGATCAACTATACAACTATAGTCAACTATTAACCTTTGACATAAATTATTTATCCTTTAAAAAAAAAACAAGGTTGGTGTGTTTTAGTGTGAGATTTTATGGGCATGACACTTGGTATCAGAGCCTAGGTTTCAACATTGGAACCTAAAACCCATTGCGTGTCTTAGCTAACCTTTAACCATTTTGAATTGTTAGGATGCCTCCCCTTATGCGTCAAGCTCAGAGATGTATGAGAGGATGAGGGGCTAGGCGAGCTCCCTTGGGTTGCGAGCAAGTTGAACAAAGGGCCAAAGTATCAGTCGTTAATCAACAACCACCACCACCAGCAGACCCTAATCAGGTGGTCTTATTAGCCTTACAAAACCTCATCGGGGTTATACAAGAGAGGTTGCCTCTAGTTAATCCTCATCCAGAGCACCAGCTATCTGGGGGATAGAGATCACAGGTTAGAGAGAGGACTAGGAGTCCTCCATGAGATCAAGAGGAAGGGCAGGGGGCACATGAGGTGGATTCGGTTCACATGCCAAAACCACCACCTGGTATTGTTCATAGGGCACCACGTGATGCTGGGGATCATATTAGAGATATCCTATAGTTATAGCCACCTTTGTATCATGGTTCTACAGAGGGTATAGATGCCGAGGCATGGCTTTCAAGCTTAGAGAGGTGCTTTGGGTTGTGTCAGTATGATAGCAATGTCAAGGCTTGTTTTGCAGTACTCCTTTTGAGAGGAGGTGCTTCCACATGGTGGAAACAAGAATAATATAAGAATAATACCACTATGGACACCATGTCTTGGGAGACCTTCTTAGAAAGGTTAGAGAATTATGGGAGGTCATTTTAAACTTTCTATTCTTGCTGACAGCAATCTCCTATGGCTTAGATTTTCTTACGTTCCTCGGGCCCTTCCCCTTTAAATAGTAGGGGTAGGGGACCTTTCTAGATTCTAGATGTAACATCCTCACATCTGAACAACCGGGTTTGTTCAGAGATAGATACCTATCAGAGCAATATAGATGAAGGCATATTGGTGAGTTCCACAGGCTCCAGCAGAGGGGACTCACAATGCTAGAGTATGAGATCTGATTCCTTGAGTTGCTACCCTATGTAGACTACATGAAGGATGAAAAGCTATGAATCAACTATTTTGTTAAGGGACTCAATGATTGGATAGAGGGATAGGTTTGCATGACCTCACCAAAGGCCTTTCGTGAGGCCATAGAAATGGCCTTGGTTGCAGAAGAGATTCGGGGTAAGTCTAGAGATGATCATGATAGGTCTTAGAATTATAACTCTACATCACAATCACAGGGGCACCAGAAGAGTGGATCTTCATATCACACCTCTTGGTTCTTATGACATAGTGCTTGCCATGGATTGGCTTTATGCCTATAGAGCTAAGTTAGATTGTTGATAGAAGAGGATTTAGTGCCTTGATGATAATGGTACACCTATTATGATTTGCGGGATTCAGAGAGGCATCTCTCTTTGTATGATCTCTGTCATGCATCTTAAGCAGAGCATGCAGAAGGGATGTCAACTTTTTTCCATTACCATCAGTGATAGAGAGGATGAGGAGGAAAGGGAAACATCTCTTGATGATTATCCTATACTTCAAGAGTATGTAGATGTGTTCCCTACTGAGCTTCCAGGCATGCCTCCTCATAGAGCAGTAGACTTCCATATTGATCTTGTTCCAGGAGCTGCTCCAGTTTCAAGGGCACCTTACAGGATGACCACTAATGAGCTTAATGAGCTCAAGATTCAGCTAGAGGAAATTTTGGAGAAAGGTCACATTCATCCTAGTGTTTCACCTTGGAGTGCACCTATTATCTTCATTAAGAAGAAGGATAGATCCTTGTTGTTATGTATGGATTACCAACAACTTAATAAGATTACCATCAAGAATTGGTATCCACTCCCTAGGATTGATGATTTGTTCAATCAGCTTAAGGGTGCTAAAGTGTTTTCAAAGATTGATCTTAAGTGAGGATACCACCAGCTATAGATTGTTGACAGTGACATTCCTAAGATTGCATTCCATACCAGATATGGACATTATGAGTTCATAGTTGTACCTTTCAGACTCACTAATGCTTCAACAGTTTTCATGAGCCTTATGAATGGGGTATTCCACACCTTCCTAGATAAGTTTGTAGTTATGTTCCTTGATGATATCCTGATTTATTCATGGGATGAAGAGGAGCATGAAGAGCACTTGAGATAGGTATTGCAGTGTCTTAGAGACAATCAATTATATGGCATTTTGTCCAAATGTGCTTTCTATAGGATAGAGATTCATTACCTTGGGCATGTTATTTAAGGAGATGGAATCTTAGTAGATCCATCTAAGATTTGAGCCATCATGGATTGGCTTGTGCATACTTTAGTGACCAAGGTTAGGATCTTTATGGGATTGGAAGGATATTATAGATGTTTTATAGAGGGATTTTCTAGAGTGTCTCATCCCATCACTTTTCTTTAGCATAAGGGAAAGAAATTTGAGTGGACTAAGAAGTACGAGAGGGCCTTCTAGGAACTCAAGAAGGCACTTACTAGTGCACCTATTCTAGCAGTGCCTGATCCATCAGTAGATTTTGTTGTTTGCACAGATGCTTCCTTAGATGGTTTGGGAGAAGTTCTTATGCAAAATGGGTGACCCATTGCATATGAGTCTAGGAAACTTAAGACTCACAAGCTCAATTATCCTACTCACGACCTTGAGTTAGCGGCAGTGGTCCATGCTTTAGTGAGATGGCAGCATTTTCTTTTGGGTCATCGGTTTGAGCTCCATCCAGATCATCAAAGCTTATAGTATATCTTCTCTTAGCTAAATCTAAATGCACAACAATGTAGGTGGATGGAATTCCTTTGTGAGTATGATTTTGATGTCCACTACATCAAGGGGAAAGAGAATGTGGTTGCTAATGCTTTGAGTAGGAGACACCATGGGGCCTACTTTATGGTAGTAGGTACTAAGTTGAGGGATTGGATATTGCATCATTTACATGAGGATGCTTGGTATGCAGAGGTTAGTCAGGTCATTCAGTCTCAAAATACCCTTGAGGGTAAATATTTAAACTATTCCCTAGATTCAGATGGGCTTTTACACCATAGAGGATGCATCTATGTCCCATCCTTCAGTGACTTGTGAGTATTCATCATGCTAGAGACTCATAGGGCACCTTATGCAGCACATCCCAAAGTCAAGAAGATGCATGCAGATTTGAGACAATTATATCATTGGCTAGGGATGAGACAAAATATAGTTGAGATAGTGGCATGATGTCTTGAGTGTCAGAGGGTTAAGGCAAAGCATCATCACCTTGGTGGTTTGCTTCAGCCTCATGAGATACCAGAGTGGAAGTGGGATGTTATTTCCATGGACTTCATCATTGGTCTCCCTATGTCATCTCGATGCCATGATGCCATCATGGTGACAGTTAACAAGGTAACCAAAGTAGCCCACTTTTCACCCATTCAGACCACTTTCATAGCCCTAGCAGTAGCACAGGTCTTCTTGCAGGATATTGTCAGACTTCATGGCATACCCTGTAACTCATAAGATTATTTCAGATTGAGATTCTCTCTTCACATCATCATTTTGGAGAGGACTACATACATCTTTGGGCACTAAGCTCAATTTTAGCATAGCTTATCACCCAGAGACCAATGGTCAGATAGAGAGGGTAAATCAAGTTTTGGAGGATAGGCTTCGCATGTATGTCATGGATCATCAAACTAGGTGGGAGGAGTACCTTCATTTGGTGGATTTTGCCTACAATAATGGGCATCACATTTCTCTAGGTATGCCTCCCTATCAGACATTATATGGTAGACCATGCAGGACACCATTGAGTTGGGACCATATTGAGGATAGAGTTGCTTTACGTCCTAAGTTTGTGCGAGAGTTAGAGTAGTAGGTGACATTGATCAGACAGTGTCTGAAGGAGGTACAAGATAGGCAGAAGAAGTATGCAGATGCCAAGAGGGAAGACCATAGTTATCAGGTTGCAGATAGGGTCTTTCTGAGAGTGTGACCTCATAAGAGTCCAATCTAATTTGGAAAGGGCTCTAAGCTTGCACCTAGATTTGTTGGCCCTTTTGAGATTCTTGAGCGGATAGGTCCTATCACCTATCGTCTTGCTTTGCCACTGAGCCTATCATGCATCCATGATATTTTTCATGTGTCAGTGTTGAGAAAGTATATTTTTTATTAGACTCATATCATAGATTGGGATGCCTTGTAGGTGGAGTTAGATGGTCAGTTGGCTTTGGAGCCAATCCACATTTTGGCTCACCGAACACTAGCACTTCTAGCTTGAGAGCTGGACTAGGTTAGGGTCTAGTAGGATTACTATGATGAGGTTATGACATCACGGGAGGATGCAGCGCAGATGAGAGCACAGTATCCCCATCCTTTTGATGAACTCCTGGAGGAAGTTCATGCCTAGGGGAGGAGGATGTGAGGCCTCACCCTGAGCCTATCATACCCATTCAGTTCTGCATTTGAGATAGACATATTTTATGATTATATTTTGATGCTCTATGGATTTTACTGATACTTTATGTTATGGTTTGATGCACATTATGTTATAATGATTATTGAGACATTAGTGTGGAACCTACATGTGTGTTTTAATTTTGTTTAATGAATGAATTATGATGTCATGAGGATATTTGATTTGCAAATTAAATTTTATATGTATGCAATGGTTATGTTTCAAATTTAATTTAGTGATGAATTATACATTTCATGATGAGATTTATGTTAGTTATAAATGAATGATTATGCTATGAGAAACTTTTACTTAATAATGATTAATTTCTTGAGAATTATTTGATTATGAAAGTTATAGAATTTACATGTTTTATTTCCTTGGACTACTGATATTGGACTTGAGTGTGCAGGGGAATAGGCCAAGGTAAATTCGGGGAACCATCATAGAGACTAATGTGAAAATCCATTTGAACCAAGGTTGCTTCTAGTGAAAAGCCAAAAACCTCATTGTAACGTATTTAATTTGTGAAAGTATGGAGTATGAATGTAATTGATTTATTTGTTATTGTAAATATTATTTAAGAATGCCCAAGTGGATATGCCACATGGCTTGTGATGTGTCTTTTGTTTTGTGTCACTTGACACATGTGTGTGTACTTGTGGCCATGATATGTCCACTTGGGGATTGGTTGAACAACAACCTAGGAAGGTACCCTTTAGGATCCCCATGTAAATCACTTGGTTAGGGAGCTTGAGGTGTTGTCATATCTTTGATTTTCGAATTTAAACTTATCATGCACTTTTGGAGGGTAAAAAAGGTGCCTAGGGGAGTGTTTAGGCCTTTTTTAGTTACCTCACTTGATATACCATAGGGTAAGGGTCATTTTTCACCATAGGATAACCCTTGGTTGACCAAATGACCCATCCAAAAGTTGGTTTACCAAGATGGACGAAATTCAACTTTTGGGACCAAGTTTTGGAAAGATCACCACCCACTAAAAAGGTAGTCGTTATCCCACATTTTTAGCTTACCTTTGTAAGAGACCAAATTGGGAAACCATGTAAGGGTCTTAGGGAAGACCACCCAGTAGGAATGCAATCTTATCCATAGGAATTTGTGTGGAGGCATTTTTAGAGGGCACTCTTCTTTTGGAAGAGTTTGACAACCACTCTCTAGATTTAGAGATTTGCTAATTTGGAGAGCACTTTGGAAAGTGGAAAAGCTCTTCATCAACTTTCTTCCATAGCTTGGATCAAGGTTGCTGATATTATTCATTTTCTTGTTTTGTTTTCATATTGAGAGGAAGAGCTCTCTTGTATGTTATTTTCTTGTATGCAAAATTTATTGATTATTTTTCTTGTAGTGTATGAGTTGAGAGCTTGATATTTTGTGATAATGGAGGATTTGTGATTCTTAATTTTGTTCTAGTATTATTTTCTTGTGTTGTGAAAGTGTAGTTCTTTTGGATGTTATGAGAATCATGAGCTTGTTGTTGTTCATGAATTCTTAGCATTGTAAATGTGTAGTTTCATTTGTTGTTTCTTGAAGTTTTCTTGTATGTGTTGTAGTGTTTTGTTGAGGGAGTTCTCAAGGCCATACTCACCCTTGGGAGGGAAGAGTAGCCTTGGGAGTGAAGGTAATTATTGGGACATTCAAGGGTGTAGAGTCTCTCCTTGGATAGGAGAGGGATGAAACATGGATGTATGGGCTCCATGTAGCCATCTCTATTTATGTTTTTGTATATTGGGAGTCATAAGGAGTTTGTTGTGATTGTGATTGTGGTGAAAGATATATGATGAAGAAGGCAAGTGATGGCTTAGCTCCATCATGAGATGTGCTTTATCCTCTTGAATTTGGTTCCACCTTCACCCTATTTTGAGTCATTTTGAGACTCTTTGTCATAACCGTGGAAGGGAGATTTCTTTTGATTTATATTTTATGTTGTTGTGTTTGTGAGTTTTCTTGAGTGTTCTCCTTATCCTTGTGATGGTTCCCCTAGTTCGAGGGTTGCTTCATAGAAGCCTAGGTTGGGAGGTGAGCACTCCTTGGCCTATGGATTTTGTATTGTAAGAATTTGGAGCCATTGAAGATTTCATGAAGAAGTTGTACTCTTGAAGAGTTGATGATTTTTTTTTATATTTGAGTTGGATCACTCTTGTGTATGTTATTGTTATTGTAAGGGAGCCATGAGAATCCCTTGAGCTCAATGTAATTTTTATGGTAATGGAGTTATCACTCCAAGTATTGTATTGTAACAAGTGTTGATGTATCAAGTTGTGAAGTAATAGCATGGAGATTTTTTTTGTTGGTAGCTTTATTCTTTTTGAAAATATGGTTCAATTTACAAAGGAAGATTTTGGTGTTCTCATGTTATTTTTCAATTGAGAATAAACAATGTATTGTAATCATTGGAAAGAAAGTAAAGATGTTGTAGGAATTGTTTTGTGAGAGCTTGTTCATTTACTCATGGATAGGAGCTTTTGTTTTCAAGTTAAGAAAATTTGTGAAGAAGAAAAGCTAATGTGAAATTTGTTATAGTTTCATTTTATAGTTTCAATAAGTTAAAATGATAGGGATAAGAAAGAGTTGATTTCAAAAATACTTTCCCTTTCAATTCAAGCTCTTATTATTTTGATATTGGTATCCATGTTGAAAAATAGAAAAAAAAAATGTAATAGGGAGAAATAAATCAAGTGGTTTTGTTCATAGTTACTTAGACTACTTTTACATTGTGGATTTGTGTAAAGCTTGTTTACATCTTATTAGTGAGTTTATTGCAAGTTTAAATTCCTAGAATGAAATCAAATTCAATAAACATTCAAGAGAAAGTAAAGAAATCAAATACAACAAAACAAGTAAAAATAAACAAGCCAAAAGGAAAAAGTTGTGAAAAAGAGACCTACAGGTCTCTAGAAAATGTATGGGAAAAATTTCCCATACATTTTCCCTTACACAGTCAATAAAATAATATTTACCAACCACTTGTATTGTTAAACAAAACAAAAGCCTATTCCTAATTGGCCTATGGAGCCTAGTCAGAGGGTGGGACCCACTTGGGTTCCCACCCCAAGAACCTAAAAAGACTTCCTTTTAATAAATAAATAAATAATAATAATGTATTAAAAAAAAGGCAAGCAAAATAAACTATTAAAAAATATATATATAAAGAAAATGGGCTTTTAAACCCACGTAGAAAGCCTTTTTTATAAAATTTTTTTTTATTAAATTAAAAAAAAAATTGTTTCAAAATTTTTTAAAAAAATATTAGGAGGGGTTCGGGGGCCCCACACCCCGTACCCCCCTACCAGCAGCAGAGGACCTGCTGCAGCAGGCCTACCACGCACAACAGGTCTACTACGGTAGACCCCCTACCGTGTTGTGTGGCACCGCCAAGGTTGGTGGTCCACGCGGTGGTCTCCGCAGGGACCTTAAAACAAAGCGGTCGCGACAGTTGATTTAAATGTTTTTTTTAATTTTTTTTATTAAACAAAATTTTTAATAACATTTAATATTATTAATGTTAGTTATTATAAATAATAACTAATATATTAATTATTATTTATCATAACTAATATTAATAATATTAAGTTCTATAAATAATACTTAGTAATTTTTATATTATTGATATTAATTAATATTTTTAATATTAATTATTATATATATTATTTAATAATTAATTTTTGTTTATGAAAATAAATATTGAATATTATATAATAAAATTATTATTTGATAATTAATTTACTTAATTTGATTATAATAATTATATTAATTAGAATAATTAATATAATTATTATTTAGTTATTTTATAATTTAATAAATATATTTACTGGTAAATAAGATAGTTAATATCTTTTAATATTTAATTTATTCTCTTTGACAATATATAATAATAATTGTATTATTTATTGAATACCAATAATTAATATAATTATTATTTGTAAAAAAATTATGTTGTCACTTAATTTTATTTAAGGGTTGAATGTACGAAGCTTATAGGAAATTTTAAGTTGAATTGTATCTTAATTTTATAATTAATGGAATTTGTAAGCTTAATTTTATAATTAATGGAATTTGTAAGCTATCATTTAGCTGATTACTTTCGTTTGCCATAATGTCAAGTCACTTTAATAATTAAAACTTTATGATCTAATGTAGTACAATATTGACATTAGGCCTAATTAAAGATTTTAGTGTAACTAGGAAACATAGTTGTGCCTCAGGGGAAATATTTTCTTGACCTAGTAGTTTAAATTAACTAACGTATAAAATGGATCCCTCATTGTGCTACACTCCTCTTGCTTAAGGTTTATGTATTAAGCCTTCTCAGGATCAACTATACAACTATAGTCAACTATTAACCTTTGACATAAATTATTTATCCTTTCAAAAAACAAAGGTTGGTGTTTTTTAGTGTGAGATTTTATGGGCATGACAAAATGGTAAAAATTTTCAAAAATTCAACCCATTTGACATGTCTCTGGCTCAACTTATGTTGACTACTAATAAACTGCAAAGTATACTTATCAGTTAAAAAAACAAACTCCTTGGCATCACATAATGCATCTATTTATTCAAAGTCTATACAATGGCATAGAACTCTTGATCATATGCTGAAAATCTTTTCTTTGCATCATTAACCTTTTCACTAAAGTAAGAAATAGGCTTTCCATCTTGACTCGAGACACTGCCTATAGGGGTCCTACTAGCATCACATTCAAATTGAAAAATATTAGTAAAATTAGATAAGGACAAGATATGTTCTTCTATAATTTTCTTTGTGATCATTGAGAACTTTTATCAACAAATTTAGTCTAATGAAATTTCTTTTTATCTCCCTTAATGGTATCTACTATTGGAGCACAATTCCCTATGAATTTCCTATAGAAACTAGCCAACTCATGAAAACTTCTTACCTCAAAGATACTCTAAGGATTCATCCATTAAATGATTGTCTTTATCTTCTACCTGTCAATCTTTAATCCTTCTTGTGAGATGACAAATCCAAAGTAAACCAATTATATCTTAAAGAAAGTACACTTCTTGAGATTGATTACTAGCTTCTCTTCACACAACTTGTCTAATACCAGTATTAAATGCCTAAGATGGTCTTCCTTTGATTGACTATGTAGCATGATGCCATCCAAGTATACTATGAAAAACTTATTTGTGAAATATTTAAGTACCTCATTCATAAGCTACATGAAAGTGTTTGGAACATTAGTTAGGCCAAATGTCATAACTAACCATTCATAGAGTTCATCAATTATCTTAAATGTTGTCTTCCACTCATAACCTTCTCTAATTCTAATCTTATGGTAACCACTTTTCAAGCCTATTTTACAAAAATATTTAGCCACACTTAAACAATCCAACAAATCATCAATTCTTGGTAAAAGGAACCTATGCCTAATAATAATTTTGTTGATTGCTCTAGAATTTGTGCACATTCTCCAGCTGCCATGCTTCTTGGGACTCAAAAATATTGGAACAACAAGGGCTTAAAATTTCCTTTATTAACCCTTTTTGATGCAAGGAAGGGAGCAAGAGGGACTAAACAATGGTGCACCCTAATGATCCAAGCCTTCTCAACACATGTGGAAGCAACAAACAAGAACAGTGAGAGAGAGAATGCCAAATCTTTCATATATTATCATCAAATAGAACCATACATGGTGGGTTGTAAGGCCTTCCCGATTAGGGCTAGATATTACAATGAATCACAGAAGTCTTCAAACATGCGAGGATCTATCAAAATCTCTACTTCTATCTTCTACCAACTCCTATCCTCCTAGAACTCTAAAAATTGCTCTAAACTCTAAACCAACAACTACATTTATACAAGAAGCTATTGAGCTAAGTCAGACTTCAGATCCATAATCAATAGAAGGAATGGTCAAATCTAGGACCACATGCTTCCCAATGATGGATTCCAACATTAAATCCATGATCCAAAATAAATGCACAAGTTGGCCACAACAAGAACTAAAACTAAACCCGTTAGTGAGCAAGATAATCAAGCAGCAAATAGGCAATGCCGAGCACTAGTGAAATAACCGACCACCCGGGGATAACCAACCACACTTAGTAACCAAAGGAAATTGACCAACTACTGACCAACTCGATCAAAGAAGAAACTAAGAAACATAGAAAAAATCCAAATTATTTTTGGTGACACAGGATTGCAAAGGACCCGAGATGCTCCTGTGTCAGACACCTAGGGTTATTTTGTAATGATTCAAAAAATCATTTGGTAGGTCTAGTCTGAGCTGCATCCAACTCAGACTATGACATCCATGAACTATCTTCCATCGGTCTATTCTTCCACTTTACCAGATATTCCATATACTATTTTCCTCTTGTACTCTTGCCAACTCTTTCCTTCAAAATCTGTTCAACTTCATCATTTTGTTTCTTAGGATATTTTGTTGGTACTATTAATTCTTCATCAGGTTCATGATACTCATACAAATCAGCAATGTTTAAAATTGGTGATATGTCCATGTCATTAGGTAATTCAATCTCAAATGCATTTCCACTGTCAAATTTCTTCAAAATCTTGCAAGGTCCAAACTTCTTCATCTTCAGCTTCCCATATGTTCCAATAGGAAATTAGCCTTTCTTCAAATAAACCAGCACTTCATCACCAACACCAAAAGTTTTGTGTCTCCTAGATCTATCAACTCTATCTTTGTATTTCTGATTACTATCTTCCAGCTTTAGCTTCACATCTTCATGCAATGTCTTCATGTACTCAACAAACTTTACTCCAACACTTTTCTTATTCTCATCATCAATGTCTCTCAAATCAGATATTCCTCTTAGTTGTGTGCCATTCATAATCTCAAATGGTGTCTTTCTAGTACTCCTATTCATTGAATTATTGTATGCAAACTTTTCTTGTGCTAACACAGAATCCCAATTACTCAGTGTGTCTCCAACTAAACATCTCAAAAGATTTCCCAAACTTCTATTCACAACTTTAGTCTATCCATCGATTTGTGGGTGAAATGTAGAACTATATTTCAACTCAATGCCAAATTTCTTCCAAAGGGTTTTCCAAAAATATCCCACAAATTTACTATCTTGGTCAGAGATAATACTCCTCGGTAATCCATGCAATCTGACAATTTCCTTAAAGAAAAGATTTGCTACATGTATTGCATCTGATGTCTTTCTACAAGGTATAAAATGTGCCATCTAAGAAAATCTATCCACAACAACAAATATTGAATCATTACCTCTTACTATCTTTGGTAAGCCAAGAACAAAGTCCATACTGATGTCAATCCAAAGTTTCTTAGGAACAACAATTGGTGTATACAATCTAGTATTCTAACTTAACTCCTTTTGCAGCTTGAGAAATTCCACAACTTTTCACAAATTTTTTAACATCTTTATACAACTGTGCCAAAAGTACTTCTCCTTAAGCAAATTCCATGTTTTATCAATATCAAAATGTCCAGCCAAACCATTGCTATGTTTCTCCTTTATCAATTTAGTTATCATTACTCCTCTCGATATACACAACTAAATACCTTTAAACAACATACCTTCCTAAATGAAATATTCATCCCATTTAGTGTCTTGTTGATCTTGAATAGGTGCTCTACACTTTCTACATGGCTCAAAAAAATCAAGGTCAAACTCATAAGAATCTCTCATCTCATCAAAACCAAGAACTTCAATTTTCATCTCGATCATCAAATATCTTCTTCTACTCAATGCATTAGCAATTCAGTTAGTGACTCCACTCTTATGCTTTATCACAAATGTATAACTCTACAAATACTCAACCCATTTCATATGTCTCTGTTTCAACTTATTCTGACTACCCAAATATTGTAAAGCCTTATGATCAGTATACAACAAAAATTCACTCGGTATCAAATAATGTCTCCATTTCTTCAGTGCTTGAACAATAGCATAGAATTCTTGATCATACATAGAATATTTCCTTCTAGCATCATTCAGCTTTTCAATAATGAAAGCAATAGGTTTACCTTCTTGACTCAACACAGCTCCAATTGCACTTCCACTTGCATCACATTCTACTTGAAATACCTTACTGAAATTAGGTAATGCCAAAATAGGTAATTCAAAAACCTTCTGCTTTAGAGTCTCAAAAATTTTGTAAACTCCATGTGTCCACTTGAATTATCTTTTGTCTCCTCTCATAGTCTCAGTCACAGCATTACAAATTGAACTGAAATTCCTTATGAACTTTTGATAAAAACTTGCCAAACCATGAAATGATCTTACCTCACTAGCAATCATAGGTGTAGGCCAATTCAAAATAGCTTCAACCTTTTTAGGATCCATCTTCAAACCATCATCTAAAATAACAAATCCCAAATACACAATCTCTTCTTTCATGAATGAACAGTTTTTCAGATTTATCAGCAATTTATCCTTTTTCAATCTCTACAAAACTTGTCTAACATACAACAAATGTTCTTCTCTGGTCTTACTGAATATTAGAATATCATCAAGATATACAATCATAAATTTACCCAAGAATTTTTTCAAAACTTCATTCATCAACTTCATAAAAGTACTCAGTTCATTAGTTAAACCAAAAGGCATAACCAACCACTCATACAAACCTTCTTTTATCTTGAAAGCAGTCTTCCATTCATCACCTTCTCTGATTCTGATCTGATGATACCCACTTTTCAAATCAATCTTTGTGAAATACTTTGCTCCAGTCAAACTATCCATTATGTCATCCATTCTCGGTATAGGAAACCTATACTTTACTGTTATCTTATTGATTGCTCTGGAATCAGTACACATTATCCATTCTCCATTCTTCTTCGGTGCCAATACAATAGGTACTACACAAGGACTCAAACTTTCTCTAATCAAACCTTTCTCCAGCAACTCTTGAATCTGTTAGTTCAAATCCTAATTGTCAGTAGGTGTCAACCGATGAGGTGCCTTATTCAGTAAACTAGCTCCAGGGATTAGATCCATACAATGATAAATGCTTCTTTTTGGTGGCAAACCATCAGGTACATTATCATAAATGATATCACTTTACTCGGTGAGTAACTTATCAATCTCCTCAGGGACATTATCCTCTATTTTCTTACTTGGCTTGTTAGGGATCACAACAAAGCATACATCATTCTTCTTCAAAGAGTTAACAATCTTTCTTCACTCCATCAAACAAACTTTCACAGATGTGCAAACATTACTAAAAGGTTCTTCCATCAATGGTAACAAGATTTGTTTCCTTCCATCAGCCACAATATTGTACTTATGTAATCTCCCATCATATATAGCATATCTATCATATTGCCAAGGTCTACCCCACAAAATATGACAACAATCCATAGCCATGATATCACATAACACCTTATCATAGTATTTCCCAATCTTTAAATTCACATAACATTGTTCACTTACCGGGAGTGTATGCTCATCTTTGATCTATGAAATTTGATAGGGCTTTGGATGTATGTGTAATACCCCAAAAATGGGCTATAAGTTCATTAACCTCCTACATCAACAAATCGAATGAAATCAACATCGAAGTCCTAATCTAAGGCACATCTAAACATCATCGAATCCTAATTGATTATCTTAAATTTTGCATCGGGGAATATTCCTAGCAATATTCCTAATTATCTTAATTATCTTTAATTTAATGATTATTTGGCAATAAATCACATTTATCCTAAGTTTGATTAATTGAATATTTTCATATTTAATTAATTAGATTTATTATCTTGCCACTTAATTGTGTAATTAAATTTAATTCTATCTATTATTAATTGTATTATTTAATTTTGACAATAAATCCAATATCCTATGAATAATTGATTAAATTTTTATTTAATTAATTAAAGCAAGTTGTCATTATTTAATAATATAGTTTTTAATAAAAGTTTGATTAAATAATTGATTAACCCATAAATCAATTATTTATTTTCAAAAATCAGTTAAGTTGAGCATAAATCACTTTATTTATTTAATTAATTTATAATTATTATGCACATTCAAAAGAAACAGTTAAACTCCAAATTAGAAAATCAATGCAAAGTGTTGACTTTTTAGAACTCAACATCCTTTTGGAGTTCAAAAAGCTGATCTAAACTCTAATTTGAGTTAAAAAGCTATTTTTGCATGATTTGCATATTTTTGTGAATTAAATTATCTTTATTATTAGATAACTCAAAAATCAAGCTGAGTTAATCTGAGTGATTTATGGCTTTCTTCCATGCACCTCCAAAGCCTTGGATTTCTATAAAATTAAAGCCTCAGCTCATCTCAAAGCATCTCATATTTTTGCACAATCACGTTGGAGAATTGGAATTGGGAGAATCAAAGCTTATTGCGAATCAAGGCTAATGTGAGATCAATTTATTTTTTTTACATTCATTTAGATTCTTTTTCATATCATTGTTAGATCATTTTAGCATACCAATTTCCATATTAGCATAGATTCATATCAGTTTTTATCATTCTTATTGCATAGAAATACCAAAAAAATAGTTTAATTACATTCAATTCATATCTAAATCAATTGCATTCAAATCCTTCATTTAGGTGTTGTCTAGGTCACTGATCTCGATAACAATCTGAGAACATCAATCTCGCACCTACTAGAAGGCAGTAAATCACTTGGTTAAATTAGATTTCAATTTTGCATGATTTTGATTTTTGCTAACCTCTAATGTTTTACTAAAGTGTTGTTTCTACAGATCAGGTACAATTTTCACACACACATTTCTGGCGCCCACCGTGGGGCAACCCACCTTTACATGCTAGTTTTGATTTTTTGGGGGACCTAAAACCTTGAAGTTTCAAAGATTTAATTTTATCTCTCAAACAGCTTGGAGTTTTTCTCTGAAATTTTTTTTCAGGTTGGACACATATTAGAGAAGCTATAGTAAAAAATGTAGAATTTTCTGAGATGTTTTGAATTTTTAATAATTTTTTCTTTAAATTGCAGAAAAAATTAATATCTAACGCAAATCAGCATATTTTTCAAAAAAAATTATATTTTTAGAAAGCTCTTTAAATTATACAGGGGTTCCATTCTTTGTATTTTAAATTTGGATGCAATATAATAGCTCAAATAGTCAATTTACAAAAACTAGTCTATTTTGATAAAACGGGTCTCTAGGGCACAAATGAAGAGATTTTTCTAAAAATTTTACATTTTTGGAAAGCTCTCTATTTTTTAGTT
This sequence comes from Chamaecyparis obtusa, assembly GCA_027943335.1. Classification (NCBI taxonomy): domain Eukaryota; kingdom Viridiplantae; phylum Streptophyta; class Pinopsida; order Cupressales; family Cupressaceae; genus Chamaecyparis; species Chamaecyparis obtusa. Next base: position 2,936,385 of record BSBK01000790.1, on the reverse strand, counting down.
GGGGTCTCTATTTTGAATTTCTATTTTTGTGGCCAAAATCATATAAAAAAAAATTAGATCTTGTTGACTACGTCAAATGCAGCAAAAAAAAAAGGTTTTGTGATGGGTATGCACTTTTTTTTTAACATGGTTCAATGAATGATATGAGTTGTCATTTGGGTTAATTGCTGGTTATTATTGCTAATAATAATTGATTTTTAGAGCTAACCCTATGGTTTTCATAAGTTGAATATATTTTGCATATCTTGTTTGCTTGTTTGCTTGTTGGAGAGTTTGTCACTTGCTTGCATGGAAAAGCTCAACAAGAATTGCTAAAAAATAGGTAAAATCTACTAAGCACGTTGCAAAGATCCCAAGTATTCTCCTTCATCTAATAAAATTTCAATTTGGCCTTAAAATAAATCTCTCATGTGTCTAGCTTGGGTGATTCTTTTCATGCTTTTGTTTTACACACCTGCATAATTGATACTAGGTTGTGACCCCTTAAGGATTCATTAAGTAGTCTCAGATACTTGTGATTGATCTTGATTTCTATCTTGGGTTATTGGACTTTCTAATCCATCAGCCCCTCATTCTACCCCATGGTTGCAATCTCAGCGCCACATTAAAGGGGAGGGGTCAACAAGACAGAAGCGTTAAATGTTCCACTTGGCAACCCATTTGTGCTTTTAGGAACTCACTTGTTTTCTAAGTTGGGGACTTGTTTTCAGCTTGTGTGAGGTGTTATGTGTTCCACCTTGTGGACTCATCTCATATTCTCTTTAAGTGTTAAGTGTTCCTCTTTCTACTTTTTGGGTACTTTTGGTAGATTTGCTTTTAGAAACATACATCTGTGCTCACATAGTAATTAGGCCCTATGAATACTATTCGTGATTCTTGAGAGATTGGATTCCCAATGAAATCCTTCTTGATGATAGAATACTTGTAGGTAGGGAGGATACTTAGTGCATTTCACATTCAACTCGGTTAGTGCATCTTCCCTTATTGATTGATACATTCTCTCTCAAAAGGGGTTGATAGATCACGTGGGGTTGATATCATAGACTTTGGTGAGACAAACTTTGTCTTAGCGTGTCAGATTAATCTACTTTCTTTGTTTGGGTTAAAAGTGAAAAGGTGTCAAAAACCTTGGATCTGGAGCCAAGTCCCCTTGTGGTATACTATTGTGAGTCACCTTTAGAGAGGGTTAACCGTAGTGGACAATCTCTTCACAGGGAAAACTGTGTTGACAGAACCTCAAGTGGTAATAGCCATTTTCACCATGGTAGTGACAGCCGCTATATAAATGTCCTTGTGGAAGAAATCTCCACGGGTATGGTTCATTATTGGGTTGTTAGATCTCCCTAGCAGCTCCTAAAGATTACGTTTTTGGATTGTGTCAAAACCCTGGTGCGCCAGGATTGGAGTTCACCCCTTTGGATCATAAAAGTTGCAGAGTCAACCCATTACTAAAAACCCTAGTGAGGCCAAATTTTCATTTTATAGGGTATATGTGTGTTATTGCAAAACATTTTTAGAACATACACAATTAGTGCTTCTGAGGATTAGAATGAATAAGTCACTTGATTGTTCATGCGTAAGGTTGCTTTTGCCCTTGTTCATTGTTTTCAGACATGCTTGAAATCACGTGCTTGTTGTTTTGCATGCTTGTTTATCTATCTGGTTATTGAAAATGGACAAATCTGTTACAATCCTCAAATCTAAACATTAAAATTTGCAAACAATCTAAATTTGAAAACTCAAAATTTGCAAAATTTGAAGTAAAATTCTTTTCTAGAGTCAAAAGTCATCTCAGGAGGTCAGAAAGTCATACGAGTTTTCGCAAAGTGTCGTTTCATTACTGCCCAACTGTCATATGGTAAAGAACCCAGTGTCGTATGAGTCTTTCTGCTAGTTAAATTCAAAAAGTCAAATCCTGCTAGCAACTGTCGTATGAGTTTTTCAACTATCGTTTCATTGCCTACCCACTATTGTATGAGTCTATAGAGTGTCGTTTGGGAAATTTTTTGAAAGTTGCCAGAAAATTGTCAGGATTGCTAGATATTTAGCTTTTTTAGCCTATTTTCAGAATCTGTCGAACAAATCACTATGTCAAGAATAGAGCAGTAGCCATTGAGAATCAGTACACATGTCTCAAAGAATCAGTACACAAGAGGAAGAAGCTCTAATCACCACTATGATGAAGTAGCTGCAAGCTATGCAAGTTGAACTTAACAATCTTAAGAAAGAAAAGGAACCTAAAGAGTTCTCCATGGAATCTCTATACTCTTTTCCATTTGATAAAAACTTGTACATTTCACCATGCCCCCGGAAAAAATTTGAGCAATGTGATAATCCTTATGATACCTCTTCCACGGAGAGTGACACATCCATCTTTGGAGACTATGATGACTATAATGACTATGAGGATAGATAATATAATGATACCTATGACACCTCTGTTCCTAAGAGTCCTCCTTGTTGTGTGTTCCTGCTTACTACAAATGGGCTATCACATTGAATAGATCATGATGGTAATCCATATGATTCTAATTTTGAAAGAGACTTTGATGGCTTTTGTAGACAATACCTTGATTATGATCCATCTACTACTGCTGAGGACTATAAAATGCATTGTGCTAGCTTGAAGCATCAATATTATAAGAATCTTTCTCCTAAGGACTCTCCTGCTGAAAATAAAGATTATCTTCTCAAGCAAGATCATGTTAATGTTGGACCTTTGTCCTGTGATGGTTCCCTTCCATCCCCTACTTCCTCCAATACCCATACATTTCCTAAAGCTTCTGAGTCTTTCAAATCTTTCATAGAACCTTCATCCGACACAAGCCCTGATACTTTTCATGCAGTTTCCTATAGTTATCCTCAAGGGCTACCTCTTAAAGAAACTCAAGCTAACCTTCACTTGGCTGCAAATACTTTCAATAATGCTAAACCCAAAGAGCCTAAGCCTTTATATGCTATAATTCCTACTGCAGCTAATCCTTCCCCATCTCTTCCAAAGCCATCCATACAATCCCAACATGCTTCCTTGTCCTTAGAAGTGGCTCCATGTCAAGAGGACTCTAAAAATGATGAAGAAAAGAACATAAAGAAAGATCAAGATCAAGAACCCTCCATGTCATCCAATCCTTTTCATGATGTCTCTTATCTGCTTCAGGGTTCTTTTGATCCTATACATCCTTTTTCATGCATTCCACCATGTCTTAAGTCTTCTCCTAAGCAAGATCAAGTTACTACTTACACCGTTGAGCTTATTGACAATCAAAATAACCTTACCACACTTGCGCTTTCCAAAGATGATACTTCCATTAAGGTTGTTAAAAATGGTGTTGTTACTTCCAATGTTAAGCCTATTGAAAATCAAAAGAAAAATTATGTGCTTGTGCTATCCAAAGATCCTTGTCAAGATCAAAGTCTTCCATCTTCTTGTTCTACCACTCCATGTTCATTTCCACTTTCTACTCTTCCTAAGTCTTTGCAAGCTTTGAACAATCCTATCAAAGAAGGTGCTCATATTCAAGATGTCCATGATTCTATTGAAAATTTTAATGCTCACTCTAAAGATGTTGATATCCTTGGTTGTCATATAGATGCTGATGAACTTATTGATTATCCTTTTGTGTCTTCCACTTCTATCCTTGGAGCTCCTCCACCACTACTAAGGGCTTCACGTCTGCCTTCCATCTTGGGTCCTTATGTCCCTTCACTTTCCCCTCCTAACATTCCTAATTCTCCATCCATCTTGGGTCCTTATATCCCTCCATCTCCCATCTTTCCTCAAGATCAACATAGATGCACACCCTTGAATCTTTTTCATCCACCCACCCATTTAAACCAGTCATATCCTCCTTCTCCTTCCACAAGTCCCAAGTCTTTTGGAAGTAACTTGAATGTTCAATACAAGAAAAAGAAGCAATACAAGAATCCATCAAAAAAAGAAGATCACCATGTCTCCTCTAAATGACGTGGAGGCATAAAGTCAAAAGAGATATCTAAGAAAAAAACTACAAGACAAGTATGGGTTCCAAAATCTATCATTAAAGATATTCTCTCTAGATCATCAAAAAGAAATGAAAAGCCTACAGCTATATGGATTCCAAAGTCTCTCTTGAAAGAGTGTGGTGTTGAGCAAAAAGTGAAATTGACATTCAAGCTTCCAAAGGCTTCCACTTCATCTTCCTCCAGAAACATCCTTCCATTCCATGCACCTCAACCACAACCTCTGCTATCCATTCACCATATTCCTTTATGTATTTCTTCATTCACATTTCCTCCATCCTCTCCCCACCCTTCAAGGTGTGTGTTGATGTTGATCTTGCCTTCCTTTCCATCTACCCTTTCACAATCCTTCCATTCATTATCCTTCTACCTTCTATCCTTTTTCCTCACTTGCATATTCCTCCTATCTTCCAACCTCACTTGCTTTACATAAAACCTTATCCTTCATTTTCCTCTTCCATCTTCTTTTTCCTATCAGCATCTTTGAGCATATCATCTTGAATCCTTGACATATCATAGTTTATCCTTTCAAGGAGCATTATCTAAAAATCTTACCTTCTTCTAAAAAAAAAAAAAAGAAAAAAAAAAAATTTGAAAATGTGCCATGGTGAAAACCTGGAAACAGGCACCTTGGTAGCAAAAGTAAAGAGAAATAAATTCATCTTATGGTGAAAACCACTTCCTTGTGGCACCTTGGATAAGTACCGTGATGAAAACTTGGCAAACAGACATCATGTGTAGTTCTTCTAGATATTTCATCCATTCCATCTTCTCTCTTTGATCTTGACAATGTTGATCTATACATGAACTTTTGGCTATCTTGTGAGCTATCTTACGATGATCTTGCTTTCATTCCCTTCATGGTTAGCCTTCGTATTTATTTTCCTCCATTCATTCTAGCCTATCGCTATCCTTTTCCCCTTGGGTCTTGATCTAACAAAAAAAAAAGAAACAAAGAGTAAAACACAGTGCTATGAAGCCTCTTGACATGTCTACTCTTTTGGACTACATCCTTTCCCTTTTTGGCATTACACTTTTGTGACTTATCCTATGCTGGCCTTTCATTGCTTGTCCAAAAGTGCTTTTACATGACAATTTTTCCCTAGCTTGAGTATTCTTGAGGAGTTTTACCTTGAAGATTTCTTCCTTTCATTCTCCTTCATTCTCTTGTCTTCCATCTCTTCCACCAGCTTGTCAATCCCTCTTGTTCTCCACCTTGCTAGACATTGGAACTGCATGATATGATCTTTCTTGGGAGTTTGCAATGAAAAAAGATGCTATCAAGTATACCATGTATCAGAACCAGTATCAAAAAAAGTATCAGAACCAGTATTAGAACTAGTATCAGAACCAGTATCAGAATAAGTATCAGAACAAGTATCAGCACAAGTATCAGAAAAAGCATCTCATAATCAATCCAGCTCCCTGGACCTAGTATCAAAACAAGTATCAGAATGCCTATAGGGGCTACACCTTTCACTTTAGTTTATGGGTCTGAAGTAGTACTACCTATTGAGGTTGAAATCCCATCACTAACAATCAGAATGCATGGTCTAGTAACTGATGATGACTATAGAGTGTCTAAGTTGCAAGAACTTGAACTACTAGATGAGTGAAGACAAGCAACGTATGATCATCTCAGAGTATATCAAAAAATAATGTCTAGAGGCTACAACAAGAAAGTCAGACACAGAGAATTTCAAGTTGGTGATCTAATCTTGAGAGAAAATCCTAAAAATCAATCCCATCGAGAATGCAAGGGGAAGTTTGAACCCAATTGGCTGGGTCCCTTTGTAATCACTACTACTTTTGGCTTTGGTGCCTATCAACTCTCAACGACTGGAGGAGAACAGCTCCAAGAACCAATCAACATTCTCCATATGAAGAAATTCTACGCCTAAGGCATTCAGTCTATGGTAAAATGTCTTGAAAAAAATCTTAAAAATTAGAAAAAGTCCTGAAAAAATGAACATCTTGGTGAAAACCTAGCAATAGGTGCCTTGATGATTCACAAAAAAATTAAAAATATCAAAAATTGAAAAAAAATTGAAAAAAAAATTGAAAAAATGAGAAAAAGAAAAAGTGCCTTGGTGAAAACCTGAAAATAGGCGCCTTGGTAGCAAAAATAGAATCTCTACCAAGATGGTGAAAACCCAGCAAATGGGTGCCACTTGTTTCAAAATGCTCCATCTATCAGTGCAATCTTGGTCTTTCCCAGCTTTTAGTCTTGCTTTAGTTTGTACATATCTCCCAGTTTGTTTTTGCATTTCTAGTTTTCAATAAGTCAGTTTGTCCACCAATCTGCTCAAGTGTCTATATCCTATCAATGTTCAAAATTATGGGCAATCAATGTCATATCCTATGGTCTCCAGTGTATCTTAGACGTGTCATATCCAGTCAAGAGTCCAGAAAGGATTTTGCATCTACAATGCAATCAAACATCAAACTGAAAACAATCTATGCTTTTCATGCTTTTATCTCCTTGTATGCTTACTGATTCACATTGAGATTTTTGCATATTGTGTCCCTTCGAGCTCTTCGATGATGTCCTTTATAGGATTTAGAGAGTGGTGACTGGGGGCATAATCTTTTCTTTGTTTTCTTCTTGTATGTGAAAATCTAACAACTTTGGAAATTCTGGATTGAAATGGTGTCTGACTATAAGAGCCTCTATCTCGAATTGGATGGCCATGCGTACCTCGACCATTGATACCCAAAAAATTCAAGGAAGTTTGATCTAACTATTGTCTTTTTGAGTGAGTTCTTTCTCCTACTGTGAAATGCAATCTTACCTAAGGATGTGAATGATAAAGGGTCACTACAGGTAATTCACACTGAATTTAGAATGATCTCTTGACTGTTTGATGTGTTTGTAATGCAAGGCATATTCAGGTCATCATGACGTTTATGTTTTGATGCTTGTACAAATTGCTATATCAAAATGGACATGATATTCAGGTCATCCTGGCATTTATGCCTTGGTGCTTATATCTAATTTGACATTCTGAAAATAAAATCAATATTCATATATCCATGGTTGTTGACCAGTGGGTGTTGTATTGATTCTTGTGCATACAAATCGATATTCATATGTCTATGGTTTCATAGCTAGTGGGAATGTATTGATTTATCCAATTACCTAAAAGTTCAATGATGATAACAAATCGACACATGATCAGTGACTAGGTCCTAGGTCTTAGGTTGCATTTCATTTTGCATGTTTCATGATCTCACAATGGCTAAATGGACTTCAATGCTTAATCAATTCTCCACTCGCATCTTCAAATCTAACAAGAGCTGAATCTCACACGAAGGTTCCTCCAATGAAACAGCAAGTAGAATCCTTTTTTGGGATCAAAATTCAAATCTGAGATCATTCATATTATTAACTGCTTTCATATTCGACCTTCGATCATCACAGAAATCTAGCATTCAACTTAACTGATTATCTTACATCAAACTATCAAAATTTCAACTTGGTCAACTATGGTTAACTCATGGTTTAACCTAGTCAAATTGGATCTTTTGGGACCTTCCAATGATGTAGAATGCATTCTTGAATGTGTATAACCACTTTTCCTATCAATTAACATGCTTTTGAACTCTCAACGCTAAATTTTCTTGTCAGATTTCAATTTTAATCCCAAAGCGGGCATGGTATTGCACATCATTCAAAGTCTGTAAATCAAATTCTATCAATCTTTCCTCAGTAATCAAGACAACAACCACGTCTAGTTACCGATTCATCAAAAAAGACCTCATCGCTCGGGGCAAATCTATCATCACTTGGGGCATATCAGATTCATCAAGATCCATATCAATCTGGTATTCTCCTAATCTTGTAAATTGTATCAGTTTTTGCAAGCATCAGATCATAGTGTTCTTTCCTTGGTTCTTTGGCAACTGAAGGGTTCGGATGTGATACCTGCTAGTTCTGCTAAGACAATTGAGTCTAGAACCGGTCACTCACTTCTTACCAATCCTAAGGTTTGGAATCAGGCATTTTGATATTTTTTCACAATCATAGGTTCATTTTCTACTACAGTGAACATTATCTTTGGTCATTCAGGACCTATTATCTCCATATCAAATCAATATCAATCAGTGTCTATCTCATATCAATTATCAATTTCAAACATCAGTTTCATATCTCTATCAAACACAGACTGTATTTGAACCACTGCGCTTCGCACAGTAATTCAAAGAGGGGCAAAATGTAATACCCCAAAAATGGGCTATAAGTTCATTAACCTCCTACATCAACAAATCGAATGAAATCAACATTGAAGTCCTAATCTAAGGCACATCTAAACATCATCGAATCCTAATTGATTATCTTAAATTCTACATCGGGGAATATTCCTAGCAATATTCCTAATTATCTTAATTATCTTTAATTTAATGATTATTTGGCAATAAATCACATTTATCCTAAGTTTGATTAATTGAATATTTTCATATTTAATTAATTAGATTTATTATCTTGCCACTTAATTATGTGATTAAATTTAATTCTATCTATTATTAATTGTATTATTTAATTTTGACAATAAATCCAATATCCTATGAATAATTGATTAAATTTTTATTTAATTAATTAAAGCAAGTTGTCAATATTTAATAATATAGTTTTTAATAAAAGTTTGATTAAATAATTGATTAACCCATAAATCAATTATTTATTTTCAAAAATTAGTTAAGTTGAACATAAATCACTTTATTTATTTAATTAATTCATAATTATTATGCACATTCAAAAGAAACAGTTAAACTCCAAATTAGAAAATCAATGCAAAGTGTTGACTTTTTAGAACTCAACATCCTTTTGGAGTTCAAAAAGCTGATCTAAACTCTAATTTGAGTTAAAAAGCTATTTTTGCATGATTTGCATATTTTTGTGAATTAAATTATCTTTATTATTAGATAACTCAAAAATCAAGTTGAGTTAATCTGAGTGATTTATGGCTTTCTTCCATGCACCTCCAAAGCCTTGGATTTCTATAAAATTAAAGCCTCAACTCATCTCAAAGCATCTCATATTTTTGCACAATCACGTTGGAGAATTGGAATTGGGAGAATCAAAGCTTATTGCGAATCAAGGCTATTGTGAGATCAATTTGTTTTTTTTACATTCATTTAGATTCTTTTTCATATCATTGTTAGATCATTTTAGCATATCAATTTCCATATTAGCATAGATTCATATCAATTTTTATCATTCTTATTGCATAGAAATACCAAAAAAATAGCTTAATTGCATTCAATTCATATCTAGATCAATTGCATTCAAATCCTTCATTTAGGTGTCGTCTAGGTCACTGATCTCGATAACAATCTGAGAACATCAATCTCGCACCTACTAGAAGGCAGTAAATTGCTTGGTTAAATTAGATTTCAATTTTGCACGATTTTGATTTTTGCTAACCTTTTATGTTTTACTGAAGTGTTGTGTCTACAGATCAGGTACAATTTTCACACACATAGTATGAACCTTTCCAACTACAATTTTGTGACCATCTCTTCAGATGCCAAATTCTCTAAGCTACCACTATTAATGATCACCTTCCAAAATTTGTCAAAAATTCTACATCTAGTCTTGAACAAATGTTTCCTTACCAAATCTTCCTTCTTGCTTTCATTCCATAGTGCTCTCCTTACCATCAAGTTATTTTCTTTCTCAGGTTCATTAGGTGACTCTTCTTGCACCAAAGCAAGAAGAAAATGTGCTTCTATTTACTGGAAGTATCTTCATGGAAGTATGTTCTCTCAGAAGAGTGAGTCTCCCCATTTTTTTATTCCTCTCATCTTGCAAAATTCTTATTTCATCATACAGCTTCCGAACTTTCTTCTCAACATGACTAATCTTCACATTAGGATTAGAGAGAAGATTTGATTCATTCTGAATCTCTGCTTCCTTCAGCTTGATCTACTTGTTTTCTTCTGCTGCCAAAATCTCCGGTGTTGTACATTGTATGTAAAAAGACTTTCCTATTCCCAAATGTTTCCTCAAATCCTTGATACAGATATCAATACTATTGACATCATTTCTGATATTTTGACTGATATTCAAAAGCATTCCAACCTCATATTCTACTTGTACCATTACCTTTGAAATCTTAGATAGATTTGTAAACTCATCATCAAAGGTTCTCATCAATTTCTTTTCTTTCTCCAGAGGGTTTGCATCTGCAATCTGTGTGGTTACAACTCCTTGCAACTTTTCAGTTAAGTCCTTCAGACAACCTTCAAGATTCTTTACCTTCTTATTTTTACCAATAATTTTATCTTCTTCTTGTGCTCTCATTTTCTTGTTAACAAGCTTCTTGAATAGGTCATTAGGAATCTTGCCCTGAATAGTATCAAACTTCTTGTTAGCCAGAATCATGTACTTAACAACAGAATTTTCAAGATTCAATCTCTTAGAATAGTCATAAAGATCATAGTACTTATTCATCTTAGTAAAGTCTCCATCTTGTATGATTTCTTCATTCACTCTCTGAACTCTGGGTTTCCATGCTTTCTTCTTCATAGTAGAGTCATCATCTTTAATTACTACAATTTTCCTAGGGATTGGTGGCACCAAAACTTTCTGCCTCTTACCAAGTCTTGTAGCACTTTCCTTCATTCTCTTGCTGGGTGTGGAAGAAGAGGATCTAGTGGATTTCCTTATTTCTTGTTCTTCCTCAGGTTCCTCAACTTTGACCTTTACTTGTGTAGGTTCATGCTCAACTACACTTGATGACAAGGGAGGTACAGACAAGATTTCTTTCTGCTCAATACCTCTGATTGCTGCTACTATCTTCTTTACAATATCAAACTCATGCTCTGTCATGCCAAAATTCTTTAATATTTTCTTTATAATGTTGTCCACTCTCTTCTTAGACTGCTTTTCTTCCATTATATATTTTGCAAGGTTGAAGTTTTCTTCAAATGTTCCAAATCTCTTGCACTGGGTGTCCAACTTACTCTTAAGTAACTTGCCAACATATCCTTCTATCTATGCCTCAGATATCTCATAGCCAAGAGGGTCTATGAACTCAATTCTAGGTTCCACTGCTTCAATATAGGTAAAGTCAGTGTCAACCATGAAACATATATCATTTTTATATTTCTCCACAATAGACTGTGGAATCCTTGATCTGCTAGATACCAATCTCTGAAATGTCTTCAATACCAACATAGTACTTTCATTCACATTATCAATAACATGTTTCAAATATACTTTATTGATTCTTTCCATAGTGTTTTGTCAATTATTCCAATCATCTGTAACTATGTAAGGAAATCTTCTTAATAGGTGGAAAAACATATAAGTGATCAAAGAAGAAAATCTAAATTGTGCATACTTGGTCTTCTTAATCTTCTCCAAGTTTTCAAACAATTGAATTCTCAGGATTTCACACATATCTACTGGTACCTTATCAACACACATCAAATATGCTATATGTACCATACCAGCTACCATATCATCTTCTCTAGAATTTGCACAAAACTTAGTGGTTAGGACTTTGCACAAATATCTCACATCTTCTTGCTTGATTTTACTGATTACAATTCCTCCACCATTATAGGATGAACCTGTGTTATCAATAACTATTTTTCTCATATTCTTCTCATTTAAGGGAATAGCACCAGATTTAGATAATCCAGTTACATCATGAATCAAATCAGCAGTAATTTCTATTACTCTATCCTCTAGCCAAAATTTCCCATTATGAATTCTACTCAAAATGATCTTAGTGCATTCTTCATCGTCAAACTCATATTTCAATGAATACCTAACAATCTCATTATCTTTCAAATGTTCATATCCTTGCTTTAAAGACATATCTTGATTGTAAATCTTCTGATACTCACTGGTAAAGTCACTGTCACTTAGGGTTTCAATCTTACATCAAGATAACTTCTTACATTTTCCAAATGCAAAACTCTGTCTGGTACGGATGATAGTGCTAACTTAGGATCATCTTCCAAGGGTTCTACTAGTTCTTTCTTCAATCTAGGTCTATTCTTATCTCTGACATTGTGAATTATGGATACATCCATGATTGCTTCTAATCTCTTATACCGATTCAAAGATTTATCAAGATAAATACCTCAAATTCATGATTTTAGGGCTTCCGCAGATTCATTGCTTCAATCTTTCACCAAATCACTACAAAATGCTTCCAAACACTGCTTTCTACTCTTCCAAACACTTCAGTTCGCTTTGATAGACAAATAAATTTGATCATAACCTTTTATCACTTGAATCTCACTTAAGTCTGACATCGCATTCAATTCTTTTGCCGCTTCTTCCAAAAAGTTGTTTCTGTTAACCTACAAAACTTAAAACTTCTTGCGATCTCTCAGAACATAATATTTTCTTTTGCACTCTTAACCATAGCATTAGTACATCATAAAATACCTTAGATTAACTGTGCAAGACTTAATTCATCATAAATCTACTTCTACACTAATTATAAGTTCCTAAACTATTGCAATTTACATAATTTAAGTGCTTAAAGATAGGTTAGGTAAGGATTCACTCTTACCACTTGATACTTCACCTTTTTTATTACATTCAATGTTGATTATGTCTCCTTGATTTGTGCCTTTAACAAAATTTACTTCATCTTCATTACTGCAGCAACCTTTCTGACTGTTTCCTGTACTTTTATTTCTTCTTGCATGATTCCTAGGGTTAGGGTTAGGATGATAAGTTCCATTGTTCATTCTACAAAATCTTGTTGTATGTCCAATCTTGTTACATATCTAACAAACAATTCCATTGTTCCCATATCTCGGTCCTTGCTGATTGATCTGTGACCTGCAATTTCTAGCAATGTGTCCAACCTTGTTGCATCTATAACATACTACTCCAATTCTTCTATTCATATCTTCAGTAGGTCTCTTATTTGCAATATTAGTATTCCTAAACATTCTACTACCATAATTATTCTCAATAACTTCAGATTTTCTACATTCAAATAGCTCTATGTCCAAAACCATGACAATTATAACAATAACCATTAAGAGGTTTAAATTGTTTACCTATGCAATCTCTCTTCATGTGACCAATAGTATTACAACCAAAACATCTACCTTTGAATTCTCTTTGCATACCTTTGGGTGATTCTTCTTGCTTCGGTGATTCTTCTTCTTTAGGTGCATCTTCAGATTTGTTGATCTCATCTAACTTCTTTTCATCAATGCTTTTACATACTTTCAGATCTGGTTCTTTTCTTTCATCATTTGTTCTGAATATATTAAATCCAAGTCCAGTCTTATCATAGGATGGTTTCCCAAAAGATACTTGTTCATCGATCTTCTCACTATTTGATTATAGCCTTTCATGTTGTTGTTTGGATTGAGTCAATTCATCTTTCACAATCTTATTGTATTTCTCAAGTTCTATATGTTGCAAATTTACTTTCTCAAATTCAGATGTTACTTTGCCAAGTTTAGATCTTAATTCTTCATTTTCAATCTTCAATCTTTCATTCTCAGATCTTAGATTTGCTTCATTTTTGTCATTTCCATCTTTCAAACATAGTTTCAATTTTTCTATCTTCAGTTCATGCTTATGGATCACATTTTCTTTTTCTAAATTGTCATCACAATCTTCAATAAGAACTTCGGATTCCTTTTCAGATTTCAGATCTTCTATCTTATTTTTCAATTTCTCAATAAGGTTCTTTGCATCATCATATTTCCTTTTTAGAGTGTTTCTTTCATCAGTAAGCATATCAATCTACTCAAGAGCTTCATCAAGATTCTTCTGTAGCTGATCCATATCCATAGAGATCTTACTCAAGCTGCTAGGCTTTCCTTGAATGATTCTTCTCCGAGTAACTAAGCTCTGATACCAATTTTTAGAAATAGGGAATATTGAGAGGGGGGGGTGAATCAGTATTCTACAAATTTTATCTTTTTCCCTAATATGGATATAACAGATTATCTTCACACATGCATAACATAAGAAACTAAATAACATGCATAGCAATAACATCAAAGAACTCATAACACATTATTTGTTCTCGAGGAAACCCTGGCCAAGGGAAAACCCCGATGGGGATGGTACCCACAAAGATCCACTAATCAACAGTATCCTATTAAGGATATTAACCCTGTTAGGAGTCTATTACAAGCATATAGTGTATCAGTCCTAATTAAGGGACTATAGGCCTTGTTAGAAGCCTCAACCCTATTAGGAGTTGTCAATACAAAATCTGATTACCAGATGAGCCCACTGCCCAAACAAGTAATATACAATGTATATTGATTACAAAAATGGATTAAGGTACATAAGCTTATGTTGCTTCCATATATATCTTTTCACTGCTCTTACATTCGCATCATATCATTACAATATTATTAAATAATGACAACTTGAGAAAGTAAATGTGCAGTATGCAGAACTTGAGAAGTACAATAAGATTTTGAAAGGTGAACTGACTCAATCCAAACAACAACTTGAAAGGCTATATTCAAATAGTGAGAAGATCGATGAACAAGTATCTTTTGGGAAACCATCCTATGATAAGATTGGACTTGGATTTAATATATTCAGAACAAATGATGAAAGAAAAGAACCAGATTTGAAAGTATGTAAAAGCATTGATGAAAAGAAGTTAGATGAGATCAACAAATCTGAAGATGCACCTAAAGAAGAAGAATCACCGAAGCAAGAAGAATCACCCAAAGGTATGCAAAGAGAATTCAAAGGTAGATGTTTTGGTTGTAATACTATTGGTCACATGAAGAGAGATTGCATAGGTAAACAATTTAAACCTCTTAATGGTTATTGTTATAATTGTCATGGTTTTGGACATAGAGCTATTGAATGTAGAAAATCTGAAGTTATTGAGAATAATTATGGTAGTAGAATGTTTAGGAATACTAACAATGCAGATAAGAGACCTACTGAAGATATGAATAGAAGAATTTGAGTAGTATGTTATAGATGCAACAAGGTTGGACACATTGCTAGAAATTGCAGGTCACAGATCAATCAGCAAGGACCGAGATATGGGAACAATGGAATTGTTTGTTAGATATGTAACAAGATTGGACATACAACAAGATTTTGTAGAATGAACAATGGAACTTATCATCCTAACCCTAACCCTAGGAATCATGCAAGAAGAAATAAAAGTACAGGAAACAGTCAGAAAGGTTGCTGCAGTAATGAAGATGAAGTAAATTTTGTTAAAGGCACAAATCAAGGAGACATAATCAACATTGAATGTAATAAAAAAGGTGAAGTATCAAGTGGTAAGAGTGAATCCTTACCTAACCTATCTTTAAGCACTTAAATTATGTAAATTGCAATAGTTTAGGAACTTATAATTAGTGTAGAAGTAGATTTATGATGAATTAAGTCTTGCACAGTTAATGTAAGGTAGTTTATGATGTACTAATGCTATGGTTAAGAGTGCAAAAGAAAATATTATGTTCTGAGAGATCGCAAGAAGTTTTAAGTTTTGTAGGTTAACAGAAACAACTTTTTGGAAGAAGCGGCAAAAGAATTGAATGCGATGTCAGACTTAAGTGAGATTCAAGTGATAAAAGGTTATGATCAAATTTATTTGTCTATCAAAGCGAACTGAAGTGTTTGGAAGAGCAGAAAGCAGTGTTTGGAAGCATTTTGTAGTGATTTGGTGAAAGATTGAAGCACTGAATTTGCGGAAGCCCTAAAATCATGAATTTGAGGTATTTATCTTGATAAATCTTTGAATCGGTATAAGAGATTAGAAGCAATCATGGATGTATCCATAATTCACAATGTCAGAGATAAGAATAGACCTAGATTGAAGAAAGAACTAGTAGAACCCTTGGAAGATGATCCTAAGTTAGCACTATCATCCGTACCAGACAGAGTTTTGCATTTGGAAAATGTAAGAAGTTATCTTGATGTAAGATTGAAACCCTAAGTGACAGTGACTTTACCAGTGAGTATCAGAAGATTTACAATCAAGATATGTCTTTAAAGCAAGGATATGAACATTTGAAAGATAATGAGATTGTTAGGTATTCATTGAAATATGAGTTTGATGATGAAGAATGCACTAAGATCATTTTGAGTAGAATTCATAATGGGAAATTTTGGCTAGAGGATAGAGTAATAGAAATTACTGCTAATTTGATTCATGATGTAACTGGATTATCTAAATCTAGTGCTATTCCCTTAAATGAGAAGAATATGAGGAAAATAGTTATTGATAACACAGGTTCATCCTATAATGGTGGAGGAATTGTAATCAGTAAAATCAAGCAAGAAGATGTGAGATATTTGTGCAAAGTCCTAACCACTAAGTTTTGTGCAAATTCTAGAGAAGATGATATGGTAGCTGGTATGGTACATATAGCATATTTGATGTGTGTTGATAAGGTACCAGTAGATATGTGTGAAATCCTGAGAATTCAATTGTTTGAAAACTTGGAGAAGATTAAGAAGACCAAGTATGCACAATTTAGATTTTCTTCTTTGATCACTTATATGTTTTTCCACCTATTAAGAAGATTTCCTTACATAGTTACAGATGATTGGAATAATTGACAAAACACTATGGAAAGAATCAATAAAGTATATTTGAAACATGTTATTGATAATGTGAATGAAAGTACTATGTTGGTATTGAAGACATTTCAGAGATTGGTATCTAGTAGATCAAGGATTCCACAGTCTATTGTGGAGAAATATAAAAATGATATATGTTTCATGGTTGACACTGACTTTACCTATATTGAAGCAGTGGAACCTAGAATTGAGTTCATAGACCCTCTTGGCTATGAGATATCTGAGGCATAGATAGAAGGATATGTTGGCAAGTTACTTAAGAGTAAGTTGGACACCCAGTGCAAGAGATTTGGAACATTTGAAGAAAACTTCAACCTTGCAAAATATATAATGGAAGAAAAGCAGTCTAAGAAGAGAGTGGACAACATTATAAAGAAAATATTAAAGAATTTTGGCATGACAGAGCATGAGTTTGATATTGTAAAGAAGATAGTAGCAGCAATCAGAGGTATTGAGCAGAAAGAAATCTTGTCTGTACCTCCCTTGTCATCAAGTGTAGTTGAGCATGAACCTACACAAGTAAAGGTCAAAGTTGAGGAACCTGAGGAAGAACAAGAAATAAGGAAATCCACTAGATCCTCTTCTTCCACACCCAGCAAGAGAATGAAGGAAAGTGCTACAAGACTTGGTAAGAGGCAGAAAGTTTTGGTGCCACCAATCCCTAGGAAAATTGTAGTAATTAAAGATGATGACTCTACTATGAAGAAGAAAGCATGGAAACCCAGAGTTCAGAGAGTGAATGAAGAAATCATACAAGATGGAGACTTTACTAAGATGAATAAGTACTATGATCTTTATGACTATTCTAAGAGATTGAATCTTGAAAATTTTGTTGTTAAGTACATGATTCTGGCTAACAAGAAGTTTGATACTATTCAGGGCAAGATTCCTAATGACCTATTCAAGAAGCTTGTTAACAAGAAAATGAGAGCACAAGAAGAAGATAAAATTATTGGTAAAAATAAGAAGGTAAAGAATCTTGAAGGTTGTCTGAAGGACTTAACTGAAAAGTTGCAAGGAGTTGTAACCACACAGATTGCAGATGCAGACCCTCTGGAGAAAGAAAAGAAATTGATGAGAACCTTTGATGATGAGTTTACAAATCTATCTAAGATTTCAAAGGTAATGGTACAAGTAGAATATGAGGTTGGAATGCTTTTGAATATCAGTCAAAATATCAGAAATGATGTCAATAGTATTGATATCTGTATCAAGGATTTGAGGAAACATTTGGGAATAGGAAAGTCTTTTTACATACAATGTACAACACCGGAGATTTTGGCAGCAGAAGAAAACAAGTAGATCAAGCTGAAGGAAGTAGAGATTCAGAATGAATCAAACCTTCTCTCTAATCCTAATGTGAAGATTAGTCATGTTGAGAAGAAAGTTCGGAAGCTGTATGATGAAATAAGAATTTTGCAAGATGAGAGGAATAAAAAAATGGGGAGACTCACTCTTCTGAGAGAACATACTTCCATGAAGATAAGTGTTATTGAAGAGCAGTTGGAAGAATGTCTTACAACTAGGATATCATTTTAGAAATTCAACTTTGAGACCCTCCAAGCATGTCAAATTGCAGCTTATGGACTGAGCACACTACTTAATGTGGCAGATTCCATCAAGAAGTCATGGGAAAAGGAGTTAGAAGATATAAAAGTTGATTTTTCAAATTGCATTGCAAGCCTACTAGCTTTGCAATAAGACATTTAAGGTATAATCTTTTGTGTTACAATTTTGTTAGCCTCCCTACTTTATTTTGTCATTGTTGTCAAAGGGGGAGAGATATATAGATAATTGAGAATTATACAGAGCAGAAGATTGATAGTATTATGTACACTCTTAGGGGGAGTATTGAAATATATAAGAATTATTTTGAGGAGATACAAGGATAGTATATATCTTATACTATGGCCAATTTTGAGACAATTTTGAAATTTTGTTATTGTACACTTAGCCAATTTTCTCATATGTTGCCACCAATGACAAAGGGGGAGATTGTTTGTAGTTTGGCTGAAGTGAGTACATAGATGTTGTCATTATGGCAACATATGATCCTCATGAAGATTTCACAAGTTAGAGAGCAAGTATAGCAGAGCGCATCACAAATTTGTCTAAGTGTGAGACAATGTTGTTATAGTGTACCAGGACATAGTTTTTGTTTGCGACATTGATTGGAGTTAGTTCAGTGATTGCAAACTTGAACATAGACTCTATGATGGCTAATGATGACCCATCTTAGAGAAAAAGTCAATAAAGAATGTACAAAATTAGTTATGACAGTTTTATCGAAGGCAGTGTGAAGCCAACAGGACAGAATATGAAGGTAGAATTGGTAAAGAGTTAAGGGATTATTTTGTTTACCAAAATAATGACTTAATAATATAAAGGGATGACATCATAGATTTTAACTTTTAGATAATGATATATGGAAGCTAACCATGTAAATTTATTATCTTTAATAACTTGTATATATGTAATTGTAATTGCAAGAAGAAGTATGAATGAGATGTGTAATATTGTAATGATACGATGCGAATGTAAGAGTAGTGAAAAGATATAGATGCAAGTAGCATAAGCTTATGTACCTTAATCCATTTTTGTAATCAATATACATTATATATTACTTGTTTGGGCAGTGGGCTGATCTGGTAATCAGATTTTGTATTGACAACTCCTAACAGGGTTGAGGCTTCTAACAAGGCCTATAGTCCCTTAATCAGGACTGATACACTATATGCTTGTAATAGACTCCTAACAGGGTCAATATCCTTAATAGGATACTTTTGATTAGTGGATCTTTGTGGGTACCATCCCCACCAGGGTTTTCCCTTAGCTAGGGTTTCCTTGAGAACAAATAATGTGTTATGAGTTCTTTGATGTTATTGCTATGCATGTTATTTAGTTTCTTATGTTATGCATGTGTGAAGATAATCTGTTATATCCATATTTGGGAAAAAGATAAAATTTGTAGAATACAGACTCACCCCCCCCTCTTAGTATTCCCTATTTCTAACAAAGATAGCATATCTAGATGTTTTTCCTAAGTAAGTATGTGTAGATACAATTTTTTGGTACACCTTTGTCATTAATGTCAAAGGGGGAGTTGTGTATAGAATATGGAGTATAATATGTATAGGGAGATAGAAGATTATGTATAAAAAATGTATAGAAGAAAAAAGTTTTTGTGTTAAGGGACAGTTAGAAACTTGGTCATAGTCCTTGTTTCCATCAATGACAAAGGGGGAGATTGTTGGAAAGTTCTCTATACTGAAGTATATGACTAGATATAGTGTTTTTATTATGGCAACAAAGTCATATAGCAGTTTGGAGTCAACGCACTTGATGTAAAGATCAAAATTTGGTTAAGTGTTGAAGACTAGATAGTGTACAAAGTTCCTATAGCTCAAAGTATTAGTGCATGTGTGTATGGATGAACTATGGTATGTGCCCTAGAATTTAAGTTGGTTAGACTATATTCTTGCTTAGTCTATGAGCGCATGATCAGATGTGGAAGGATGTGTATCATCTTAAAATGGAAGCACTTCCATGTTAAGAGCATTTATCCATCCAAGTAAGTGGTTTGGGGTCATTTTGAATGCCTTGAATTGATCTTTTCTTTGATCTGGCTTTCTCCCTACTTTCCACTTCTTTTTTGCTTCATTCTAGGTGAAATTAGGGTTAGGATCCTAAGGATTCTTCTTAATTTCCCTCTTTTATGGCTCTATTTTCTAGGTAGGACTTAAAAATAGGTCCTCCTAGACTTCATCATGTTCATCATAGGATTTTTTGCTTCTCCCTAGCACTCTACCCTATTTTGGCATCATTTCTAGGTCTCTAGGCAACCCTGGGACCTGTTTCTCACTCTGACTGAGACCCTGAAATTTGTGCCCTTAAGGTCAAATTTGACCTAAAGAGGTCAAAATTGACCTAAAGGGGTAAAATTAAACCTAAAGGGGTCAAGGTCAACCTCAACCCTGACCTAGTCAGGTTCGAGCTCGTCCTTGACCCTGGGTTCAAATTTCAAGGTCCCAGGATCTTCGGTTGTCGAGTTTCAGAAATAATTGTTTTCCCACTTTCGAGTCCGTTGTTTTGGTCTCCAAAATGGTAAAATCTTAAATTATATTTAATTTATGTCCATTCCTATAGGTTTGATGCCTAATTGGAATTTAATTCCCCAAGGTGGCCCCTCTAGAGGATTGTGCCCTAAATCACTATAAAAGGAAGCCTTCCTCTCTCATTTTCTACATCTCATCTTCAAGAAACTTCATGATCAAGCTCTCAATATTTTCTCAAGGTGTTCAAGCAAGCATTCCATTCAAGCAAGCATCCATTCAAGCATTCAAGTACTCTTCTCCATCCAATTTCTCCATTGAAGGTCAAGGATTCAAGCATTCAAGCCATTAAAGGGATTTGGTTCTAGCATTCAAGATTCATCATTCAAACCCTAGATCTAGCCATCATGATGGTGTGATTTTCCTTCAAGATCCTTTTGTTCATCTTCAAGATCCATTTCATTCTTCCCTCAAAGTGGATTCCAAGCATACAACCATGGAGGTTTGATTTACATTTGTTGATGTTATGTTCAAGCTTTCATATCAACATGCTTGATTACATTGCAAATACAATTGCATATCTATTGAATTGCATAGCTTCATTGTTAGATCTACTTCTACTACTTGCTAACATTCTCCATTTCAATTTCAATATTAAGGTTGATTCCAAACCAGGGTTTGACCAAGGCAAATCGCCCCCCCAAACAAATAATAAAACCATTTTCTTGTAGGTACATGTGCGGGATTTCAGATCTGAGAGTGAATTTGGATACCCTTTTCATCGAACTTCTGGGATCTACGAACATAATCAGAATCGGACTTCAAATAAAGAATGTAGTATTTGACCTTTTATGAGGGTCAAACCTAACCTTGAACCTAACCTGGTCAGGTACAACCTTGGTCCTGACCTAGTCAAGTACAACCTCAATTTTGACCCAATCAAATCTCAGAAAAAGATTTTTGGGTTTTGTAGATCTCACAGTTTCGGTTCAGAATCTCAAAAATCAACAGTTTTTGAGATCATTTAATAGGGTTTTTAGCCGATTCTTTTTTAGAGGTAAGTACCTTTATTTCTTAATTTCAATATTAGTCATCTATATTTACTTTCCATATCAATACAATTCAAATGTAAGTGTAAAATATTGGTTTTGGGGTCTCTTTTATGTGCAAACCATTGTTCTAGGACCCCATCCATATTTTATCCTTTACATTTTGGTGAACCCGACATACTTACCCCTTTTCTTTTGTGGATTTAGATGCCCTATTGTGTTAGATCTCCTTTTGTATTATCTTGTGTGTTCACCTTTACATTTTGGTGAACCCGCGATAGACAACTCTTTCTTTTTGGTGTTAGATCATTTGTTTTCTTGCCTTAAGATTAGATTTCTTTTATGCTCTTGCATTTACATTTCAAAAATCCAAAAAAATTGCAAAATCTCTTTAAAAATACAAAAAAATTTACATTTTCATGCTTTTAGTATTCAACATGTATGATTCTTGTTTTGAGTACTTTGATGAGGCTTTTGTTGTTCAAGATGATAGATACCTTAATGAGGTACATGGAAGTGAGGATGAAAATTGTGTTAATGAGATCTCCATTGATCCTATTCCTATTTTTCCCTCCTCCACAACCTCTTCAATTGACCTTTACAAAGATGAGTTAGGGATTGATGTTAATTCTTCTCGTAATCTATGTCTTTTCTATGAGCCTACTTTAGAGTATAATTTACCTTCTTTCCCCTTTAGGGATAAAGCTTTAGTGAGTTTTGATGATCCTACAATGTGCTTTATTGATAGGGATGATAATCTTCCTATTTGGGATGAGCCTTTGGATTTGGATGTTGATTACTCTCTTCCTCATGAAACCATTATGGATAATCCTCCTATTTGGGATGAACCTTTGGATTTCGATTACTCTCTTCCTCATGAAACCATTATGGATAATCCTCCTATTTGGGATGAACCTTTGGATTTCAATTACTCTCTTCATCATGAAACCATTATAGATAATCCTCCTATTTGAGATGAACCTTTAGATTTTAATATTGATTACTCTCTTCCTCATGAAGCCATTGTAGATAATTCTACCTTTTGGGATGAACCCTTGGATAAATACATTGATTTATCCCCTCCTTGTGAAGAATGTTTGATACAAAAGGATGACATATTCTCTAAAACAAACTTCCCTTATGTGAAAGAAGATGACATTATAGATCCTTCACCTCAATTTAGGATTCCTTCTAGTGATGTGGCATTAGTAGAGAAAGATAAGAATTCCCTTAATACTCTTCATCTTAGTGGTGACCTTATGGGAAATCAAGATCCTACCTCACAACCTTCTTACCATAGTATTACTTATATCTATTCATCCCCTTTTCCAACTATGGTTCTAAGTGTTCCTTTGGTTGTGTCTTCCATTCATATCACTTCCTACACTTTTACTAGTGTTCCTAATCTTCCTAATCATAATCCTATCTTTCCTAATCCAATTCCTAATTCTCAATCTTCTATTCCTAGTTTTTCCCAGACTTATGTTGAGGTTAAAACTATGGTTCATGGTGTAGATATGCAAATATTCTTCAAAGTACCTTCCCCTTATTATCTGATCCATAAAGATAAGAGAAAAGAAACTTCTCCTTTGAAATTTATTCATAATTTTACCCCTCATTCTGATATAATGTAGATCTTTTCTCCTCTATATTGGGGGGCAAGAGGTATATTTCTTCCTGTCTTTTAGAATCCATTACATTCCTTCTTTGAGCTTAATTGGTTATTCTTTCATTTATCTCTATGGTTTGTCTTATGATAGTTTTTCATCTATTTCTCTTTTCTATTATTCAAGATATCCTTTCTAGGATATTTGTTTTGCAAAGGTATCCCTTGCCTTTCATCCTTGGGGGGAAAGGTTCTTTCTTCTCTCTCTTTGTCTAGGGAACCACTTTCCTTAGCTTAGTGGTATTTGCTTATATTACAATATTATTTCATCATATTGATAGATGTTTTGACAATGGATAACCTTTTTTATGAGAAGTTGTTGTCATAGGTCATCACTTCTTCTCTATGTTGCAAATTATGTTCTTTATAAACTCTCACCCTTGCTTTGGTGTTAGAGTTGTTTCCTTCATTCCAAAGATTCCTCTTCCTCTTGTTTGCAGGGGGCTTGATGATTGAATCTTTGTTCTCACCTTTTTGAAAGATGATATTTTATCTAAAGCACTCCTCTTTGGTGGGGGTCTTGGTGATAAGATCTCTTTCTTTGAGGATCCTTTTTCCATGAGTGACATATCCTTTTCACGATTATCTATACTCTTGGATGTAGGGGTCAATATCCTTCACTAAGAATATGGTTTATATTGTTGTAAATAGGATATTTCCTTGCATTGTGAAGTAGATATCCTCTTCCATCTTTGTTCCTACACTTGGGGGGCAAGGATGCTATCTCCTTCTATCTTTCCAAGATGCACCTCTTTCCTTGGGTAAGCAGTATTTATCTATTATGTGATATTCAATCATACATAAAAAAATTTGGTTTGCATTGAGGATATATGTCCTTGATCACAACCTATTTCATTGTTTGACATTGGGTTTCCATGGTTGATATATCTCTCACCTTGGAAACTGAACATTGTGCTATCCCTCATAAGGGTTACTTTCTTTTCACTTCTTGCATGATATCTCTTTACATTTGTCCCTTCCATGGCCTCATAGGAGTTGTGACCTTCTTGGCTTGGACTGGGTGTTGTTTGTGGATATTGTCTTGATGCTGAGGAAGGCTTTATCCATATTCTTTTCTTTCCTTAACATGTCAAAATAGTATGTTTTTGCCATATTAAGGAGGGGGGTATATATGGGGTCTCCCTTGCACTATAGTTTTTTATTTTTATATGCTAAATCTTGGAAGTTAACACACATAAGTTGCTAAATCCTAAAAAGACACATTTATATGCTAAATCTTTCGAGGGTAACGCACATAAGTTTCTTAATCCTAAGGAGACATGCATTTTTAAAAAATTTCAAATATGCTTAATCCTCTGAAGGTAACACACATAAGTTGCTAAATCTTGAAGGGACACGCATTTCCAATTTTGAATATGCTAAATCTTGGAAGGTAATGCACATAAGTTGCTAAATCCTAAAAAGACACACGCCTATATGCTAAATCTTCCAAAGGTAACACACATAAGTTGCTAAATCCTAAGGAGACACACATTTCATATTCATAGTGATACAAGAAGGTGGATCTATGGATATTCTAGAAGCTGTCAGAGGATGCATTACAATTGCAAGCACAGTTTATGGGTGAACCTGTTGGGCTCTCCCTCCAAGGTCATTCATGGTAAGGTGGGCATCTTACTGGGTGAGGTAATCACTTTCTCCTTTCTCTCTTTTCACTTTCATGCTAGTAGGATGGGATCATGAAGCTATGTTATTTATAGTGTTGCTCTTGTCTTTCCTATATAATCATTTATGCTTTTATGATAGCTTTCCAAATATGATATTAGTATGAGAAATATTTCTTAGTAAGGTTTCTTATGCTAATTGATGTGGGTTGTTTAGTACTAACCCTTGTTCTTTTGGCACCCTTGTGCATGTATGTTGAGTTAGGATCCTTAGCCTGGGGGCTTGTTTCCTTAGCTAAATTTTATTTTATCTTGTTGTGAATCCACTTGGATCTCCTCTTCCTTCTCCTTTACCAAGAGTTTACATCAAGTCCATACTCTTGCTAAAGTGGGGGCTTAATGTATCATCTTAAAATGGAAGCACTTCCATGTTAAGAGAATTTAGCCCTCCAAGTAAGTGGTTTTGGGTCATGTAAAATGCCTTGAATTGATCTTTTCTTTGATCTGGCTTTCTCCCTGCTTTCCACTTCTTTTCTGCTTCATTCTAGGTGAAATTAGGGTTACGATCCTGAGGATTCTCCTTAATTTCCCTCTTTTATGGCTCTATTTTCTAGGTAGGACTTAAAAATAGGTCCTCCTAGACTTCATCATCTTCATCATAGGATTTTTTTCCTCTCCCTAGCACTCTACCCTATTCTAGCATCATTTCTAGGTCTCCAAGCACCCCCGAGACCTCCTGTTTCTCACTCTAATTGAGACCCTAAAATTTGTGCTCTTAAGGTCAAATTCGACCTAAAGGGGTCAAAATCGACCTAAAGGGGTCAAAGTCAACCTAAAGTGGTCAAGTTCAACCTCAACCCTAACCTAGTAAGGTTCGAGCTCATCCTTGACCCTTGGTTCAAATTTCAAGATCCTGGGATCTCCGATTGTCAGGTTTTGAAAATAATTGTTTTACCGCTTTTGGGTCCACTAATTTGGTCTCCGAAATGGTAAAATCTTAAATTATATTTAATTTAGATCCATTCCTTTAGGTTTTATGCCTAATTGGAATTTAATTCCCCAAGGTGGCCCCTCTAGAGGATTGTGCCCTAGATCACTATAAAAGGAAGCCTTCCTTTCTCATTTTCTACATCTCATCTTCAAGAAACTTCATGATCAAGCTCTCAAGATTTTCTCAAGGTGTTCAAGCAAGCATTGCATTCAAGAAAGCATCCATTCAAGCATTCAAATCCTCTTCTCCATCCAAGTTCTCCATTGAAGGTCAAGGATTCAAGCATTCATGCCATTGAAGGGATTTGGTTCTAGCATTCAAGATTCATCATTCAAACCCTAGATCTAGCCATCATGATGGTGTGATTTTCCTTCAAGATCCTTTTTTTCATCTTCAAGATCCATGTCATTCTCTCTCAAAGTGGATTCCAAGCATACAACCATGGAGGTTTGATTTACATTTGTTGATGTTATGTTCAAGCTTTCATATCAACATGCTTGATTACATTTCAAATACAATTGCATATCTATTGAATTGCATAGCTTCATTGTTAGATCTACTTCTACTACTTTCTATCATTCTCCATTTCAATTTCAATATTAAGGTTGATTCCAAACCATGGTTTGACCAAGGCAAATCCCCCCAAACAAACAACAAAACCATTTTTCTTTCAGGTACAGGTGCAAGATTTCGGATCTGAGAGCGAATTTGGATACCCTTTTCATCAAACTTCAGGGATCTGTGAACTTTATCAGAATCAAACTTCAAATAAAGAATGTAGTATTTGACCTTTTATGAGGGTCAAACCCAACCTCAAACCTGACCTAGTTAGGTACAACCTTGGTCCTGACCTAGTCAGGTACAACCTTGATTTTGACCCCATTGAATCTCAGAAAAAGATTTATGGGTTTTGTAGATCTTGTAGTTTCGGTTTAGAATTGCAAAAGTAAATAGTTTTTTAGATCATTTGATAGGGTTTTCAGCTTATTCTTTTTTAGAGGTAAGTACCTTTATTTCTTAATTTCAATATTAGTCATCTATATTTACTTTCCATATCAATACAATTCAAATGTAAGTGTAAAATATTGGTTTTGGGGTCTCTTTTATGTGCAAACCATTGTTCTAGGACCCCATCCATATTTTATCCTTTACAGGATGATAAAGTTATAGTTAGTTGAAGTTGCACAGTCTGTGTGTGCCAGTAGAGAAAAGAGCATAGAGCTGACAATTCGCATTTTGGTTTGCGATTATAATGTAATGTTGTGAGGGCTATGCGCCCAATTGTATTTAGATTTCTGACATGTTTATATGTATAATTGTAAGCGTGCTTAAGCCAATTCATTTGGAAGCATTGTTTGTAATTAGTTATAGGGCCAACCTAATTATGTATTTTGTATGAGCATATAAATATAAGGTGCGCCCATGATATTCGGTATGGAAGTTAAGATAGAGTTATAATAAGAAGAGAAGAAGTGTGCAAAGACACTAGAAGATGTATTAAAGATTTTCTAGAGGTCGAAGCATCAGCGCATCAAAGCAACCATTCTGACAAGTGGTGTCATAGTAATAGTTCATCCTATAGCTATAGTGTGTATCTGAGATCGGAAGGTTGTAGCCTTCACCAATTGAGTAGTGAGCTCTTGGAAAATGCATCCTATCCCCTAACATGGATGATTGTAAAAGACTCCTAACAGGGTCTGACCCTTAACAAGGTCTACTATACTTAAAGCATTGTAAAGCTAGTCCTAACAGGGTAAAGTATGTTCTAACAAGGATCACAAAACACTAGTGCAAAATATTAGTGTGTGTAAATTCCCACCAAGGTTTTTACCTATTTGGGTTTCCCAGTAATCATATTGGTGTCATGTGTTGATTTCATGTTTCATGTTTATGTAAATGTGTATTTCAGTACTTAAGAATTTATGTTCAGCATAAAGATTAAAGAGAAAAGTTAAAATACAGTGAACATTGATTCACCCCCCCTCTCAGTGTTCTCATTCCTAACATATCACCTATTAGACATTGATAATGTTCCTACTGGTAATTTAGCAAGATTTTGGAGTTTATAGTTAATTGTTGTTTTCTTCAATTATATACTTTGAGAAAAATTTCAAAAAAAACAAATATTTATGATCAGAATATACAAAAAAAATATTGCAAAAACAAATATATAAAAATTTGTTTACAATTAAGAGCTAGCCAGGCTCTTTACAGTGGTATCAGAGCATTAATCTTGCCAGCTTGAAGATAATTTGTGTCCACTTATAGTAGATAGATTTGTACATGGAATGCACTAGACCCGCAAGGGTGGAGCTTCACCACCACCTGAAGGTAGTGAAAATGATGTAGTCAAGGCTGGATAATCCCCATAGGAGATGTCCAAACATGATGCAACCAAAGTCACATAGCAGAAAACACAATACACAACAATCTCTGATCAAGAATTCAACTTGCTTTCCTCAATAACTGAGCTTACAAGCAACATGTTGGGTTGTGAGGCCTTCCCAGTTATGGCCAATTACATCAAAAAATACAACAAGATCAACAATGATCCAAATCTCCCTAGCTAGTCCAGATCTAAACTTGAGCTTGCAAGCCTCCAAGCAATCTACTTGTTCCAAAACAATACTAGCTTTGCTACACTTAGGATAACCAACTGAATTATGCTCTCAAATTAGAATATCCCTTGCTATCACTTTCCTATTCCTTTTTCCTCTTTTCTCCTCCCTATAAAGACTACCCAAACCCTCCTTATATAATACTCAGCTACAAGTCGACTTTACAAACATTATTTATTATTAAATATTAGTCAGCTCTCAACATAGCCTTTACAAAGTATATTTCTTCATGTCAGCCTTCAAATGGTCATCAAATCCACATAGAAGAATACAACATGCTAGATTTAGGTCCCCACACATCCAACGGTCAATCCATAACTCAAGGAGTGTGACCCAAATTAAATGCACCAGTTGGCCAAGATGATTTATCCAAACAAGCAAGTCTATCAGAAAGAACACTAAGCACCAGTACCAGTCGGTAACATAACACCAACACCCATTCGATAACTGAGCACATAACTCTTCAATTGAGAAACCAACACACTGAGTCACCGAGTCCATCGGTGAAGCCAAGAAAACTCCCAACCAAGAACTACCACCGAAGTGACTACCAACCACCGAGCTCTATCAGTGAAGCTAAACAAGCTTACAATTGAGAACTAACATAAAGAGATCAAGAATCACAGGTCTCCAACTAAGATACAACAAAAATCCAAAACCAAACACAAACATATTTTTGGTTGATACAGGATTACCAACTACCCTAGGATGCTCTTGCATCAGAATAGGGTCCATAGATTAATCATATAGGTGATCAAAATATAAATAATATTGGTAATGATGTAGAAAAGGAGGCCAAAGATGCTTTCAAAAATGTAAAAGGACAACATCATGTTGTAAATGGTTTGCAACAATTATCTGACAACTTACAGTGTATGAATTTACCTAGTGATCATGGCAGAGATAGGGACACTAAGAGTGCATCAATTAGCTCTCATAGGTCTAGGATTGAGGATAGATAGGATTTCAGGATTGATCCTACAAGCACTCGTGATAGGCCTTTATAGCCCACTTTCTTGAGGCTTGAGGTGGATACAATCAGCTTTGAGATAGAGTTAGCACCATTTGTTGATGACATGGTGGCTCACTTTGCAGAGTGGGATTCCTTACCTAAATCCATCAAGAGAAATTTGAACTTTGATAGATTCTTGATGCAGAAGAGAGAGCATTCCAAAGGCAGGTTAGGTCCTGACATGTGACAGAGGTCTAGACAGAGTGATCTTAAATAGGCAACTAAGAAATTAACTGTGACTCACTTTGATGGAAGTGGGAAAATGGCAGCTAGAGCTTAAGTTCATAAGTTGGACACATATTTATCATTACATCTTATGTCTGAAGAGGATGCTATATGATTTGTTATGTTGTACCTTGATGGAATAGCCATGATTGGTGGTACCATGGGCTGGTTTCATTGCACCATGACTAGATTATGACTTACCAAGAGTTTGAGGATAGATTAGTTGAGAGATTTTATAGGAAGGACCCATAGTCCTACTTCCATGAGTTGGAACAACGTAAACAAAATGGTAGTTTAGAGGCCTTCATTAGTGAGTTCTAGAAGGCTTCAGTCGTGGTGTATGATATTTCTCAAAGGAGGTGTGTGATATTGTTTGTGGAGGGGTTAGTTGAGCCTCTTAGGGGCTGGGTTAAGTCCTTTGAACCTTCATCTTTGTAGGAAGCCATAAAGAAAGCAAGAGATTTGGAATTTTCAGCTCCAAAACCTCAGTTTCCTCCTAAACCATCTAGTTCTTCATTTGACAACAATGTTCCCAAAAGAATAGATGGATCAAATTCTAAAAGACCTATGACAAGACCTCTTGATTAGAAAACACTTAGTGATTTGAGAAGGAAAATATTGTGTTTCTATTGCAGGGGTCCTTATGATGAAAAACATGAATGTCCTTTGAAGCCTAAGGGGAGAAATAGGCTTATGGAATGGTTTTTTGGGAATGAAAAGAGTTTTGATTTTGTGGGACAGCAAGTTGATTATGATGAAGCGAACTATGAAGAAGTGGCTAAAGAGAAAAAAGTTGATGATGATCCCAACCTTAAGGTCATCTACCTCTCCACCATGCTGAAAGAGGGATCTTTCAGGTTATGTGGACTCCTACCAGGGGGACATGTTATTGCCTTGTTGAATATAGGTGCTACTCATAATTTCATTGACTCCCAGTTGGTATCTAAGAGAGGCTTCCAAATCAAAGGTTTTCAAGGCATTAGAGTTAAGGTGGCTAATGATTACACACTTAAGTGTGATAGGATAATTCCACACCTTCCCTTTAGGTTTAATAATTATGACTTCAAGTCTAATTTTTATGTGATTGACATAGGGGGGACAAAATTGATTTTAGGTATGAGCTGATTACATTCTATTGAGGCTTTTTATCTCAAGCTTAAGGATATGGAGATGTAGTTTGAGGTAGATGGAAAAAATATATTCTTAAGGAAATCAATGAGGAAAATTTGAAAAAATCACACTTAGATGTATGCAGCATCTTATTAGTCATGATGTAGATGAGTGGGTAGCAGAGTATAGATTATTACCCACACTTGAGGAGGTAAGAAAACCAGCTTATCATCCTGACATACAAGATCTTGAAACTAAACACTCTAAAGTGTTTAGTGATTTACCTCATGGTAGGCCACCGAATAGAGGCATTGAACACATTATTGAGTTAGAGGAGGGCACTAAGCCCATTATGATTCCTCCTTATTGGCATCCCAGGCACCTAAAAGATGAGATTAAGAAAACTATTTAGGAGCTACTATCTATGGGACATATTAGACTGAGTAAGTCTCCCTTTGCATCATCAATTTTTTTGGTGAAGAAAAAGGATGGTACACTCAGGATGTGTATTGATTATAGGATGTTAAATCATAAGACAATAAAAAATAGGTATCCTATTCCATGCATTGATGAGTTGATTGATGAGTTGCATGGTGCAGCTTTCTTCTCTAAGAAAGATTTGAGGTCCAATTACCACCTGATCAAAGTATGGGAGGACATAGAGAAGACAACTTTTCAATGCCATTGTGGACACTTTGAGTTTTTAGTCATGCCATTTGGGTTGGCTAATGCTTCGGCTACTTTTCAATCCACCATGAAGAGGGTCTTTCACATCTAGTTGAGGAAGTTTGTTTTGGTTTTTTTTGATGATATACTAGCATATAGAAGGACATGGGAGGACCATCTGGTTCATTTTGATACAATGTTAGATATTCTACATAGGGCTTCCTTGTATGCCAAGGAGTCAAAGTGTACCTTGGGGATGACTAAGTTGTTGTACCTTGGTCATATTATCAATGCAGAGGGAGTTCACATGGACCCTGACAAGGTTTGTGCTATTCTAGATTGGCCTACTCTAGGGAGTTTGACACAACTGTGGGTTTATTGGTCCGTGTGCCTTCTACCAGAGATTTGTTGTAGGTTTCTTGTGGCACGCATGTGATGAGCTTTCTTGGCTCTCTATTATAAATTGGTTTTTCACAAATGTAATTGCAATTTTTTTGTTTTCAAGAACATAAATGAATTTCAATAATTTCCATATTCTCACTTTGAAATGACAACAACAAATTATCTTTAACATTTACTTATTTCCTTACTACAACAGCCAATATGATAGTAACAAATACCATCAAATAATTACAAATTACTAACAAGATGATATTTGCACTTGGCAAATGATAAAATGCTAGATAAACTGGATCACTTTCTTCTAGAGTTGACGCAACATGGAAGGACTATTGTAGCTTAAAAAAAATAATAACCTAGCCCTCAAAATAACATAGACACCCCTACAAATAACTCACGTAGCACCCAAGAGTTTCAACGTAGCCTGCTCAACCAGAATATTGCCATCAGTGAGAAATTATGAGCCTCCCAAATAGTTATTGTAGTAGTCAAACCTTCAGACGCAACTCTTTCGTATTGTCATAAAACATTAATTACTCCATCTAGGAACAACATATACTTGACGCCATTGTCTCTCATCCATGACCAATACCAATCTACAAATTTAACAATCAATTAATCTCCAAGCTCTAAAACACCAGCATTGAATTTAATAATCTCTCCAAAGATGAAGACCAAATATCAAACTCTGCAAACAGGAAGAAGCTCAATGTTCTCTCCTTGAAGAAGACCAAACCCTACCTCAATCCAAGAAAAAATTGAATTCTCTCTCAACACAATTTTTTAATCAAATGATCAATGGTATGTAAAGTGCTTTTTTGAGTTGAATATATAGCTTTTTGAAAAAGCTTCAACTTTACATTTTTCATTAAAGTAGCTTCTTCATCACAACATCATTTTATAACATTAAAGTTATAAAGCCGTAAAGTTATTAAATTAAAATAACTTAATTTAATAATGACAATTAAAATATGAAGCCACTGAATCTATTTGAATGCAACAAACTAATTTCTAACAACAGAGCCCTAAGCTCAAACTGCCCTGCTAGAAATAGCCATCTTCCAAAAATAGATTTACTATAAATAGTAAGTCTCTCAAACTAGAGATCCCTAATAAATGATCCTGCAAAACCTGATGACACTATGCAGAAGCCCTGCTATACCAAGCTATGCCCAAAATAACACTTACTATAAATAGTAAGTCATCCAATCTAGCCCAAACGAAGAGCAAATGTGACAACCAGAACCTCCAAAATGGAATCCAATCATTGGATCTGACAACTAATAACCTAATTATCTTACGAGGGTTGCCAAACAAAGATAATCCCAAGGTCTAAAAATTGGGGACATTACAACATAGCTTCCCTTACTGATTTGACTCATAAGGGTTCTTTTGAGTGGACCTCTCAGGCACATGAGTGTTTTGAGAAGTTCAAGTTGATTATGACATCATGTCTGGCTCTAGTGATGCCAGATTTCTCTAGACCATTTTATTTACATTGTGATGCTTTTGGTGAGGGCATTGGTGTTGTACTTTCCCAAGATCACCATCTCATTATTTTTTAGAGAAGGAAGCTCAAGGGTCATGAGAAAGCTTTTAGTGTTTATGATAAGGAAATGTTAGCCATAATGCATGCTTTGGCTAAGTTTAGGCAGTATCTGGTGGGTAGTAAGTTTTGTATTAAAATTGATCATAATAGCTTGAAGTATTTCCTTGGGCAACATGACCTAATTGAGAGACAATAGAAGTGGGTCAACAAGATCCAGTCTTATGATTTCAATATTTCATATATCAAAGGGACTCAGAATGTGATTGTTGATGCACTTTCTAGGAGGCCACACTTGTGTGCTATGACAGAGATTGCTGAGGATTGGAGACACTTGATTATTGTTGATTATGCTAGAAATTATTGGGCATCTGATTTTATTGATGGGACCTTATAGGACAATAGGTATACTCTTGTGAATGAGTTGATCATTTACAAGGAGAGGTTGTTTTTGGTTCTAGGATTGAGTGTCAGATAGATGGTGTTTAGAGCTTTCCATGATTCTCCCTTACCTGGACACCTGGGGTTTTTCAAAACCTATAGGCAGGTGAGAGAGTGTTTTGTGTGTATGAATTTTGTACCTAGCTATAGACACAACACTTCAGTAAAATATTAGAGGTTAGTAAATATCAAAATCTGCAAGTAATTGAAACTATGCTAACCAAATGATTTATTGCCTTCTAGTAGGTGCGAGTATGATGTTCTCAGATTGGAATCAAGATTAGTGACAATGCAACACCTAAACAAAGGATTTGAATGCAAAATATGAAAGACTATATGAATGCAAATTATTCTATATTTTTTTATTTTCTATGCAATAGGATAAAAAACTATATGAATCTAAGCTAGAATGTATGAAATTGAGTTCTAATGTAGATTTAATCTAAGAATTCTATGAATGAATATGAAAACTATGATATGAAACTATGAAATTCTCAAAACAATAAATGAAAATCTCACAATAGCCTTGATTTGCAAAAGATTGACTCTTCAGTCACAAATTCGCCAGAGTGAGGATGCAATTTCGAGGTGTTGATTGCCAGATAAAAAATGTGTAGATTCGAGAGATGTGAGATTGAACGATTGAGGGATTTTTGAGAGGGATTTGTGAAGAGTTGAGCCTTGTTTTTATAGAAATCCAGGGCTTTGATGATGTAAGAGAAAAGCCATAAATCACTCTTGATAAACTTAGGTTGATTTTTGAGTTATCAGGAAATCAGAGATAATTAACTCACAAAAATCATGCAAAAGCAGTGTTTAACTCAAAATAGAGTTTTATCAAATTTCAACTCATCATCAGATGTTGAGTTTCAATTTTAAAATCTATTGTTAATTTCTAGTTGCCTGCTTTTCTGATTTTGCATGATTTAATTATAAATTAAATAAATAAAGTGATTTATTCTCAACTTAATTGATTTTTGAAATTAAAACAATTTATTTATAGGTTAATCAATTATTAAATCAAACTTTATTATAAAAGTATATTATTAAATATTGACAACTGACATGAATTAATTAAATAAGAATTTAATCAATTAGTCATAAGATTTTAGATTTATTGTCAAAATTAAATTAAATAATTTAGGAATAATTTAATTAAATTTAATTAAACAATTAAGTGGCAGTATTAACTCTAATTAATTAAATTATTTAGAATATTCAATTAATCAAACTTTACGATAAATAGGATTTATCGCCAAATAATTATTAAATTAAAGATAACTAGGATAAATAGGAATATTGCTAGGAATATGCCCCCGATGCAGAATTTAGGATAATGAATTAAGATTCGATAATGTGCAAATGTGCCTTTGGTTAGGACTTTGATGTTAATTTCATTCGATTTGAAGATGTAGGAGGTTAATGAACCTATAGCCCATTTTTGGGGTATTACATTTTGCCCCTCTTTGAATCACTGTGCAAAGCGTGGTGGTTCAAAGAATAGTATGTGTTTCATATAGATGTACAAAATAGATTTGAAAGATTTGAAAGATTAACAAATTCTGAGACAAAACCGATTGAAAGATTTGAAGAAGAGATACTGATCCAGGCCCAGAATGACAAGGAATCGAGATGATGCTAGCTATATCAACAATGAACCGATGATTACAAAAAAGTGCCAAAATGCCTGATTCTGAACCTTATCATTGTGAAGAAGTGAGTGACAGATTCCAGAGCTCAATGTCCTTGTATGAATCTGAATAGTGGTAATTTGGAATCACCACTATTTGTGTATGTGTGTGGGGGAAAATGTAAGATTCACTCCAAAATCCAAATTCCCAAAGGAAAGATCCAATTTGATCAACCAAGAGGTTAATACATAATTGAATCAATCTATGAAGAATATGGAAGAGAGAGAGAAACCCTATACTTCCCTATAGTTGGATTGGGCTTGAAATCTGAAATAATTGAAGTGCAAATACTAACCTTGAATTAGGGCAGTTCTGGAAAATGCTAAATTCTAGCTTATGTATGAACTTTTTGAAGATTCTATCACCTATTTTGGACTGAAAATACTGAGGTGGGAAAAACCCAAAAATCTTTTCTCCAAATTCACACAGGTCAACTTTGACCTTTTAAAAGGTCAAAGACCACATTATTTATTTGAAGTCCAATTCTGATTCTGTTCGTAGATCCTGAAAGATTGTCAAAAAGGGTATTCAAATTCACTCTCATCCAAGATTCCACACCTGTACCTACAAGAAAAATGGTTTTTTTTATTGTATGGGGGGTTTGCCTTGGTCAAACCCTGGTTTGGAATCAGCCTTAATATTGAAATTGAAAAAGGAGAATGCTAGCAAGTAGTAGAAATGAATCTAATAATGAAGCTATGTAATTCAATAGATACGCTAATGTATTTGGAATGTAATCGAATATATTGATATGAAATCTTGAACATAACATTATCAAACCTCCATGATTGTATGCTTGAAATCCACCTTGAGGAAACAATGATATGGATCTTGAAGATGAACAAAGGATCTTTGAAGGAAGATCACACCACCATGGTGGCTAGATCTAGGACTTGAATGATAGATCTTGAATGCTTGAGCCAAATCCCTTCAATAGATTGAATGCATGAATCCTTGATCTTCAATAGAGAACTTGGATGAAGAAGAAGACTTGAATACTTGAATGAATGCTTTCTTGACCACCTTGAGAACTTGAGAGCTTGATTGCTTGAGATGAGATGTGAAAACTTGATGTTTTTGTGATGTGAAAATGAGAGAGGAAGGCCTCCTTTTATAGTGATCTAGGGCACACTTCTCTAGATGGGCCACCTTGAAGAATTAAATCCCAATTAGGTCCTCACCTTTAGAAAATATACCTTGATTAAATACCATTAAAGGATTTACCATTTCAGAGCCCGAAACAGCTAACCCGAAAGTGAGAAATAACTTTCTCGAAAGCCAAATTAGCGGGAAATGAAACTTTGAAAATCTAGTAGGAAGAGGTCAAGGTTGAGGTTGACCCTGACCTAGTTAGGGTCAAGGTCAACCCTGACTTGGTCAGGGTCAAGGTTGACTTTGATCTCAAACCCTAACTTTGTCAGGTTCTGCAACAAGAGTTCCAGGGGTACCAGAAACTTAGAAATTGATGTCTAATCAGGACCCAATGTCAAGAATAGATAGAAAATACTTAGAATGATATGATGAAGGACTAGGAGGTCTCATTTCTAAACCCTACCTAGAAAATGGAGCCACGAAAAGAGGAAAATTAGGAAAGTCCTTAAGACCTTAACCCTAATTTCACCTAGAATGTAGAAATCAAGTGCAAAGAAGAAGTGGAAGACAAGGGAGAATAAAAAGATGCTAATCATGACCCTAAACCACTTACTCAGAGGGCTAAACACTCTTAACATGGAAGTGCTTCCATTTTAAGATGATACATTAAGCCCCCACTTTAGCAAGAGTATGGATTCAATGCAAACTCTTGGTAAAGTAGAAGAGAGAAGAGATCCCAATGGATTCAAAATGAGATAAAATAACACTTAGCTGAAGACATAAGCCCCCAGACCAAGTATTCTAACTCAACATACATACATGAGAATATACAAAAGAACAAGGGTTAGTACTAAACAACCCAAATCAATTAGCATAAGAAACCTTGCTAAGAAATATTTCTCATACCAATATCATATTTGGAAAGGTATCATAAAAGCATAAATGATTACATAAGAAAGATAAGAGCAACACTATAGACAACATAGCTTCATGATCTAGTCCTACTAGCATGAAAGCGAAAAGAGAGAAAAGAGAAAGTGATTACCTTTCTTGGTAAGATGCCTACCTTACCATGAATCACCCTGGAGGGAGAGCCCAATAGGTTCACCCATAAACTATACTTGCAATGGTAATGTGTCTTCTGACAACTTCTAGAATATCCATAGATCCACCTTCTTATATCACTATGAATATGAAATGCATGTCTTCTCAGGATTTAGCAACTTATATGCCTTACCTTTGGAAGATTTAGCATATAGGTGCGTGTCCTTTCAGGATTTAGCAACTTATGTGTGTTAGCTTCCCAGATTTAGCATATTTGAAACTAGAAATGTGTGTCCCTTCAGGATTTAGCAACTTATGTGCGTTACCTTCAGAGGATTTAGCATATTGAAAAATTTGAAAAATGTGTGTCTCCTCGGGATTTAGCAACTTATGTGCATTACCATTGGAAGATTTAGCATATGAATGCATGTCTTTTCAGGATATAGCAACTTATGTGCATTACCTTCCAAGATTTAGCATATAAAAATAAAAAACTATAGTACAAGGGAGGCCCTATATATGCCCCCCTCCTTAATATGGCAAAAAAAAAAATACTATTTTGTCATGTTAAGGAAAGAAAGAACAAGGATAAAGCCTTCTTTAGCATCAAGACATTATCCATAGACAACACCCAGTCCAAGCCAAGAAGGTCATAGCTCCTATGAGGCCATGGAAGGGACGAATGTAAAGAGATATCATGCAAGAACTGAAAAGAAAGTAACCCTTAATGAGGGATAGCACACTATTCAGTTTCCAAGGTGAGAGATGTATCGACCATGGAAACCCAATGTCAAACAACAAATAAGGTTTGTATAAAGGACATAGGTCCTCAAATGCAAACCATAATTTTCATGTAGGATTGGATATCACATAATAGATAAATACTGCTTAACCAAGGAAAGAGGTGAATCCCTAGAAAAGAAGAGAATATCGGATGAAATAACAATGCATAGGTTTGAATAAGATAGAAAAGCATACCAAGCCTCCAAGGCTAAAGTACTTCTACCAAATGCACAACCCATATTTGTGACTCCATGTGTGAATGTTTGAAGATAGAAAAGAAGGATAAGGCATCCTTGCCCCCCAAGTGTAGGAAGAAAGATGGAAGAGGATACCTACTTCACAAAGCAAGGAGATATCCTATTTACAACAATGTTTAGTATATCCTTAGCGAGAGATATTGATCCCTACATCTAAGAGTATAAATAATTATGAAAAGGATATGTCACTTATGGAAAAGGATCCTCAAGAAAAAAGATCTTATTGCCAAGACCCCCACCAAAGAGGAGTGCATGTAAATAAGATATCATCTTTCAAAAAGGTGGGAACAAAGATTCAATCATCAAGCCCCCAATGAAGAAGAGCAAGAGGAATCTTTGGAATGAGGGAAACAACTCTAACACTAAAGAAAGGGTGAGAGTTTATAAAGAACATAATTTTCAACATAAAGATGACTTAGGAAAACAACTTCTCATGTAAGAATGTTATCCATAGTCAAAATATCTATCAATATGATGACATAATATTGCAATGTAAAAAAATACCATTTAAGCTAAGGAAAGAAGTTCCCTTAGAAAAAAAGAGAAGGAAGGAAGAACCTTGCCCCCAAGGGATGAAAGACAAGGGATATTTTTACAAAACACATGTCCTAGAAAAGATATTCTAAGAAGAAAATATAATTCCTAGGAATGGATAAAAACATCATGCAAGACTATGGAAGAAGGAAACATAAATAATATCTTAATAAAAAGAGCTAATGGATCCTAAAAGACTAGATAAAATTATGCCTCTTGCTCCCCAGTCTTGAGACAAAAGGATAGGAACATTTACTCTAACTCTAATAGAGTGGAATCCCCTATATCAAAATTATGAAGAAGTTGTAAGACGGTGCGAGAAAAAGGTATAATACCATGTGCAACCCTATCCCTAACATATAATTTGAAGTTGTTACAATCAACAAGCAAATGAGTATTATGATAGTGGAAAGGACATTTAAATTTATACAAAGCATCAATAGGCATAGGTCTAAATATTTTCTTCTTAGAATTCATTAGCTCCACATATACTGTCTTAGCAATTTGTTGATGAGTGTTAGGATTATCCATTAGAGGTGTAGAGAGATGAGCGTTAAGGGGAGGATGAAGATCCACACCACTTAACTTGACTTGAGATTTAGAAGTTCCAACACCACACATATCTGGTTTAGGAGGTATATTAATGGGAAACTTAATACCATGTTCATTAACTCCTAACCCTAAACCTTTATAGCCTTGTTTATTCACCATATTATATCCAGTAGTGTACATAGTATGCAAAGCTTCTACAGGAGGTGATTTTTTACAATGTTCATGAGTAAAGGTCGTATAAGGTGGGATAATAGGTTTTGAAGAAGTTTCTTTACCCTTTCCTTTAATATCATCTTGAACAAGAGTAGGAGGTAAATCAAAGAAATCTTGCACATCTGCATCCTGCACTATAGCTTGAATCCCATCATAAGTACAGGAAGAGGGAGAATTAATAGATGGAGAATTAGGTATCAGAATAGGAAGATTAGGATGAAGAGGAGGATTAATAGGATGAAGATTAGGATTAGGATTAGGATTGATAGGATTACGATTAGGAAGATTAGGAGATGGTGTATCATCTACCAAATTCTTCACATAATCCAAAAGATGAATAAGGCTACCACATAAATCCCTAAGAAAAGTTTTAAATGTAGGTAGACTAGTATCAGTCAACTTCACAAAAGCATAAGCAAGAGAAAAGTGAAGGGTCATCAATGTTATGAAATGAATAATACCCTCATAAACATCATATGCATTATAAATAGATGCTAGAAGAAGAGTAATAACAAACATAATTATGCACCAAAACATCTTAACAATCTTCATGATAAATAAAACTGCAAGAAATATGTTTTTGTATTTTATTCAATATATAGATTTTTTTGAATTTTTTAAGTATAGATGCAAGAGCAAATGTAAATCTAACACCAAAAACAAAGAGAGTAAGCTAGTCGGGTTCACCAAAATGAATAGTGGTAATTTGGAATCACCACTATTTGTGTATGTGTGTGGGGGAAACTATAAGATTCACTCCAAAATCCAAATTCCCAAAGGAAAGATCCAATTTGATCAACCAAGAGATTAATACACAATTGAATCAATCTATGAAGAATATGGAAGAGAGAGAGAAACCCTATACTTCCCTATAGTTGGATTAAGCTTGAAATCTGAAATAATTGAAGTGCAAATACTAACCTTGAATTAGGGCAGTTCTGGAAAATGCTAAATTTTGGCTTATGTATAAACTTTCTGAAGATTCTATCACCTGTTTTGGACTGAAAATGCCGAGGTGGACAAAACCTAGAAATATTTTCCCCAAATTCACACAGGTCGACTTTGACCTTCTAAAAGGTCAAAGACCACATTATTTATTTGAAGTCCGATTCCAATTCTATTCAAAGATCCTGAAAGATTGCTGAAAAGGGTATCCAAATTCACTCTCAAATCCAAGATTCCACACCTATACCTGCAAGAAAAATGGTTTTGTTTGTTGTATGGGGGGTTTGTCTTGGTCAAACCCCAGTTTGGAATCAACCTTAATATTGAAATTGAAATAGGAGAATGCTACCAAGTAGTAGAAATGAATCTAACAATGAAGCTATGCAATTCAATAGATATGCTAATGTATTTGGAATGTAATCAAATATATTAATATGAAAGCTTGAACATAACATTATCAAACCTCCATGATTGTATGCTTGAAATCCACCTTGAGGAAACAATGATATGGATCTTGAAGATGAACAAAGGATCTTTGAAGGAAGATCACACCACCATGGTGGCTAGATCTAGGGTTTGAATGATAAATCTTGAATGCATGAATCCTTGATCTTCAATGGAGAACTTGGATGAAGAAGAAGACTTGAATACTTGAATGAATGCTTGCTTGATCACCTTGAGAACTTAAGAGCTTGATTCCTTGAGATGAGATGTGAAAACTTGATGTTTTTGTGATGTGAAAATGAGAGAGGAAGGCCTCCTTTTATAGTGATCTAGGGCACACTTCTCTAGATGGGCCACCTTGAAGAATTAAATCCCAATTAGGTCCTCACCTTTAGAAAATATACCTTGATTAAATACCATTAAAAGATTTACCATTTCAGAGCCTAAAACAGCCGACCCAGAAGTGGGAAATAACTTTCCCGAAAGCCAAATTAGTGGGAAATGAAACTTTGAAAATCTGGTAGGAAGAGGTCAAGGTCGAGGTTGACTTTGACTTGGTCAAGGTCAAGGTTGACCCTAACCTAGTGAGGGTCAAGGTTGACTTTGACCTCAAACCCTAACTTTGTCAGGTTTTGCAATAGGAGTTCCAGGGGTACCAGAAACTTAGAAATTGATGTCTGATCAGGACCCAGTGTCAGGAATAGACAAAAAATCCTCAGAATGATATGATGGACTAGGAGGTCTCATTTATGAACCCTACCTAGAAAATGGAGCCATGGAAAGAAGCAAAAAGGAAAGTCCTTAAGAACTTAACCCTAATTTCACCTAGAATGTAGAAATCAAGTGTAAAGAAGAAGTGGAAGACAAGGGAGAATGAAAAGATGCTAATCATGACCCTAAACCACTTACTCAGAGGGCTAAATGCTCTTAACATGGAAGTGCTTCCATTTTAAGATGATATAGAATCATATTGGTATCACATCCTGAACCCATCAATTACGAAGAAACAAGGAAATGATGCAAATGAACCGTTGGTTACGAAAAGTTGATACAATTTAAAAGATAGATTTAGGATACCAGATTGATATGGATCTCGATGAATCTGATATGCCCCAAGTGATGATAGATTTTCCCCAAGTGACAAGGACTTTAGATGAATTAGTAACTAGACATGGTTTTTGTCTTGATCACTAAGGAAAGAAGTTGATTTTCAGATTTAGATTTACAGACTTGAATGATGTGTAATACCATGCCCCCTTCAGGATTAAAATTGAAATCTAACAAGAAAAGTCAGTGTTATAGTTTAGAAGCATGTTAATTGATTTGAGAAGTGGTTATACATGTCTAAGAACGTATTTTGCATCATTTGGAGGTCTTGAAGACCAAGTTTAACTAGGTTTGACCATGAGTTGACCATGGTTGACCAAGTTGAAATTTTGATAATTTGATGTAAGATAATTAGTTAAGTTGAATTCTAGATTTTTGTGATGATTGAAGGTCGATTATGCAAGTAGTTAATAATATGAATGATCTTAGATTTTGATTTTGATCCCGAAAAAGGATTCTACTTGTTGTTTCATTAGAGGAACCTTCATACAATGCTCAGTCCTTGTGTCATGTTTAGCATTTTTTGGTTTTGAAGAATCGTTTAAGTGTTCAAGCAAGTTGTGAGATCATGCAAAGTGCAAAATGCAATGCAGAATGAAATGCAAACCTAGGACCTAGGACCTAGTCACTGATCATGTGTCAATTTGTTGTCATCATTGAACTTTTAGGTGACCGGATAAATAAATACAACACCCACTAGTTATGAAACCATAGACATATGAATATCAATTTTTATGTGCAGGAATCAATACAACACCCATTGGTTAGGCAACCATGGACATATGAATATTGATTTTATTTTCAGAATGTCAGATTAGATATAAGCACCAAGGCACAAGTGCCAGGATGACCTGAATATCATGTCCATTTTGATATAGCAATTTGTATAAGCATCAAAACATAAACATCATGATGACTAGAATATTCCTTGCCTTCAAACACATCAAACAGTCAAGAGATCCTTCTAAATCCAGTGTGAATTACCCGTAGTGACCCTTTATCATTCACATCCTTAGGCAAGATTGTGTTTCATAGTAGGAGAAAGAACTCACTCAAAAAGACAATAGTTAGATCAGACTTCCTTGAATTTTTTAGGTATCAATGGTCAAGGTACGCATGGCCATCCAATTCAAGATAGAGGCTCTTACAGATGGACACCATTTCAATCTAGAATTTCTAAAGTTGTTAGATTTTCACATACAAGTAGAAGACAAAGAAAAGATTGTGCCCCTAGTCATCACTCTCTAAATCATGTAAAGGACATCATTAAAGAGCTTGAAGGGACACAATATGCAAAAATATCAATGCGAATCAGTAAGCATACAATGAGATAAAAGCATG
Organism: Chamaecyparis obtusa; assembly: GCA_027943335.1. Classification (NCBI taxonomy): domain Eukaryota; kingdom Viridiplantae; phylum Streptophyta; class Pinopsida; order Cupressales; family Cupressaceae; genus Chamaecyparis; species Chamaecyparis obtusa. Next base: position 2,892,421 of record BSBK01000790.1, on the reverse strand, counting down.
TAAAAATCATAGATTGTTTTCAATTTGTGTTTGATTACGTTGTTGTAGATGCAAAATCCTTTCTAGAGAGGAGACTGACTGACTGACTCAGATAAAGCTTTAAAGGACTCTGACTAGATATGACACATCTAAGATACACTAGAGACCATAAGATATGACATTGATTGCCCCCAAGTGTTAAGAATTGATAGGATACAGATGCTTGAGCTGATTGGTGTACAGATCGACTTTATTGAAACAAAGATATATACAGACTAAACTAGACTGAAAGCTGGGAAAGACCAAGATTGCACTAATAGATGGAGCATTTTGAACAAGTGGTGCCCGTTTGTTAGGTTTTCAGCATCTTGGCATAAATTCTTTTTTTTTTGCTACCAAGACGCCTGTTTCCAGGTTTTCACCAAGGCACTTTTTCTTTTTCTTCTTTTTTTGTATTTTTATCTTTTCAATTTTTTTGTATTTTTTATATTTCTAATTTTTTTGATATTTTTGGAATTTTTTTATTTTTTTGTGAATCATCAAGGTGCCTATTGCTAGGTTTTCACCAAGATGTTCATTTTTTCAGGACTTTTTTAGATTTTTTAAAAAAATTTAGGACATTTTACCATACACTGAATGCCTTAGGCATAGAATTTCTTTAGATGGAGAACATTGATTGGTTCTCAGAGCTATTCTCCTTCATTTATTGAGATTTGATAAGCTCCAGAGCCAAAAGTAGCAGTGATAACAAAGGGACCCAGCCAGTTGGGTTTAAAATTCCCCTTGCATTCTCGATGTGATTGATTTTTATGATTCTCTCTCAAGACTAGATCGCCAACTTGAAATTCTATGTGTCTGACTTTCTTATTGTATCCTCTAGACATTCTTTTCTGATACACTCTAAGATGATCATATGCTACTTGTCTATGCTCATCTAGTAGTTCAAGTTCTTGCAACCTAGATACTCTGTAGTCATCATCAGTTACTAGACCATGCATTTTGATTCTTAGTGATGAGATTTCAACCTCAATATGTAGTACTGCTTCAGACCCATAAACTAAAGAAAAAGGAGTAGCCCCAATGGGCATTCTAATACTTGTTCTGTAGGCCCAGAGAGATGGATTGATCATGAGATGCTAGTCTCTTCCTATTTTATTAACTGTACAGTGCAAGATTTTCAATAGATTCTTGTTAGAAGCCTCTGCTTGTCGATTCCCTTAAGGATAGTAGATAGATGACCAATGTTGTGTAATCTTGAATTTTGCACATAAATCATCTAGGTCTTTATTCTTGAATTTTTTACCATTATCTGTGACTATAGAATGTGGAATACCATACTAACATATGATGTAGTTCAAGATGAACATAGAAATTTTTTTTCTAATTGCTTGAGTTAAAGGCACCGCTTCTACCCATTTTGTAAAATAATCTGTAGCTGTGATTATATGAGTATGTCCATTAGAAGAATGAGGATGTATGGATCTTATAAGATCAAATGCCCATTGGTGAAAAGCCCATTGTGTAGTGAATGGAACTAGATCTCTCCCTAGAGCATGAATTAAGTTGCCATGCACTTGGCACTTTTGACAGTTCTTTGCACACTTGATAACTTCTTTTTCCATTGCAAACTCCCAAGAAAGATCATATTGTGCAGTCCCAATGTCTAGCAAGGTGGAGAACAAGAGGGATTGGAAAGTTGGTGGAAGAGATGGAAGACAAGAGAATGAAGGAGAATGAAGGGAAGAAATCCTCAAGGGAAAACTCCTCAAGAATACCCAAGCTAGGGAAAAACATGTCATGTAAAGTGCATTTGGACAAGCAATGAAAGGCTAGCATAGGATAAGTCACAGAATCATAATGCAAGAGTAGGAAAGGATGCAGTCCAAAGGAGTAGACATGTCAACTGGCTTCATAGCATTGTGTTTTACTCCTTTTTTTTCTTTTTTCTTTTTAGATCAAGACCAAAAGGAAAAAAGATAGCGAAAGGCTAGAATGAATGGAGGAAAATAAATATGAAGGCTAAACATGAATGGAATGAAAGAAAGATCATCATAAGATAGCTCACAAAATAGCCAAATGTTCATGTATAGGTCAACATTGTCAAGATCAAAGAGAGAAGAGGGAATGGATGAAATATGTAGAAGAACTATGCATGATGCCTGATTGCCAGATTTTCATCATGGTACTTATCCCAGGTGCCACAAGAGACTGGTTTTCACCATACAATGAATTTATTTCTCTTTACTTTTTCTACCAAGGCGCCTATTTCCAAGTTTCCACCAAGGCACATTTTCAATTTTTTTTATTTTTAATTTTTAATTTTTTAATTTTTTTTTTGGAAGAAGGCAAGCTTTTTAGATAATGCTCCTTGAAAGGATAAACCATGATATGCCAAGGATTCAACATGATATGCTCAAATATGCTAATAGGGAAAGGAATATGGAAGAGAAAAATGGACGATAAGGTTTTATGTAAAGCGAGTGAGGTTGGAAGATAGGAGGAATAGGCAAGTGAGGAAAAAGGATAGAAGGTAGAAGGATAATGAATGGAAGGATTGTGAAAGGGTAGATGGAAAGGAAGGCAAGATCAACATCAACACACACCTTGAATGGTGGTGAGAGGATGGAGGAAATGTGAATGAAGGAATACATGAAGGAATATGGTGAATGGATAGCAGAGGTTTTGGTTTAGGCACATGGAATGGAAGAATATTTTTGGAAGAAGATGAAGTGGAAGTCTTTGGAAGCTTGAATGTCAACTTCACTTGTTTCTCAACATCAAAAATTTCCAAGAGAGATTTTGAAATCCATATAGTCATAGGCTTTTCATTTCTTTTTGATGATTTAGAGAGAATATCTTCAATGATGGATTTTGGAACCCATACTTGTCTTATAATTTTTTTCTTAGATATCTCTTTTGAATTTATGCCTCCATGTTGATTAGAGGAGACATGGTGATCTTCTTTTTTTGATGGATTATTGTATTGCTTATTTTTCTTGTATTCAACATTAAAGTTACTTCCAAAAGACTTGGGACTTGTGGAAGAAGGAGGATATGACTGGTTTAGATGGGTGGGTGGATGAAAATGATTCAAGGGTATGCATCTATGTTGATCTTGAGGAAAGATAGGAGATGGACGGACGTAAGGACCCAAGATGGATGATGAATTAGGAGAGTTAGGAGGGGAAAGTGAAGGGACATAAGGACCCAAGACGGAAGGCATACGTGAAGCCCTTAGTAGTGGTGGGAGAGGTCCAAGGATGGAAGTGAAAGATGCAAAAGGATAATCAACAAGTTCATCAACATCTATATGACAACCAAGGACATCAGCATCTTTAGAGTGAACATTAGGATTTTCAATAGAATCATGGACATCTTGAATATGAGCATCTTCTTTGATAGGATTGTTCAAATCTTGCAAAGACTTAGGAAGAGTAGAAAGTGGAAATGAACATGGAGTGGTAGAATAAGAAGATGGAAGACTTTGATCTTGGCAAGGATCTTTGGATGGCATAAGCGTATAATTTTTCTCATGATTTTCAAAGGCTTAACATTGGAAGTAACAACACCATTTTTACCAACCGTAATGGAAGTATGATCTTTGGAAAGCGCAAGTGTAGTAAGGTTATTTTGATTGTCAATAAGCTCAACAGTGTAAGTAGTAGCTTAATCTTACTTAGGAGAAGACTTAAGATAGGGTGGAATGAATGAGAAAGGGCACGTGGGATCAAAAGAACCATGAAATGGATAAGAGACATCATGAAAAGGATTGGATGACATGAAGGTTTCTTGATCTTGATCTTTCTTTATGTTCTTTTCTTTCTCATTTTTGGAGTCCTCTTGACATGGAGCCACTTCTAAGGATAAGGAAGCATGTTGGAATTGTATGGAAGACTTTGGAAGAGATGGTGGAGGACTAGCTGAAGTAGGAATTATAGTATATAAAGGCTTAGGCTCTTTAGGTTTAGCATTATTGAAAGTATTTGTAGCCAAGTGAAGGTTAGCTTGAGTTTCTTTAAGAGGTAGCCCTTGAGGATAAATATAGGAAACCGCATGAAAAGTATTAGGACCTTTGGTGGATGAAGGACTTGTGAAAGATTTGATAGGCTTGGAAGCTTTAGGAAATGTATGGGTATTAGAGCAAGTAGGGGATGGAAGGGAACCATCACAAGACAAAATTTTAGCATTAACATGATCTTTCTTAACAGTGTAATCTTTATTTTTAGCAAAAGATTTCTTAGATGAGAGATCCTTGTAGTATGCACATTTATAATTAGCCAGGTAAGCTTTCTATACCTCAAGTAAAGTAGATGTATCATCTAGGTATTATTCAAAAAAATCATCAAAGTCTCTTTCAAAATTTGAATCATATGGATCACCATCACGATCTATCCAATGTGACGTCCCATTTCCAGTAAGCACGAGCACATGACTAGGAGGACTCTTAGGAATAGAGGTGTCATAGGTATCACTACATTTTCCATCATCATAGTCATCAAAGATGGGTATGTCACTCTTTGTGGAAGATGTATCATAAGGATTGTCATGTTGCTCATCATGGTATGTCTTGAGAAGAGAAGTAAGACTCTTGGGAGAAGTAGAAGAGGCACGAGATCATGGAGAAGAGGAAGGTGAAGACCTAGTGGAGGAAGAAGATGAGGAAGATGAGGAAGAATGAAAAGACTTAGAAGATGAAAGACATTTGGAAGAAGAAGGTCATGACAAGATCATGCATATGATCCTAAAAAAGGTGTTTGATTTAATCGATTTTTCTTTTATTTATGTCATAAACTTATCAATCATGGAATTTTTGGAGGAATAATACTCTTCAAATTGAGCAATGAGTTCGAGATCATCCCTTTTCAAGAGAGGTTCCATAACAAGATAATTGAAATTCATGGTTCTAGAAGAGAAGGAATCAAGCATGGAAGTGACATAAGAGATGAATAGAAGAAAGTAGAGTAGATAATAAGAGGAAAAGAATCAAAAAGACGTGAAGAGTTTTAGGAAGAAGAGGAAGAAGCGTGAAGGAATAGGAGAAAGGATGGAAATGGGAGACTAGGAAGACATGAGAGATGTGGAAGAAAGAAGACCAAGAGTCATTTTGTGCAACTTGATACCATTTAAGTTCATTTGGATGCTAAGCAACATGTCATAGCACCTGAGATTTGACCCAAACCGACCAAGGATGACTAGAAATGATAAGAATCAGTTTGCTATTTTGACTGAATTTGGGATTTGTTGAAAATTGGATTTCTAACAAAATAGAGGGGCAAGTTGGTTTTAAGCAGTAATTGTGTGGTTCTCAGCTCTAGATATCTAGTTTTAGGAAGTGTGCAACAAGAAAATAGGTATACAGATCCCAGATAAAAATCTAATCTAACAAAAAGTTGACCAACTAGCAAGAATAAGCTCACTATTTTGAAAATGTCAGGATAGGTTCACGTGAGAGAATGTTGCCCCACGTGAGGAAGTACTAGGCTATGCACAAGAATGTGCTGTCTCATGTGAAAGAATGCTTAGAAAGTTGAAATCTCATGCAATAAAAGGACATAGTTTGATAGTTTTGCACAATTTTCAAGGCATAGATTTTGAGACACAGATTTTGAGACATAGTGTTGGCTATTCTTTGACAAAATATTCAGTTCTCACTCCAGGAAAGGATTTTTTCTCAGATTTTGCAATTTTTGAGTGTTTTAGTATCAGATTGTTATGAAAATTTTGAAGATCTGTGTAACAATTGGTTTCAAGTAACCAAGAAGATATCAAGCACGCAAAAAAGCAAGCAAGGGAAGCAAGAAATCATCTAAAAACAATGAGCAAGGGAAAAAGTAACCTTGCACATGAACAAGCAATAGTGACTTATTGTGCTAATCCCTAGAAATACTACTTGTGTATGTTCCAAAATGTTTTTCAATAACGCACATATTTCTAGAAAATAAAAATTTGGCCTCACTAGGGTTTGTAGTAATGGTCTGACTCTATAACTTTTGTGATCTCAAGAGGGTGAACTCTAATCTAGGCCCATCGGGCTTTTGACACAGTCTGAGAAATTAATCAGTTAGGAGCTACTAGGGAGATCTTATAGCCCAACAAGAGACCACACCTATGAATATTTCCTCCACAAGGACATTTATATAGAGGCTACTGCTACCACGGTGAAAATGCCTATTACCGCTTGAGGTTCCATCCAGGTGGTTGACCCAATTAAGGGAATGTCCACTATGGTTAACCCTCTCTAAAGGTGAATCACAAAAGATACCACATGGAGACTGGTTCTAGATTCAAGGATCTGAGTTTTTGATACTATCCAAAAAGGGAGTAGAGCATAGTCCTCTAGCCTTTTCACTTTTAACCAAAACAAAGTAGATAGATTAATCCGACACACTAAGACCAAGATTATCTCAAAAAGATCTCTGATGTCAACCGCGTATGATCTATCAACCCCTTCGAAGAGAGAATGTATCAATAAAAAGTTGAAGACACACAAATCTAGTAGAACATGAGACACTCTCAGTATCTTACCTACCTACAATGGGATCCTTCGTCAAGAGGAGCTTCGCATGAATAAATAAGTGAAAGAAGCTCAATCTCTCAAGATCATCTGCAAATAGTGTTCATAGGGCCTATTTACTATATGTAACAGATATGCAGAAAGCAAATCTATGTTTGTTTTATAGCCCAAAATAAAGTCTGTGATATGAAAGCAAGAAAAGTCACACAAGCTTGACACAAGAGAGGTTCATTTTAATCCAAATCAAAATCTTATCAGCTTGAGAAGAATACCTTAGTTCTAATGCTCTACAATCTAGAATTTAGCACACATCCGAAAGTACAAAATCAAGACAAATCAATAGCAAAAAGTGAGTGTTAGAAATCAATAATCTAAAAGTACATATTTGCAAATTATGTGTCTCTATAGAAAAATCATGCATGAGTTAGGATATGGTCCCACACAAGGAAGTACGGTCTCATGCAATGAAGGATAAAATCTCACGTGAGGAAGTGCTAAAACCAGTGCAGCTTTCTTCTCCAAGATAGATTTGAGGTCCAATTACCACCAGATCAAAGTACATGAGGACATAGAGAAGACAACTTTTCGATGCCATTGTGGAAACTTTGAGTTTTTAGTCACACCATTTGGGTTGACTAATTATTCGACTACTTTTCAGTCCACCATGAACAGGGTCTTTCACAGCCAGTTGAGGAAGTTTATTTTGGTATTTTTTGATGATATACTAGCATATAGAAGGACATGGGAGGACCATCTGGTTCATTTGCATACAATGTTAGATATTCTAGATATGGCTTCCTTGTATGCCAAGGAGTCCAAGTGTGCCTTGGGGATGACTAAGTTGTTGTTCCTTGGTCATATTATCAATGCAGAGGGAGTTTGCATGGACCCTGACAAGGTTCATACTATTCTAGATTGGCCTACTCCAGGGAGTTTGACACAACTATGGGTTTATTGGTCTATGTGCCTTCTACCACAAATTTGTTGTAGGTTTCTTGCAACATGCATGTGATGAGCCTACCTAGCTCTCTATTATAAATTGGTTTTTCACAAACATAATTACAATTTTTTTGTTTTCAAGAACGTAAATGAATTTCAATAATTTCCATATTTTCACTTTGAAATGACAACAAAAAAATCTTTAACATTTATTTATTACCTTACTACAACAACTAATGTGATAGTAATAAATACCATCAAATAATTACAAATTACTAACAAGATGATATTTGCACTTGGAAAATGATAAAATGCTAGATAAACTGGATCACTTTCTTCTAGAGTTAACATAGCATGGAAGGACTATTGTAGCTTAAAATAAATAATAATCTAGATCTCAAAATAACATATGCACCCTTGGAAGATTGCTAAGGATTGGAGATACTTGATTATTGCTGATTATGCTAGAAATCACCAGGCATTTGATTTTATTAATGGGACCTTACAGGACAATAGGTATACTCTTGTGAATGAGTTGACAAGGAGAAGTTATTTTTGGTTCTAGGATTGAGTGTCAGATTGATAGTGTTTAGAGCTTTCCATGATTCTCCCTTACCTGGACACCTGAGGTTTTTCAAAACCTATAGGTAGGTGAGAGAGTGTTTCACATGGAAAGGCCTCAAGCATGATGTGCAATGATGTGTTAGGGAGTGTTTGACAGTCCCAACTAGTGCTGAGAGGGGAGGAGTGAATCAACACTTCTAAACAAATTTTCTCACTAAATCCAGTGAAGTAATCTTACAGCACAAAAAGGAAAATAGATTTAAAGAAATAATAACAATAAGTAAACAATCACAAAGTGACACCAGATTTATCACGTGGAAACCCAGTTAGGGTAAAAACCACAGTGTGAGGAGACCTCACAAATTTTTTACTCTCTTGGAGTACACCTTGTTAAGAACCTTCCTGATTAAAGAATAAAATCCCACTTGCTAGATGCGACCCAGTCAAGGGATTTGTTACAATAAGGTCTGTTAAGACCTGCCTAGTTAAAGGACTTTAAACACCTTGAAAGATGTTACCTAGTTAAGGGATTTTGATACAAGGGACCATTAGAGTCCACCCAAATACTAGGATTTGTCTATTATAGTTTTCTATAAAACAATAGAAGTGTGATCTTTATAGAAGGATTTGCTTAGCCTGATAAGATCCCTATTTCTGCTCAATTGAGAATCAACACGAGTCACCACAGGTGTATTCTCATCTACTATTGTGCTACTTCACAAAATCTTCTATCTCTCTTTCTCTACTTTATTTTACCCCTGCTTCTGTAGCATATAGGTTCACTCTTTTTTTTAGTAGAATGAATGAAACTCTTCTTCTCAACAGGCATAAGAATATATACAATTTTGTTTCCCTAATTGTGCCTCAAATGCATGACCTAATCCTAAGATTTTACTATTACATCACTTAGAGGAGTAATGGTTCACTGAGAAAACATTTGATTCATGCTCTAGATTTATCCACTTCATGAATAAAATAGCAGTTGCATGTCAGGAAACCTTCCTTCATAGGAGATAACACCTTGATTTAAAGCCACTAAATCTGGCTTTAAATCCTTCAGTCGTACCTCAAGATCCTTTTCCTACACCTTAAGCCAATCATCAAGACAACTCAAGATCACCCAGATGTACTGTAATAAATCCTATGGTTAGAATAGATAGCTGACAGTTGACTAATACTTCATCAGTTCATACCGGAGTCTTATAATATATCCATCCTTTGATCTTTTGCAATTAATTTCTTGTCTTACCGGTTGCATTGTCCTCGGTGTGCTTCCTCTTGCATGGATTACCGATTACATTATCCTGGTTGTGTTATAGACACTAGTTGGATATTTCTTTTAGCTGTACTTGTCTATATTAGTTGTAGTTTAGTTCTTGGTTGATACTGTAATACTCTCTTCTCTAATTGAGTGCATTGTCGGGTTACTGATGCTTAGTGTAGTGACCAGTTACAATGAATTATAGTTATTCTTTTCTTGCCAAACCAACCTCTCTTGATGTAGATTTTCTTAGAGCTTCAACCTATATAGAGATGAAAAATCTCTATCTTTTTTTGTCAATCAATGACAACACTTGGACTGGTAGAGAGCTACCGGTTACCATCATTTGATACTAACAATCTCCCCCTTTGGCATTGATGGAATAATTGTAAAGGGCATTTGGAGTCTTGGCATTACTTCCTTGGTTTGATTGCTGATTTCCAATTGCCACAATCTCTCCCCCTTTTTGACAATAATGCTAACAGGCTAATCAAAAATATTTTCATTCTCTAATCTACTCCCCCTACAAGCAACAGTCCTTTTCATTAGTTCATAAAAGATAAGCTGTAACCTTTTGTTGAATCATAATGAATTGATGACTCCCTGTTGATGATTACTAATGATCTAAGAGGGGTACAACCCCTAGTCTACCTCTAAGATACTTGAAAGTACTCTTTGGTAATGGCTTTGTAAATATATCAAAAATCTATTCTTTGGTAGGGACATACTCCAATCTTACTTCTTTATCCTGTACTAGTTCCCTCAAGTAGTGATACTTGATGGCAATGTGCTTGGTCTTGGAGTGCATAACAAGATTTTTGGATATGTTGATGGCACTGGTACTGTCACATTGAATTGTAATTGGTTTAGGTACCTGTTCTTGAATACCTTCCAGTAGTTGTTTGATCCAAATTACCTGTGTGCAATTGATTACAGTAGCAACATATTTAGCTTCAGCAGTGGACTATGAAATGTAGTTATGCTTCTTACTTGTCCATGATACAATCCTCCCACTGAGAAAGAATACACCACCTCTTGTGCTCTTTCTATCATCAACGTTGCCAACCCAGTTTGCATCAGTGTAGACTTTTATTTGGAATCCTCCCTTGTGTGGAAACCACAAGCCATATTCCTCGGTTCCTTTTAGATACTTGAAGATTCTCTTTACTCCCATCAGATGTTTTTCTTTGGGATTAACTGAGAATCTTGCCACTATGCCAACTATGTGAGAAATGTCTAGTCTACTATGAACAAAGTACTACAATTTTCATATCATGGACCAATACATTGTTTCATTTACTTCTTTGGCATCATCCTCTTTTGATAACTTGAGATTAGTTATCATAAGAGTTCCAACCAGTTTGGATTCTTGTAGTCCAAAAGTCTTAATAATTTCTTTTATGTACTTGGAGTGAGAGATGAAGATATCTTTTTTTAGCTAATGGACCTGTAGTCCAATAAAGAATTTTATGGGCCCAATCATAGACATCTCAAATTATTTCTTCATTTCTTCAGCAAAGGCTTTGCTCATCCTATCACCTCCCCCCAAAATGATGTCATCAACAAAGATTTTAGCAATTAGATTTCCATCTTCTCTGGTCTTGAGATACATATTGTTGTTTTCATCAGTTCCTTTGAATCCAATGGTTAGAAGATATGAATGCAACCTTTCATACCAAGCCCTTGGAGCTTGCTTAAGCCCATAGAGAGCCTTTTTTAGTTTGAAGACCATATCAGTCTTTTGAGAAAATGTAAACCCTTCTGGTTTCTCAATGCAGACTTTATGTTCTAGTATTTCATTGAGGAACATAGACTTCACATCCATCTGATAAAATTTAAACATTTTTTGAGCTACATAGGCAAGAAGAATTCTTACCCCTTCCAATCTAGCCACTGGTGCAAAATTTTCTCCATAGTCTAGTCCAGCTTCCTTAGCATATCCTTTGCAAACTAGTCTTTCTTTATTCCTGATGACTTTATCATCCTCATTTAGTTTGTTCTTGTAGACCCATTTTGTCCCAATGACATTTTTTTCCTAAGGTCTAGGCACAAGTTTGCATGTATCATTCTTCTCTATTTGTTTGATTTCTTCATCCATGGCCTTGACCCAATTATCATCTTCCAGGGCTTCTCTGGTGGATTTGGGCTCAATACATGAAAGTAGACAGATATTCTCTTTGGGCTTCTTCTTGGTCAAGACATTCCCATGTTTTTCACTAATTATATTGTCAATAGGATGATATCTAACATATCTTGGAAGAATAGGTCTCTGTTCCCAATTTGGTTCTTCCGATTGAGCATTGTCTTCATCATGGTTTGGGACATCAACTTATTCGCCATCCTGTATCAACCTATTGTGTTCAGGTACATTCTCTTGCTCCAGATGTCTATCCATGTGTATTTCTCCATCATCTTTAGTCATAGCTTTGTTGAACTCAAATGTATTCCCTTCATTTAGGCCTTGAAGACTGTTATGATCATCATGATTGGTCTTCATTTCTGGTTCTAAAGATTCATCAACTTTTACATTGATTCTTTCAACTATATTCCTTGTTCTTTTGTTCAAACACCGATAGGCCTTACTTTTGGTAGAGTAACCCAAGAATATTCCCTCATCACTCTTGGGATCAAACTTCCCAGAGTACATATGTCTTTTAACATAGCACTTACTACCAAAGATTTTGAAGTAGCCTACATTGGGAGTATATTTGAACCAAAGTTCATAAGGAGTCTTACTGGTTCCCTTTTTTACTTGAACTCAGTTGAGTGTGTAGACTGCAATACAAAGAACTTCCCTCCAGAAGTGATGAGGTAGATCTTTTTGAATCAACAATGTTCTAGCACAATCTATCAACGTTCTATTTCTTCTTTCTGCTACTCCATTTTGCTGAGGAGTCCTTGGTGTAGATAGCTATCTTTTTATTCCATGTTCCTCATAGTAGTGAGTGAACTCTTGAGAGGTAAATTCACCTCCTCTGTCTGATCTAAGACACTTCAAGATTTTACCGATCTCTTTTTCTACTCTAACTTTGTAGATTTTGAACATGTGGAAACCTTCTAATTTCTCCTTAAGAAAGAGTGTCCACATCATTCTAGATAAGTCATCCACAAAGAGCATAAAGTACTAATCTCCATGGTAACTCTTTGTTCTCCTAGGTCCACACAAGTCAATGTGCACCAGATCTAGAACATTCTTAGTAGAGAAGGACTTACTATTGAAGGATGTTCCGGTTAGCTTCCCCAACTGACAATCTTTATAAATGCCCTTGATGGGCTTTGTAATCTCAAGAAGTCCTCTTACCATTTTCTTTTTTCTCACTTTAAAAATAATTTCAAAGTTTATGTGGTAGAGCCTCCTCTACCATAACCAACTATTGTCGTCTTTGGTCATAAGATAGATTTTTCTTGATTCTCCTTTTATCGAGGCTATGAGACAGGCTCCTTCCATTGAGTCAAGATAGAAATGATTACCTTTTCTCTATCTACTGGTTGTGACATGAGTTATGGATTGATTCTTTACTATACAAGAACCTTGTCTGAATTCCAATAGGAATCCTTTGTTGTTCAGTTGTGCAACACTCATCAAGTTATACTTGAGTCCTTCAACCTAGTACACATCTTCACAAATAATATTTTTATAGAGATCAATAGAGCCTTTACCTTTGATGCACAGGAAGAATTGTTCCCAAAGGTAACTGATCTGATGTCATTGAGCTCAAGGTTGATAAACTTCCTCTTGTCACTGGTCATGTGGTGAGTGCATCCAATGTCAATGATCTAGTCATCATACTGATGAGATCTTGATATGAGTGCAACTTATTCTATTGCTGGGCTCTCCTACTTTATTGCAACAAATGCAATTTATGGATCCTCCAAGTCTTCAGATTTGTTATCTGTGACACCTTCTTCTACAAGATAGCACTCTTTTGCTTTATTCTTGAACTAGTCTCTTTTATCTTTATGTTCATTATCAGGACATCTTGCAGCAATATGACCTATTTTATTGCAAGAGAAGCATTTCAAAGGGATTTTTCCCTTGTACTTCTCTTTCCCTCTGGAGAATCTTCTTGCAATGAGTGCTTCAAACTCTTCTTGCTCCATCTCTTTTGAGAGCAGATTCTCAGCAAGGTTGCTAATCTTACCGGTAGAGCAGTTATCAATTTTTCTTCCCTTTTTAGAGGAGGAGATATTGGCAGAAGACTTGAAAGCTACTTCTTGAATAGATAAGCTATTATCAAAATTACTTAATTCAAAGGCAGCCAACTTACCAATAAGAGATTCTAGAGTGACTTGATCTTTGGTCACCAATCTAAGATCTTGAATGGTAGAGATCTTGATAGCATACTGAGGTCTGAGAGTTCTCAGTATTTTACTAATTACTTCCTCTTCACTAAGCCTTCCTTCGGTGCATCTGATGGAATTGATCACTTCTTTGATCCGGTTGTTGTATTGCTTGATGTATTCTCCTTCATTCATCCTCATATCATCATACTTTCCTCTAAGGCTTTTGACCTTGGCTCTTTGAACATTAGGATCCCCTCCATAGATTGTTTGCAGCTTGCCCCATATCTTGAAGGCAGATTCAAGATGTTCAATTCAGCATAGACATGATCAGGTAGCATTCTAGCTATCATATCCATAGTTATCATGTGCTTAGTCTTGATCTTTTCTTGATCAGGTGTCAAGGTGCTAGTGGGATCACTATAATTGGTGGTAATGTGATTCTAGTACTAGTCACTGATGGTCTTCATATACAACTTCATTTTGTTGCACCATAAGGTGAAATTTTCTTTTGAAAACTTTGGTCCTTCCTTCCTCATCATCTTGAACTTTTCCTTGTGTGGTTAAGAAGCAAAGAAAATAAGACTTGGCTTTGATACCAATTGACAGTCCCAACTGGTGCTAAGAGGGAAGGGGTGAATCAGCACTTCTAAAAAAAATTGCTCACTAAATTGAGTGAAGTAAACTTACAGCACAAAAAGGAAAACAGATTTAAACAAATAATAACAGTAAGTAAACAATCACAAAGTGCCACCAGATTTATCACGTGGAAACTTGGTTAAGGTAAAAACCATGGTGTGAGGAGACCTCACAAATTTTGTACTCTCTTGGAGTATGCCCTGTTAAGAGCCTTCTCAATTAAAGGATAAAAGTGCACTTGCTAGATGCGACCTAGTCAAGGGATTTGTTACAATAAGGTCTCTTAAGACCTACCTGGTTAAAGGACTTTAAACAGCTTGAAAGATGTTACCTGGTTAAGGGATTTTGATACAAGGGACCTATTAGAGTCCACCCAAATACTAGGATTTATCTATTGTAGTTTGCTAGAAAACAATAGAAGTGTGATCTTTACAAATGGCTTTGCTTAGCTTGATAAGATTCCTATTTATTCTCAACTTAGAATCAACACCGGTCGTCATAGGTGTATTCTCATCTACTATTGTGCTACTTCACACAATCATAAGAATATATACAGTTTTGTTTCCCTAACTACACCTCAAATGCATGACCTAATCCTAAGATCTTACGATTACATCACTTAGAGGAGTAATGGTTCATTGAGAAAACATTCAATGCATGCTCTAGCTTTATCCACTTCATGAAGAAAATAGTAGTTGCGTGTCAAGAAACCTTCCTTCATAGGATATAACACCTTGATTTAAAGCCACTAAATCTAGCTTTAAATCCTTCAGTTGCACCTCAAGATCCTTTACCTGCACCTCAAGCCAGTCACCAAGACAACTCAAGATCACCTAGATGTACTGCAATAAATCTCGTGGTTGGAATAGATAGTTGATAGTTGACTATGACTTCCTTGGTTCATACCAGAGTCTTATAATATATTCATCCTTTGAGTTGTTGTAGTTTCTTTCTTTTATTACCAGTTGCATTATCCTCGGTGTGCTTCCTCTTGCATGGATTACCAGTTACATTGTCCCAGTTGTGTTATAGACACTAGTTGGATATTTCTTTTAGATATACTTTTATATACTAGTTGTAGTTCAGTTCTTGGTTGATATTGGAATACTCTCTTCTCTAATTGAGTGCATTTCTTAGTTACTAGTGCTTAGTGTAATGAACAGTTACACCGAATTACAATTATTCTTTTCTTGCCAAACCAGTCTCTCTTGATGTAGATTTTCTTAGAGCTTCAACCTATATAGAGATGAAAAATCTCTATCTTCTTTTTCCAATCAATGACAACACTTGGACCGGTAGAGAGCTTACCGGTTACCATCATTTGATGCTAACAATGTTCTATTTTCCAAGAGAACAATCAGGAGCACACATATCTAGCTAGGTTACTGGAACCACTTCCCATTCCTGAGCGGAAGTGGGAATGTATTTCTATGGATTTCATTGTGGGATTGCCTAAGGCCTAGGGAAGAGACTGCATCTATGTGGTAGTTGACCAACTCATGAAATATGTTCATTTCTTTCCAATCACTACTACATTTTTAGTGATTCAGGTTACAGAGTTGTTTTTCCAAGAGGTTTTTAGATTGCATGGTTTACCCTAAAATATTGTGAGTGACCATGATAGCCTTTTTATGAGTCACTTTTGGTAGTTGTTCATATTGTGTATCATGAAATTGACTCGTAGTACCAATTACCACCCATAGACCGATGGTCAGATGAAGATAGTTAATAAATGGGTGAACGACTATCTTTGGAATTATGTGTCCGCTCAGTAGAGGGCTTGGCTAAAGTGGATATATTTGTGTGAGTACTATTACAATTACAGTCACCATATGTCTATTCGTATGACTCCTTTCAAAGCTTTGTATGTTTATGATCCTCCTACTTTCTTGGATTTGATGTTTAGTGATAGAAGAGTTCCCAGTGCAAGTGATTGGCTGCAGGACAACCAAGATATTATGGGAACTTTTTTGAGATAATATACAGAGAGCTCAAAATCAGCAATGTAGTATGTTGATCAGAGGATGATGATGATGATGATAATCCTTATGATTCTGATAGATGAATCATTAACTACATTTTGAAATTGTAATGATTTTTTGATTTTCAACTGAATTGTGAACATTGACATACATGACATGGCTTATTTGAATATTTTTGAACTATCAATTGGCATTTGGTATTGATCAATGATGAAGTATCATACTATCAAATTATTTAATTATATATATATATATATATATATATATATATATATGTGTGTGTGTGTGTGTGTGTGTGTGTGTGTGTGTGTGTGTGTGTGTGTGTGTGTGTGTGTGTGTGTGTGTGTGTGTGTGTGTGTGTGTGTGTGTGTGTGTGTACCCAAACCCCCCAAAAAATAATTCACGTATCTACGTACTGAGCATTGATACCCGCATTTGGATTCAAACAGTGACGTAGAAGAAAACCATACAGCAGAAAGATCATAAAAATGATTTTCCAATTGATTGTGGAGAATTTTCAAGGGTTGGATCATTTCAACAATCCACTATTTGATGGTAATTATACTTGAGACTTTTGCAACATTCATGTTTGTTAACATTATGTTGGATATTTCTTTTGAGGAAATGGTATTTGTTATGTTTCTAGTCTTTTGGGCTGCCATTGATGATGTTCATATCAATAAAATTATAACCTCCATACACTCCATGCCATTAATTCTGAATGAATATGAAGTTTTCACATGGGACATTATGATGCATGAAAATTTCATCGTATTGGACACACCACCAGCAGTTGATGCATGGAACAAAATCATGATACATAATATTTTAGCTATATCATTGTGGAGCATTTGTGTAGAAGTTCATCAGCTAGGCATATTGGAGGTATATGGTGACAAAGAGACTATTCAATGGATGTCTATGGGACAAATTTTTAGATTTGGTGCAGTGGTCATCTTTTCAATCAGCCATCACATGATTTAAGTTGCTTGCATACAGATGGATTGGTAAACAAATTCAGTCAAGGAATGGAGAATTTATTGGTTGGAGCTTAGTGATAAAGAATTTCATGTCTTTAAGAAGTTATTTTCAATCAATTTCTATGCTCACATCTCCAATGCATATCAGACTAACTGATTATTGTTGTCCTTATTTAACATTGCTGAATTTGATAAAATCAGCCAATGAATTGATTTTTTAAGGACTGCCACATAATATGGAAAACATTGGTAGACAAGGTAAGGTGCAAATGCCATAAGGTGATTGATGAATCTTATGAAAACATCATTAGTAGAAAGCATTATATTTTTTATATGCTAGATTTCATAACTAGGAATGAGATGGTGTTTGTGGAACCAAGATGCATACGAGATATCACAATGCAAGATAGTCCTACCAACCCTTGGATCATGAAGACATCACTTCTTGCTACCGCATTAGAGGAACACAAGGTATGTAGTCATTTCATGGTTCATGTCACTAGCATGATCATCAAATTGATATTCTTAAGCTTTGGTAGGCTTTAAATGAACAGTTACACCCACAAAGTTTTTCACAATTTGCATTACCAGGAGGGTGCACAATCCATAACACCACTAGACATGATGAGATGTATTGTTCGACATTTTTGTAAAGAATGGAGTGAGCTTTACAATGGAAAATTTATTTTGCCGATATAAAGATACCAGTAGTACTTGCAAAACCAAAATTAGACTTTTATGGATTCAAGGAAATGATCAAGAAAGAATTAAGCATTGAAAAAGTTGGGTGTGTAGAAAACATTCTTCTCCCTTATCGGTGTAGAATACACAATGCCTTGTATTCATAATTCACTTGTTCAACATGCCAAGGAAAGAAAGCCAAGAGTGAATTGGGATTGTCTAAACCATAGTTCAAAATATCATTATTGACAACTTATCGGCAAGGGAAAAAAAAAGATATCGACAAATATCAAAGATAAGTCAGGAACTTCTCAGGAAAATATCGAGAACTTAAAAATTACTTAAATTTAATTAGAAATGCATTCTTTTGGCAAAATTCAATAAAGAGATGCATCTAATGAGTTAGTAAATGAGTAAACAAACCAAACAAGCTGATTTAGATATATATAAATGCAAATAGGATACAAAATCATATCCTCATGTGGAATGTTGATGGCTCATAGCCATAGTCTGATAGTCTGAACTCTAAAGCAACCTAAAAATAGAAAATTATCTTCATAAAACTAAAAACAAATACAAGTCTCAAGTACAATATCAAAATAGTTTACATCTTCCTCTTCCCCCTCTCTGCAGCTCTAGTAAAAATTGTTGGAATGGGAGGGGGTCTAGCCGTAAAAGTTCATTGTGGTTGTGACTCAACTTCCATCCTCAATGTAGATGGTGTTGACATTGGCAATGACTCATCATCTATATCCTCCTCACTCTTAGAGTCACTGCACTCATCCTCCTCATGAATTTCATCCAATCCTGCTACAATTACACCCTCCTCTTTCTCCTCTTTTCTCTTTCTCTCCTCTCCAAATCTATTTTTTTGATAAAAAAGAAGTGCTTTGGCCTTTTTTGGCTCGTCGCTGCCTATAACAGGCCCGCAGGTGATAAATATGTCCTATTTCATGATAAATAACTAAAATATCGCTGATATTTACCTATTTTGTTGGTGATAAATTCCAACTTAACTACGATAAGTTTTCTGTGATAAATTGACCTAGTTTATCAAGATGTAGAAAATATCATGATAAGTATCCTCATCATAGATATATCTACAATATTTTGAACTATGGTCTAAACAATTGAGTATATGTAATGAAGACTCATCAAAGGAAAGCATTACATCATCCTTTAGCTAAGGAAACAAGTTACGAATAGGTAGCATGGTTGATCCTAGTAATAAAGTGGAGAATGATTTCTCAAGTGTTGCACCAAAGGAAGAATGTGTTGAGGCTGAGCCGCTGAAGTCAAAATGGAAGACCTTTAATCAAAAAAAGTTGTTGCAAGTGAAGATCAATGTTTGGAAATGCTATAGAATGAAGAACCACAAGTTGTTTCCATGAGGGAAGACCATCAAGGATTTGAAGTAGAAGACCTAGCACAAGAAGGAGAAAGCAATTTCAATGCATTTCAAGAAAAGTAAATCCTTGATGAATGTTCATCTATGCCACAAAAGGAGGATCCAAATGAAGAGTTTCAAATCATCCTAAGAGAAGAAATTTCAAGCCTTGGAGATGAACAAAGTGTCATGCAATAAAATGAGCAAGTTGTCTCCATGAAAGATAAGAACATAGAACAATTTGAAGTGGTGCTAAAATTGGATGTTGTCTTTGAAGAAAGACTTAGGGAAATATTTGAGGACTAACCTATCAAAGATTCCTTATTTTTCAAAGATATGCTTATGAAGATGCAAAAAGATGGATGGTCTATGCAACATGAAGATAGTCAAATAACAGAGATATTCAGTGTACCTAAGTTCAAGTTTTGTCCTGCATTCTTCACTCACAAATATGATGTTGATGCAAGTGGGATAATACACCATCGACTTCAACCCCTTGAAGATGTGGATGATAAACAAGAATCTCCAATCAAGGATACAACACACCATGTTTATTAGTTTTGAAAGTTATCAATTTGATTATGGCAATTTAGGTAAGACAACTTGTGAATGGATAAATCATGGACCTAATGAATTGCCTCAAATATTGATTTGCATGATGTAATTGCCTCAATTATGTTAGAGTGCAAGGTGTTTGTAATATCCCCATCATTAAATGACTATTAAAACTATTGTATTAGGGGCTGTGATTGATTTAGTTTATCTCAGGCCTATTCTTTCTTTTTTTTTGGCATAGTTTAGTTGTCGTTGTCGGCTCTTTTGTGCACTATCGGGAGTTTTCCCCAATGGGTATTTATGCTCAGCATGCAGGTTAGATTGATATGTTGAGATTTATATTTTATTTGTATTTGCAAATTCCTGTTGGGATTCTACTATTTGCCAATTTGGAGGTGAAAGATCCTACCTATTTGGTTTTGTGTAGTTTCGATGGGATTCAACCCTCACCCTAGTCTACTTGTTCTTCTTGTATCAGATCTAGCAAATCTGAGGCACCATTAATAAATTCAATAACATCTTTTTGGAAAACATATATTGGCTTGTGAGTTGTTATGTGTTCTCGAAAGAAATATTTAATTATCTACAAAGGAAGGAGGATACCACATTTGCACCTCAGAGGCATCATAACCCCACCGTATGGCTTTGGCAGCTTCCTCTCCATACACTCTCAGTACAAACTCAGCCTCTCTATACAACTTCCTCTCTGTACACTCTCAGTATGAATTTAGCCTCTCCATATGGCTCTGGCAGCTTCCTCTCCATACACTCTTAGTACTAACTCAACCTCTCCATACAGCTTCCTCTCCGTACACTCTCAGTATGAACTCAGCCTCTCCATATGGCTCTGGTAGCTTCCTCCCCATACACTCTCTATATGAACTCAACCTCTCCATACAACTTCCTCTCCATACACTCTTAGTACTAACTTAGCCTCTTCATACAACTTCCTCTCCGTACACTCTTAGTACAAACTCAGCCTCTCCGTATGACTCTAGCAGCTTCCTCTTTGTAAACTCTCAATACTAACTCAGCCTCTCCGTATAGCTTCCTCTTTGTACACTCTTAGTATGAACTCAACCTCTCCATATGGCTCTGGTAGATTCCTCTTTGTACACTCTCAGTACTAACTCAGCCTCTCTATATGGCCTGAACTTGCACAGTTACATCCTTCTCTCAAAACATAGTCATCATTATCTCTTGGGGAGAGACTGCTAGAGGTTGGGAACATTATAGTGGTATCAGAGCTAGTGATTCTGCTAGCTTGTGGGTATTGAATTAGAGTTTATTCAAGGAAAAGGAGTAGATCTCACTCAGTCAGTAGAATGGGTGATCCCCAAGACCCTATGGCCAAAGTCATGACTCTTTTGAGAGAACTCACTAAGAACCAGGTACAGATAAATGACACTCAATGCCTCATGGAAGAGAATCTGCGAACATTATCTGAAAGAAAGATATCTGTGGAATAAAGTGACAATTCTATCTCAGGATGGGAAAATCCCCAACCCGTACACTTTCGACCGTCAATGCCAACTTTCCCTCCATGGACAGAAGAACAACAAGGAAAGCAACCAACCTTCTAAGAAATACAAGATCAGCTTCGGGAAGATTGGAGGAATGCAAATATGGAATGAGATGTATCCTACAAAGATTATGATGAGCTAAGAACAAGGTACTTAGGTGGAAACAAGCATGGATATTATAATGACAATCTGAGATGGAAGATGGGAAAAGTTAATCTATCCTCCTTTGATGGGTTTGGAACTATCACAGCTTGAGCATGGGTGCAAAAAGTAGACACATATTTCCAACTCAACCCTATGCTAGAAGATGAGGCCATCAAATTTGTAGCACTACATCTCAAAGGAATAGCCCACAAATGGTGGCATCATGGCGTGGTTACTCTCAACCATGACCAAATAAATTCCCATGCCGAATTCACCGAGAGGTTGATAGACTATTTCGATGGAAAAGATCTAGAACTAAATTTTAAAGAATTGGCTTAGTGAAAGCAATCCGGCATAGTCGATGATTACATAACAGAATTTTAGAGATTGTCTATCTTGGTGACTGATATTTTAGAAAGAGGATTGGTGGTAGTGTTCATGGATGGATTGGCGGACCCCTTGAAAGGGTGGGTGAAAGGATTCAACCCCATCACACTCATAGAATTGATGAAGAAGGCATGCGACATGGTGACATCTTCATCTTTGTCCACCAAATATCACTCATAGTCCAAACCACCTCTTGCTCTATGGGAAAGAGACAACAAACCTCCACCCAAGATGCTTCTGTTGGATGAGGAAACTAGGAAGGAACTCAGAAGGAAGAAACTCTATTTCAACTGTAAGGAGCCATGGGTACCGGGACATCGATGGCTTGGCAAAGGAAAAATGCATTACATTGAGGTTTCATTTGATAGAGAGGAAGAACAAACACCCGAAGCTGAAGTAGCTGAACAACAAATTTTAGGGGAGGTAAACATCAATCACACAGAAAGACTTGCCACACTTTTCAAAAGAGGAGATGACATTGCTACTTTGGCAGGAACTTCGAGATGCACTATGTTCTGAGTCTGGGGCACCCTCCAAGGACAATGGGTTGTGGTCATGCTTGACAGTGGAGCCACACTCAACTTCATTAACTCATCACTAGTGAGCCAGTGGAGCCTGTGTATGGAGGCACACCAGGGATTTGATGTCATAGTGGGAGGAAATATGTTAAAATGCACTCATATGGTTCTGCAACTAAGCACCACCGTGGGAAACCACACTATGATGGATGATTTCTTCATGGTGGATTTAGATGACATGGAAGTCATTCTTCGCATTCAATGGATGGAAACATTGGATGAATACACACAGAGTTTCAAGTGAATGGAGTTCTCCTTCAAGGTAAATGAAAAAAAGGTTGTGCTGAGAGGGATGTCGAATGGAGGACTGAAGGAAATTTTAGCCCAATGGATGGAAGCTATCTTCAGACATGACAATGTGGTTTGGGCTGCACACTATTTTGCCTTGACATAACCCATATAGAGACAAATAACGAGCCACCAAGTGGAAGAAATTCAAAGGTTTTTGGATAGATACCACCAGGTCTTCACTGACATACCACCAAGAATACCACTACACTAAGGATTCAAACACACCATTGAGATGGAAGCTTGTGCCAAACCAGTAATCACTGCACCATACCGCCACCCTAGGAGGCTAAAAGATAAAATTAAAAAAAAAATTCAAGAACTTCTTGACAAAGGTTGGATCAGGCCTAGTGCTAGTCCCTTTGCATCATCAGTAGTGCTGGTTAAAAAGAAGGATGGAACAATGCAAATGTGTGTAGACTACCGTACACTAAACAAAAAGACCATCAAGAGTAGGGATCTGATTCCTAGGATCGATGAATTGATGGATGAGTTACACGGTGCCATTTATTTCTCCAAAATAGACCTTTGTTTGGGGTATCACCAAATCTGCATGAGGGAGTAGGATGTGGATAAGACAAAATTTTGTTACCATTATGGGCATTACAAATTTCTGGTCATGCCGTTCAGATTGACCAACGCTCCTGCTACATTCCAATCTTGCATGAATCACATTTTTAACAAACAATTGCGTAAGTTCCTATTGGTATTCTTCGATAACATACTGATCTACAACAAGACATGGGAGGAGCACTTAAGGCATTTGGAAGAAGTACTTGAGATTATGAATTCACAACTGTTGTTCGCCAAACAATCAAAATGTGAATTAGGGATGAAAGAGATATTATATTTGGGGCACATTGTTAGTAGTCGGGGAGTTCAAGTGCATCAAGAAAAGATTTGGACTATCCTAGATTGGCCACCTCCAAAGACTCTTTCAAAACTACATGGATTCTCTGGGTTGTTTAGTTACTATAGACAGTTCATGAAGGGGTTCTCTTAGCTTAGCGCACCTCTCACCGACCTGATGAAGAAGGGATCTTTTTAGTGGAATGAACGTGCACATCATACTTTTGAGAAACTCAAGGAGACTATGAGTTCTTGTCTAGTCCTTGCACTGCCAGACTTTAGTTGACCTTTCATCCTAGAGTGTGATGCCTCCAGAGAGGGTATCAAGGCCATCTTAATGCAAGACCGCCACCCTATTTCTTTCAAAAGTTTGAAGCTCTCAAGAGCTGAGAGGTTGTATTCTATATACGACAAAGAAATGATGGCCATCATGCATGCCTTGACAAAGTTTTAGCAGTACCTCATCAAAGCCAAGTTTTTTGTCAGTATAGATCACAACAGTCTTAGGCATTTTCTAGAACAACAAGAGTTGAATGAGCAACAATAGAAATGGGTAAGTAAAGTCTAGGCTTTTGACTTTGACATTGAATATGTGAAATTAAAAAATAATGTAGTGGCTGACACCTTGTCAAGAAAACTAGCCATCTGTTCCTTATCTCAAATATCAGTGGATTGGAAAGAACATTTGTTGGTTGAATACTCTAAGGACATGTTTGCATGCCAACTCTTAGATAAAGAAATATAGGATGATAGGTATAAGGTGGTCGATGATATTATTTTCTACAAGAACAGAATTTACCTGGTGCTTGAATCCAAGCTAAAGAAAAAGGTTTTGAAAGAAATGCACAATTCACCTCTAGCCAGGCATCAAGGTTACTTGAAGATCTACCGACAGATTAGGGAAAGATTTTCTTGGAAGGGCCTAAAAAGTGATATATTAAAGTACATCCAGGAATGTTCCATCTACTGACAAAATAAATCCAAACACACTCTACTAGTGGGTTTTTTGTAGCCTTTACCGATTCCAGAGAAGAAGTGGGATAGTATATCAATGGATTTCATCTCAGGGCTCCCTAAGGCATAGGGGAAGGATTGCATCTTTGTGGTAGTCGACAGACTAACCAAGTATGCACATTTATTTTCTATTCCAACAGAGTTTTCCACTTCATAGGTAGAAGACTTATTATTCAGAGAGGTGTTCCATCTGCATGGACTCTCTTGAAACATAGTGAGCGAAAAAGATAGTTGCTTCCTCAGTAATTTTTGGAAAGAACTATTTTGACTAGTAGGGATAGAGTTATCACCAAGCACCAGTTACCACTTGCAGACCGATGGACAAACAAAGATTGTAAACAAATGGCTAGAAGGTTACCTCAGAAATTATGTGTTAATACAACATAGGGCATGGGTAAAATGGCTACACCTAGGAGAGTATGCTATAATATGACTTTCCACATGTCCATTGGAATGGAACCTTTTAAAGCTTTGCATGGGTATGAACCTCCTTCATTTGTGGATTTGGCTCTCGGTGATAGTCACACACCGAAGAACAAAGACTGGCTGGAGGAAGGAATAGATATTTTAAATTCTGTAAAGGAAAATCTCCAACACGCTCAGAATTAGTAGAAAATGTACGCTGACAGGCACCAAATCTTGAGGATTTTTGAAGTCAAGGATCTGGTATACCTCCTACTTCAACCTTACCAACAATCATCTCTGAAGGCTTCCAGAAAGGAGAAGTTGAGACCGCACTTCTACGGACCCTATCGTGTGACAAGGAGAGTGGGCAAAGTTGCATACAAATTGGACCTACCTAAGGGAAGCTAAATCCACAACATCTTCCATGTTTCTTGTCTAAAGAAAGTCATGGGCCAACAAGTGACAGTCTCCACAGACCTGCCACCCCTCGACAATGGAGGAAAGTTAGTATTGGAACCTGCAGAAATCATTGACAACCAGGAGAGTAGATTGAGGACACACACTATCAAGGAATTTCTTGTGCCTTGGAAGGACCTTCCCCTTAAAGATGCCACCTAGGAAGGAGAAGAGATTCTGGAACACCCCAGCCTAAAATTGCTTGAGGACAAGCAAACTTTGGGATAGGAGGACTATAATATCCCCATCATTAAATGCCTATTAAAACTATTGTATTAGGGGCTGCGATTGATTTAGTTTATCTTAGGCCCATTCTTTCTTTTTTTGGGGCATAGTTTAGTTGTCATCGTCGGCTCCTTTGTGCACTCTTGGGAGTTTTCCCCAATGGGTATTTATGCTCGGTGTGTAGGTTAGATTTGATATGTTGAGATTTATATTTGATTTGCATTTGCGAATTCCTGTTGGGATTCTATTGTTCACCATTTTAGAGGTGAAAGACCATCCCTATTTGGTTTTGTGCAATTTTGGTGGGATTCAACCCTCACCCTACTCTACTTGTTCTGCTTGTATCAGATCTAGCAAATTTGAGGCACCATCAATAAATTCAATAACATCTTTGTAGAAAATGTCTATTGGCTTGTGAGTTGTTATGTGTTCTCAAAAGACATATTTAATTATCTATGAAGGAAGGAGGATACCACATTTGCACCTCGAAGGCATCATAACCCCACCATATGGCTTTGGAAGCTTCCTCTCCGTACACTCTTAGTATGAACTCAGCCTCTCTGTACACTCTTAGTATGAACTCAGCCTCTCCATATGGCTCTGGCTGCTTCCTCTCCGTACACTCTCAGTACTAACTCAGCCTCTTTGTACAGCCTCCTCTCCATATAGTCTCAGTACGAACTCAACCTCTTTGAACAGCTTTGGCAGCTTCCTCTCCATACACTCTTAGTACAAACTCAACCTCTCCATACAGCTTCCTCTCCATACATTCTCAATACTAACTCAACATCTCTGTACAACTTCCTCTCTGTACACTTTCAGTACGAACTCAGCCTCTCTGTACAGCTTTGGCAGCTTCCTCTTTGTACACTCTCAATACTAACTCAACCTCTCCATACAGCTTCCTCTCCATATGGCTCTGGTAGCTTCCTCTCTATACACTCTCAGTACTAACTCAGCCTCTTTGTATAGCCTAAACTTTCACAGTTACATCCTTCTCTCGAAACATAGTCATCATTATCTTTTGGGGAGAGACCGCCAGAGGTTGGGAACATTACAGTGTTGATAATGAGAAAGTTAGCATTAACTTTCTCAATTTTTTTCCTATATTTCCATAGATTTTTTGCAAAGAGCAATTTGTTGAGGAGCTGACCAAGTTTTTTCAGTGTTTGGTTGGTCTTCTTAAAGGAGGATCTCAAAGATTCCCCACATAAAATCAGAGATCAATAGAAAAACACTTCAAAGCCTTTGGTATACAATTTCTAAAAGTCAATGTAATTTTCCCAAATAAACAACATCAAACAAGGAAATAGAATATACCAAGTACTCAAACCATAACACAAGTGTCGGTTGTCTAAGAAAAGTCAAGTTTGTTTATTAAAGTCTAGTTTGACTTATTCAGGAGCCCAACAATAGAATGTTTTTGAGCTGTGAGCATTGGCCAATATTTCAAGTTTTCCTTTTCTACCACTAAACTAATGTCAAACTCCACAATAACTAAAATTGTGCCCAATCACATAGTAAAAGTTGAAACCCATGACTCCACAACTCCTTTATGGCTCAACAACTTGGTATAAAGGCCACCCAAGAATTGAAGATGTGTCCATTTCAATTTTCCTGAATTCATATTTCACACTTCACAATATGATCTTATATTAATAAGAATTAATTTGATCTTTTCAATCACCCAGTATGTCCTTAATCTCCTAAGCCCCAATCAAGATACTAACCAACAATGCCGACCCAAAATCCTAACATTGCAAAAACTCAAATAAAATAACAATCTTCCTCAATAATTTACTCTTTCCTGCAAAACTTCACAAATTGCAAATCTTCAATCATTCAAACCATGAGTGATACCTGAGTAGTAACTCCACTTGCAACTAGCTAGGGTAAATCTCTCACTATAAAAAGCAATTTCCCTTAGGATTTTTGTCCTACAATTTGTTCTCCAAAAAGAAGTTCCAAAATTCACAATAGAGAAAAATGAACCAAGCATATGAAAATGAGCTTCCAAATCCACTTTTATATTTCTGCTAAAAACAATCTCAAAAGCTTTTCCAAATTCCCACTTAAATATTTCATTAAAGCTCAATATTAAAGTGAACTTTTTATATTTCTTTTAGTTTTCTTTCAAGCAGCTTTATTTAATTAATTATAATAAAGCTATCCATAAAATAATACTCTATTGGATGACTTCAAATAATTCATTTAATTTATTCCATTATATTTTGACATTAGCTTACATGAATAAAATAGGCCTAGTAGGCCATCTCTAGTTACTCATCTGAGGGGACAACACAATTGTACATTTGGGGATTTACATCATAACCTAAGACCTTCAACCCGAATAAGCGATTGATGGATTACATGCAAACTTTTTAACAATTAGTCAAACTTAAACATTTCATAAAAAATAATGACCTAATTTAGAGAAATGCCACTATAAACTGACTCCCAAACTTCATCCCAAATGGCATATCACTAAGGAGACACAAAGTACATTGACAACATCAAAATTTTTTTTATAAGGATATCCTACTAACTAGTAGGAATTTTCTTGAGATGACCAATGATTATGCATTTTGATGGCGATATGCTAGTTCAAAAGGATAATATAAATCTAAAATAATTTTTTATATTTTCTCAAACTATAAATGTGGTTAAAGGGAAAATATTATGTGGAAAACCCACAAACCAAGCTAGCAAATGATTGTACTTCAAATTATTCTGATATTCATTCAAGTATTTCTATGCTTCAGCTACCTGACCTTTGAGCTTCATCTAGAGGAATGTGTATCTTTAAGATAGAGTTACTTCTTGGGCCTTACAATAGGGTGCACTATGATTAAGATTTGTTTAGGCTATTTCTTTGTTAGTCCCATTGTTAAGTTCTTATGGTTCATGGTTTGAATCTATTATGGTTGTGTAAGGGATTTTCATATGCTTTTTGTAACATAATGATTGGACACCATGATTGGAACAACTATTTGTTGGCTATTGTACACATGAATCATAACTGTCAATGGTTCTTTGTGTTCAAGAATTTTCTGATCTATCTTTGAGATTTATTGTCCCAACTTTAAAAGAGTGATAAAAGATATAGTGAGTGTTATCTTTTCTAAGTGTTTTGTGGGTGCCATTATCTTCTGGGAGTAATTGTTGGAACCAAATTATGTTCTTTGCCTCTGGGAAATATTGCAGACACAATCATCTTCTTGGTGAAGGGTTTCTCCCATCCCCATGAGGCACTATTTCATGGTGTCCATTCCCTTGTAGTATAATGAACCTAATTTAGTACAAGTGTGCACTATTTTGGGATCCATAATTTATGGCCCCTACACTGTGGTTGTTAGCCTAAGGCAGGCCTACCTTTGAATATAATAAGAGGCCAACATGAAACAAACATCCATAAGTTAGGGGGTTGTTCCCTATCCATAATTTATTATTTAACTGCTAAGTGATGATGGGTATATCATGTAATTCATACCTAGTGCATCTCTTTCTTTCTCTCCATAGTTCACATTAGGAGTATATGATATAAAAAACTAATGAAATCAATTATTGGTCAAATCTAATCAAAATTGCAATATAAGGATTAAAATAGATCTTGAAGAAATATGTGAACCATTTTTGACAGATATTGTACAATCAAAGAGAACACTCCCAAGAGGAAATGCTTCAATGTGGAAAAATTGAAGGATAATATTTTACTTTTATATGCACATATAAAATGTTTTTGATATATTTCTGAGATAACAAAACCACAAAAAGAATAGCATATAGAAGAAAGTAAAGAATAATGATCATACTTTGAGATATTGTGGAAACTTAAAGGAAAGAATGCCTGGTGGGGTTGTATTTTGAAATCCTTATGCACCCAGATTTGATCACTTTGTTCAATGGATCTTTTTCCTACCGTGGTCAAAAGTTCTACACCATTCCATATTAATAAATTATCTTCATATGTTGCAGTGAATTCAGAGAGGCAGTCTAGTAGAAAGGGGCTACAAAAATGACCATTAGATATTGATTCAGCTTATGGCATATACAATGATCAAAACTCCTGAAATTAGTTTAATCCAAAAGCCTTCCTACTAACCAAAATGGACCAACAAGACCTTATGTAATTAAAATCAATATTAAGGAAAGTGTAGTCCAATCAATAATAACCATAAATAGATGTAATTTTATATGTTAGATACTTATCATGCTTAACATATTTTTATCTAAATGTACTTCAAAAACAAGGTATCTTCTGTCATACAAAACACCAAAATGTTCAAAATGGCGATAGCTCTGCCCTACAGTGGGATCTACTATGCAAGTAAAGAGAGTTCATTTTGTGATACCACCATTCTCAGAAGCTTCCTAATGAACCTGATCAGATAGGCTTTCCATCAACAATAAGTGATAATTACTTGTACCAATAGATTATGCAATATACTTTTGAACAAGTCTTAGACCTTATAATGTTTTCCTAACAATTCTTCAAGGAGGTAGCATAAGAAGTTCAAGACTTTCATTTAGCCTATCACTTACAAGAATGGTCTCGGGATAAACCTATTTTCACCTCTTCTAACTCTAGGAATGCCATGTTGACATCATCCGAAAAATTTGCATCTGATGAACATGGTCCTACTCCTAGCTAAACTATAGCCATTTTGATATAATATAGATGCTTAATAATTCCTTACTTAAATAGACATGCATAAATTTTCATGAAACATAATTTAGATGTTAAACATGTGGGCATGAACACTATCTAAGCTATCCAAAATATTGATAATTTAATCCAAACTAAAATAGTAAATTGTGACCAAGTTCAGTTGTTAAAAACAAAAGGCCCTTAGTTGTTGATCCTATCAACAACTACAATCTGCTTTATGACTTTTAACATGTTCTTTGAACATGTCTAATCAAATAATAAATTCAATGTTGAAGAGATCATTTTAGATTAGATATATGAAGACTCAAAACCATGCAGGCTGCAACAAAAATAATCATGAGCATAAAAGATCATGTAAGAATTGTTGATCAACCTCATAGGAGCCAGGGATCACCTGCAACCAAAACAACCTTCCACACAAGAAAGAAGAAAGGGAAAAGCTATGAAGCCAAAAAATCCATTACATACATATATGAAACTAGTATAATATACAATGAGGAAGTCATTGTTATAAAGACAAGAATGAAACCCTAGGACATAATAAGATCATGACAAGTGTCTTAATCCTATGATATTCTTAGGCACACAAGCATAAATATGACCTTATATCAAGCGGGTTAGGTAATTATTTGTATACCACATTTGCACCAACAGATCAATGAATAGAATTACTAGAAACTTTTTTAAAAAGGATAACTTACATATGAAAAAAGTGCTCCTATAATATTTGTGTACAAAAATGTTGGAATGAGTCTTATCTCTTCCCTTTTTGTTGTTCTTTTGAAAGGAAATGTGCTAATACAAAGTCCTACTCTGCAATTCCATGGAGGGGGGCTTCCTAAAATACCTCAATGGGTGTTGCAGAGAACTTTTAGGGGCTTTTATAGGCATGGGCTCCCATGGACTTTTCACTAAGTTACTAATTCTAGTACAAGTACAAACATAAATATCAGGTACAATGGTACAACAAAAGCAATTTCAAAATTTCCTATGAGTATGGCACTAATTTGGCTATAAAATTAATACTTTAAAAATTATAAATGATGAAAATATAAAAATAGTGATACTCATAATTGCCAATAAAGAGAACAATTAAAAACCTCGCATTCATTATTTGCAATCATAATTCAAAGATTTTTCAATTCAAAATGTTACTGCACAATCAAAATTACAATCAACATTTAATTTCTTTGTATTGTTCACTGTCAAAAGCATCAAGGTCAACATTTGGTTCAATTTATTTGAACCACAATCAATTAGGGTGCCAATCCCATTTGTTAAGTCATAGGCTAGAGTTGCATCATCCATAGAGACTTCGGCAAGTTGTGCAACTGCAGCATCTAAATCATCACACTCAAGGTATATCCCATTTTTTTG
Source organism: Chamaecyparis obtusa (assembly GCA_027943335.1). NCBI lineage: Eukaryota > Viridiplantae > Streptophyta > Pinopsida > Cupressales > Cupressaceae > Chamaecyparis > Chamaecyparis obtusa. The sequence goes on along the minus strand of BSBK01000790.1, from coordinate 2,860,744 downwards.
TCAAGCCCATTGTACTTAGGAGTTATTGTGCTTCACTGATTGGATGGAGTATGTACTCCAATTCCTTACTTAAAGAACTTGTGACCTATTGAATTTGCATACAACATTTAGTATTTAGTTTTATAATTATAAAATATAAATAATAAAAATATATAATTATAATATAATATATAGCATAATAGAAATGAATGTAAAACAAGAAAAATTAAAAATAAAAACATACAAATTTGAGAGCAGGTTGCAAGTGAAGAGAGCCTTGACCATGTATATACCACCATTAATGTGCATCTTTCTTATATTTATCTCTGAGAGCAGAAATATCATGATTCTTTGAAGATATGACGTGGCCAAAATCATTCGAGCCAACACTTAGGATATGTTCATCTACAAATATCCTTCTAAATGCAGTCCTGTAGGTAATAACCTCTTCATCCCTACATCGTGGCACCCTCCTTGAAAAGGAAAGTATTTCTTTTCTATAATACTTTTGTGACAAAGAAAATTCTAGGAGATGTAAGGGTATGGTCATCATGTTTCAACAGTCAACAGTGACGTTTTGCACTTTTTTTAAAAATGCTTTTGTCGGATCATGTTCCTTGACTTTTATTGTATTTCTTATTTTCTCATCCATGGATAAACTTCACCAAAATAGGGAAAATCTATATCAGCATACCTAATCATGCTAATGAGGGAGCGTTAAAACCCAAAAAATATTCTGCACAAGCCCACCACTCAGCAACTAAAATCAGTTCTTTTTCTTTTTGTGCTCTTTCTAAGCTTGATTACCTCCATACACCCCAACATTTTGAAATGACCTGTAAAATCCACTATCAAATTGTGCCCAATTCTTTTACTTTTCCCCTTCTCAATAATTTTGTCAAATAGTTTGCAAGGTTCTGAATATATGATTCAGTTTTGCAGACTTTTGTGTTTTAAGATGGCAATGTTCATTGGTTCATAGAGTTTGATGACACATGTGGATTGTATTCAGATTTTGCAATGATTCTACTGAAATGAGTTGCTCAAACATAGCTACAGAAAACCATGAAGTTCTGTACTTGAAAAGGCTTACAACCCATTGTTCTTTACCACTAAAATTAAAAGTGCAAGGGCTCATCATACATCAATGGTTACAAGAATTTCAAAGTACTCAAAGTAAGCTCAAATTCTGATGCCAATCCTACATAGAAGCAATATGCTTCCTTTCTAAAATGAAGAGACCCGCCTAAGGCAGCTATGAGTCTGCAATGCTACTCCCAAGTGAAAACCATCTCCAACAATTCAATAGACTAGCAATTATGTGCAATTTCATCTAGACAGATGATTTCAAAGGCAAACCAATCATCCACGCTACTGTTGTAGCATGACTTATTAACTGAAACCAAAATGTAAATAACTTATTGATGCCCATAATAACATATAGAAAGTTGATCCTTTAGAAGTTGCACGAACTAACAATGAATGATCACCCTTACAATAGCAAACAAATCTCACACCAATATCAAATAGAAAGGAGAAATTGATTTGCATATGAGAGACGGCTAGGGTACCATTGTCTCCACATAAGAAAGCTCCAATCAATTGTCACATTTTTATCATCTAATACAACTCACCCTCCTTTCATGTCAATAGAAGTCCTTCACACCAAGAGTCTGAACATCTAACACCTATCTTATACTTCAGCAAGGCTCTCTTCAATGCCAGTGAGCACACACAATATTACTGAACCCAAAACTCCAACCTCTCTTGGTATAGCTTGCAGGGGCTTACACGTAGTACCATCAATACACCTAATGAATATCCCACACTCTACTAGCAAATAAGACTTCACACATCCTCAAGAGATGAGTTGCCACACTCAGGAAGTTTGCACCAAAATGGAATCTCGTTCTTATGGAAGGCAAACACACTTGCACTAAAATAATGTGCTTGTAATCTCTAACTCCCCATCAAACAAATCTTGTCATGAGTACACGAGCAACATATATTTCTTTTAAAGTCATGCCAATAAAGGATAAGATTATTAAGTTCAATCATCTAAATATTATTCTCCACAATAAAGACATATCTCGGCTAGAAAATAATCTTAGTGGAAAAACAAAAAATTGACTAAGTGTTCAAATAAAAAATGAATAAGCTAGAAGAGGATCCCAACAACGCCAGTAAATATGATACATTTTTTAAAACAAACCATCCCTTCTTGGCAACCAAATAATCTTCAGTTCCATAATTAGCTTAAACATCCATTGTGATATTACTATCAGGATTCAACTGTGTAGTTTTTGAGTCAAACTCATAGCAATATTGCTCTCTTGGTGACAATATCACAATTTGATTTGTTGTGGAAAATATCTCCTACTTAAACATTCATGCCAAACAACAAGATGATCTTATTGCCAACTCAAAATAACTATAATATTTCATTCATCAAACCCTTGATTTCATTCTTCCACAATAAATATTTAATCCCCTATTGTGATGTCATTATTCTGAATTTCAACTATAAAATAATATTTATTTAGAAATAAAAGAGTAACACTATAAATTTGTCTTCACAAAAGATATTGTGAATTTGCTATTGAAACCCAAACGTGAACTCTTATCAAAAAATCCACCGCAAATGTCAACCTGAGTTTTTGTTGAAACTATCCAAGCTCAAGGGCTTTCATCCTCAAACTTCCTCAAAGCCACAACTCTCCAATATTCTCCACTAAAAATAATATCCTAAATGCATAGTCTTCCCCATTGCCACCTTTTCATAATACTTACTCATTGCAGTAAAAAATATTAAATTAAAATAATTTAATATTTATAAAGTCACTTAAATCATTTTTTTTTTCATTTCAAAAATCACTGTATCTTAAATAATAGTTAATTAAATATTAATTCCCATAAACTAACTCAACATAAATAATAATAATTTATTTATTTAGTTTTTAAGCCTAACAACAACAAGACATTACAAGTATTCCCACATCAAGATTGCTTGTCCTCAAGCAATTTGTACTTGTATACAATCTTCATAAGACTATACTTGTCACCAAGATCCCATACGAACCTAAGGAGACTGTATAATTTGTTGTTACAAACCTTATGTTGCAACATATCTACAATGTTCACCTCCATAGTTGTCCTAGAAAAGAATTGAATAATCCTCTACATGAACATCCCAAGTTCACCATCACGCATCTTAGCTTTACTTGATTTTCATTATGTCACTCTGATTTCACTGAGGAGTGTCTATATCAGGTGGAGGCACAATGTACAAAAATCATCACAAGAATATGCCTTATTTAAATTGTACACTTTGATATCAATCTCATCTGACACAAACAACTCCTCCATTCTTTGTGTTGTTCATATCCTTAGGGAGTTTTCTGTCAGAGCTCTAAAAACTACCGGCCTCCCATCTATCCTCAACTCTACTCCCCTATCTAAAAATTCTGACTGTATTGTGCAATGTCCCCTTCTAATATGACCATGGAATATGAATATTTAATAAAGTTATGAAAGTATTTAATTTAAGTATTTAATATTATCCTAGAAAAAGTAAATCATGAGGGTAATATTATTTAATTAACTTAATAAAAAGACATTAATGTTGAGTTAAGTGAAGTTTTAATAAAGTCACTTTATTAGCATTTCCCTAAGTTCAAACTAAATTAAAAGAGGGGAAATCAAAAAGACGAGACAAGAAAAATCAAGAGGCAAAATAGAGGGAAAGCCAAAGCTTTCTTAGCGAGCTATAAAAGAACAATGAGAGTTTCATTCAGAATATGTTTGATTAATTGATTTCTTTTCAAGAGCTTTGAGAACTTCTTGCTATTGGTTCAAGAAGTCTGAGGACGAAAACCATTAAGATTTCTCTCATTTTGGATGAAACATTGAAAACCCAATTCAAATAGAGTGAATTCATTCCAGATTCACAGGTGCAATTCACTGTCCAGTTCTACAGAGGTTTCAAATTCGAGGAGCCTCATTCTGAGACAAATTTGTAGTTAATGGAGCTTCAATCCTTTGGGGGCTAATACTCAATTCAAATTTGTCTGAGAAAGAAAGGAACATTTTTGGCGTGATTGGCTTTTGCACATTTGGCAATAGGGTCCTTTGGTAATGTATACAGTTGTTCCTTCTATTCTTGTAACTTCTGATCAAACCTGCATATTCTCAATTATATATATCAGTTCGAGCCTGAGTTTTCTTTATAAGAGGAGTCTATGAAATCTACAAGGAATGGTTTTCTCAGTTTAACAATACATGACTGAGAAGTTGGAACATACATGGTTCATTATTGAGCAATAACATTGTTTCAAGGGTAAATGTATTTGCTGCTAGCCATTACTGATTGTTTATGAGCTGAAGATTAGTTTGTTGAAAACATCTATGGGCTTAATACAGACCAATACTGAATTCAAGAGAATGATTTTTGCTGATGTTTGTCACCTAACTATTTCTCTTATTTTAGAGAGATATAAGAATTTCTGAGCACTAGAAATACCACTTGAGTTTGCTAAATGAATTAAAGATGTCTCCCAATGTATATGTATCCTGCAACATAAATGACAGTCCTGTGCATGTGATAAAAGGGCAGTATCAAGACTTGCAAATAATATTCGAGCAGTTGCTAAATGAATGTGGATTTTCTTAATGATATGAGGTGAAATTTTTAGACTGATAAGATACTGAAACCAAATAGACAAGTTCATTTCAATTGCACAAGGTTCTACGGTCAGATTAAGACCTGTTGAAGATATTCGGTGAACTTTGAAAGGTGATTTTTGTATGTTGTCAGACCTATAGCAGCAAGGATCTTAATTTCTATATGTACTTTTGTTTGTATTAAAATTCAAGTCATATACTGGAAATTCTGCAGTAAGAAATAATACTTCAAAGAGTATATTCTGATTTCAATGGAAAAAATTATTCATACTACAGTTTTCATTTTATTCTTGGTTGAATGTGAATGTTCATTATAATCTGGCATTACATATATTAGAATATATTTTAGTATCCTAGCTTCTTGCTATTATTAGCTCATTATTTTAGAAGCTTAGTTAATGGTAATTTATGTTTTTTTTGGGGGTTGTCTTAATTAGTTTATTTTTAGTCATCTATATTTAGACGAGTTTGATTTTTGTTTTTTTTTAAAAGATTTTGTAAATTCTATATATTTGTGTATTTCGTTAACACTACATTCCAATTTTTACAGTTTCATGGTATCAGAGTGGGTCTAGTTTAAAGATTTTGTTGTGAGCAGAATTTCATGGGCTTATCTGAAGCCATAATTTGAAATCTATTTTTACAGAATTCGCATGTTATTAAAGAGGGTGTTTTGTTCTATTTTCATCGTGGAAGGGCATGATTCTTTTTAAATCATGAGCACACATCCAGGCCTAAACAAACTCAACCAATTTTTTTCTACCCGCCACTTTCTTGAGCCAATTTCGACAATTTTGGGCAACATTTTCTGGGAGATTTCGGCTCTGTTTGTTGGTTTGGTGATTTTTTTGCTAAATCAGCAGTTTTCCACTGTAATTTTTAGAGATAGATCAAGTGTGCAACTGATTTTTTTCGCTCTTTTTTATTCCACATCTCAACCCACGATTTCCATGATTTTTTACTGCAATCTAGGTGTGATTTTCAGCCGATAGATTTGTACATTTTGCACCATCATTTTAATGAGATTTTTGCAATTTTTCAAAGTCCAACGACCACATTTTTTCAATGTGTGATTTTTTTTTGTCTCAAACCATGATTTTTCATGGATTTTTTGTGTTTTACATGCAATTTGCTCTACTTTATTGAGCGCCAAAAACCTGCAGCTAGGGTTTCCTATGATTTTTTATTAGCCCAGGATTTGTGAAACTAATACGACAGAAGGGTTTTCACCCTTTTTTCAAATATTATTTCAAAACCCTAATCCAAAATTTTGGATTTCAAAAGTTAGGGTTTTCCATGGTTTTTGGCAAAGGGTTTTGCAACTCTTAACATTTGGCTTCAATTTGCAAAAAAAAAAAGGTTTTTTTTTTTACGAAATTTTTATTTTTAGATTCATTATAGTCTACTTTATTTTTGCTTCTACAGTCTGCTCTATCTTGGAAGTTGTGCAATGTCTGCCTCAATTTTTGTGCCTTCACAAGGTTTACTAACAACCTCAGCTTGTGTGATGGAGTCTTTGACCAACATTACATTGGAAGGAAATCAATGATTTAATTTCTACAAATACAACACTTGGAAACAATATATGATCACAATATTTGAATATCATTGTCTTGACAAAATTATTCTAGGTAAAGAAACACGTCCTACTCAAACTGGGTCAGATCAAGACAAATTTGATGAGCGTGATTGGGAAGCTATCATGCTGATATAGCTTTCATTTACAGATGATCAGCTCCCTCAAGTGTCTTCCAACAAAACAGCTAAAGAGGTCTGGGATCTCTTGAAGAATCTTCATGAAACGTCAGACAAGAGCCCCGCTTTATTTCTAAAAAGTATGTTTATTTCTATCATGATGGATGAGAAGATGTCTCTCCAAGCACATCTTACGAAGATCAAGAACATATGTGACCATCTCGAGGCTATTGGCCGCAAGATGGAAGAATAAGATATGGTAGTGATCATGCTAAAAAGCCTACCCCAATCCTACGAGCGTTTCATTGAGATGCTCAATATCACTTCTACTAGTGTTGATATGAAGTTTCCTTATCTCTGCAACAAGCTTCTACAATAGGATAGATGGAAGCAATAGTTTGGAAGCAATGCTAGTTCACTCTCTTCTGAATAGGTGGCCTTCATAGCTTAAGTCTCCAATAAGAACAAAGGTAAACCTCAGTCCTCCCAGCAAAACACATCAGGTAAACCTCAAGCATCTTCAAAGAAGAAGAACATTCAGTGCAATTATTGTCACAAGTTTGGTCACATGAAGATAGATTGCAAGAAATGATTAGCACCCACATAGTCTTCACAAGGAGGGTCCCAAGAGAAGGCCCAAGCTGCTACACATTCTAATTAGAACAAGTTTGCCTCCTTGTGTTCATGGCCACATACCCACCAGGTCATGAGACATCATCTGCCTAGTACATTAACTCTAGTGCCTCTCGACATTTCACACATGATTTAACCTTTCTCTGATTCAGTGGTCTTTGGAGGAGGTGAGGAGTATACAATTGTCGACAAAGGAAACATTCAGATTTCACTTTGTGGGAGGGATTTGATCTTTGTCAATGTATACTTTGTCCCAAGTATGAAGCTCAATCTACTATCATTTTGTCAAATTATGCTTCATTCTCCCCAACTGGATGTCATCTTTAGTTCATACAAGTGCAGTATTGTTGACAGGGAGTCTCACACTCCAATTGCAATTGGTCTTGACGATCATTTTCTATATAGACTCATTGATACAAGTGATTCTTAGGAGCAAGCCATGGAAGCAAAAATTACTTCCATCAACAATCTTTGGCATCACCAATATGGGCATCTGAATATTCACTCTCTCTATTGGCTCAAAATAGTCTAGTTGTTGGATTACCTGAGATTCAAACATAGAATCATGGAGCTTGTGGAGCATGTCAGGATAGGAAACAACATCAGACTAGTTTCAGATGATGACACTTAGATGACATTCAATATCTTACAGTTGGTTCATGTAGATATTTGTGGACTCATGAACACTCCATTTGTCACTAGTTGTAGGTATTTTCTCTTGTTTGTTGATGATTCCAGCATGAAAATGTGGGTGTATTTTCTTCAATATAAATAAAAGGTCTTCAACATGTTTCAAAAGTTTAGGCTTTAGTGGAAAAAGAGTCAAGTCTTCAAATTGTCACTTTTCGATCCAAGAATGGTGCAAAATTTTGTTCATCTAAGTTCTCCAACTTCTATGCATTACATGGGATTATGCATCATCTTACTACACCTTACATCCCACAATAAAATGATGTTGTTGAGTGCAAGAATTGAACAATCACTGAGATGGATCGATCAATGTTAGAGCATTGAAATATTCCAAAGAATTTGAGCAAAGGAAATCTTTACTGCAATTTATCTTCTGAATCGGTCTCCCACATAGGTTGTTAAGAAGATGACTCCAGAGGAAGCTTGGTGTGGACAAAAGCCCAAACTCACTCATCTAAGGTTTTTGGATCTACAACTTATGTTTGTATTCAAGATGCCAAGTGCACCAAAATAGATTCCAAAACTCAAAAATTGATGTTTACAAGCTACAGTGATTCACACAAGGCTTATGGGTTAATTGATGTTGATACCAATCATCTCATATTCAGTCAAGATGTGATTTTTGATGAAGAATGAGGTCCATTTCAGCCTCCTCCAATTTTGAGCCCTACGAATCACCCTCCACCAGTTACAAATATTGATGTTCATCTTCCATTCAATTCACCTAATGGGAGGGATACAGATGACATTGTGCTACTGACCCTTTTGCAAGATATTCAAACTCCACATCTAGCCATTCTAGTTGATTTTGTTCCTCCTATACTTGATAATGGTTCTTTTACTCTTGGGCCTAAGTGGTGGCCCAAGACCATCAGTGATCTTCATGATGATGAACTTGTTTAGGGCATATCAACTAGGAATAAGAGCAAGAAATGTACCACAATTCATTTTTCTCTTATGGCTAATATTCACAGTATATTTGAGCCCCTAACAAATTTAGAGGCTAAGGGGCATAGCAGATTGGGAACAAACTATGGTAGTTGAACATCAAAATCTCATGAAAAACAACACTTGGGTGTTGTCAAATCTTCCACGAGGGAAGAAGCCCATTGGCTGGAAATGGGTGTATAAGGTCAAGTATAAGGTTGATGGCACACTTGATAAGTACAAGGCATGTTAGTAAGAAAAGGGTTTTCACTAAAGGAGGGCATTGAGTATGAGGAAACATTTTCTCCCACTACCAAAATGAGTACCAATTATCTTGTCCTCACCCTTTTAGCTCAGTTTGGATGGTGAATCCATCAAATGGATGTCAAGAGTGCTTTTCTCAATGGTGATTTGTAGGAAGAAGTCTACATGACTCAACCTCTAGGTTTTCAAGTTACAGGTATAGAACATTAGGTTTGCAAATTGGTAAAAGCTCTCTATGGCCTCAAATAGGCTCCGCGTGCATGGTACATCAAGATTGATAAGTATTTGATTGATCAAGAGTTTCAATAGAGTCATTTTCTTCTAATCCATATGTCAAGCATGCTAGTGGTAAGATGCTTATTCTTGTCATCTATGATGATGATCTGATCATTACTAGTAGTGTGACACATTTGGTCGAACAAGTCAATTAGAAATTGTGCCAAACTTTTGATAAGATAGATCTAGGACTTCTCCATTATTTTCTTGGTTTAGAGGTTTGGCAGACAAATACTTCCATCTTCATTTCTCAATCAAAGTATGCCAAAAGTTTTATTGGATAAGTGTCAGATGCATGATTGCAAATGAGCATCTACACCTATGGAGAAACGATTGAAACTTTCAGCCAAATCAAATTCAACAGTGTTCGATGAGTCAACATTCAAGTAACTAGTCGGCAGCCTCATCTATCTCACTATCACTAGATTTGACATCAACTATGTAGTGAGCTACATTTCTCACTTCATGACAGCCCCAAAAGCTGAACATTGGGTTGCAGTGAAGTGTGTACTGAGATATGTGAAGGGCACCTTTGATTTTGGCATTCTCTATGGGAGATGCACAAATCCACAACTCATTGGTTTTACAAACTCAATTGGGAAGGTTTTATTAATGATAGAAAGTCTACTTCCGGGTATGTTTTTAGTTTGGGCATAGGTGCAGTCACATGAACCAACAAGAAGTAGTAGGCAATATCACTCTCCTCTACTGAAGCTGAATATCAAGATACTATTAAGGCAGCTTGTGCGACAATTTGTCGCACATACCTCAAGTAGGCCCTACTTCCCTATTCTATGATAATCAAGGAGTTTTGAAGTTAGCAAAAAAACCAGTCTTCCATGAGCAAAGCATGTTTACCTAGATTGTCACTACATCCGCCAACTTGTCAAAGATGGGTTAGTAATATTGCAGTATGTCCCCATTGAGGGCCAGACTGCAAACATACTCACAAAGTCTCCCAGTCATGAAATATTTATCAAGTTTAGGGACCAACTTGGAATAGTTGATAAAATGACCGTTAAGGGAGGGAATTAGACTATTTTTAGTATCTTAGGTTCTTGTTATTTTTAGCTCATTATTTTAAAATCTTAGTTAATGCTCAATTAGGTTATATTTTTGAGTTGTCTTAATTAGTTTATTTTTAATTGTTTATATTTAGATGACTTTGCTTTTTGCTTTTGTGTTAAAATCTTTTGAAAACTCTTTATATTTGTGTATTTGGTTAATACAATTGTAGGCTATGGTTTCGAATCTATTATCTATCTTGAAAGGCTGAAACACTCAAATTTTAGATTAAAACATGTTCATGAGTTCAAAGAAAAGACATAAAAACAAAACCAAGCCACCTCAAGATTGTTGCCAAAACAAGTGCTATAGAGTACTATTTGATTTTCTTCAATGAGAGGGATGTGGGTGTGCTCTCTAAGAACAAGGAGCTTGCTTCTAATGCATTCTAAGGGATTTGAAATGATGCATGAATGCTAAGAAAAGCTTGAAAAAAACTAGTTCAATCCATTAAAAACTATTCTAAGATGTGTTAAGAAGCATGAAATAGAGCTATTCTAACAAATATAATTGAAGGCTTTATGATCTAAGATTATTCTAGCATTATAACTCTACTTAGTATGATTATGTGAATTGTGATATTTTCTCTAAGAAGAGGAGGGTATTTATAGGATTTGGGAAGGGCTTGGGTTAGGAGGAGCTAGAGTTTGGGGTTTGGTTTTGGGTAAGGTAAGGGGTATGGTAAGGTTTACCTTGGGTTAGGTTTTCTTACACATGTCTAAGCAACACTAGGGAAGTGTGCAAGAGGAACAAGTGTGGAAGAAGAGACATGGGTCTCTTTATGAGGCTGTAACAAGCCTTAAAGAGGGTGTAAGACGCTTAAATGAGTGTGTAGGGCTCATTGAGGGAGGGATTTGACCAAGAGTCAAAGAGGACTTGGATTAGGCTAAGAAATGTAGGAAAAATCTCCTAAATAGGTTTAGGGAAGATTGGAAGGCTTTAAGAAAGGTTAAAAGATTCTAGGATTTTGAGGCTTTAAATAAATATGAAATTTATTTAGGAATTGTGACATCATTTATTGAATATTGATTCAATAAAGAAAGGAAAATTATTCAAATTTGATTTAAATGCTTTGAGGAAAGATTCTTTAATTAAAGATGTTTAATTAAAATAAAGGGATTTAATGGCATAAAAATATATTAATTAATTAAATAAATAATTAATTAACAAATGATGATGTTATCAGGAGTTTTTAGAAAAATAAAAATACTTTTATTTTCTAATGGATTTTTAGGTGTACATTTTTCCCCCCTTTGATGCGATGCCACAAGTGGTGTGGCATAAAAGACAAGAAAATAAGATGCCCCAGGCTAGAATTTAGAGGAATATGGGGTTGTTCCCCCTCGAGAAAATAACGCAAAGAGGAAACGCTGTGGAATTTTTTCAAAAGAAAACAGAAGGAAAGGGGAAGGAAAGAAGGAAGAAGGGAGGATAAATAACCAAACTTCCAAGAGAAAAGATGGAGGAATGCAAGATCAGGTGGAATGTAGAATGCAGGATGTGGCTACATGAAAGATGCACGATGCAAGATTAAGGTATATGATGCAGGATGCAGGGGATTTTGGGGAGCTCCAAGTGTAAAAGTGTAGAGCACAACCTAGTTTGATATAGAAACATTTGTGACCTACCTAGGATAATGGGATCACAAGGCCTTGTCACCAGCGTTGCATAGGACTGACACTAAAAAGACACGCAAGGTAGCCTCAGCATCACACATGATCTCGAGAAGGAGGCATGGTAGAAAAGATGCTAGAGAAACCACAAACAAATGACAGGTCCCAAGTTCACCATGTAACCTAGAAGATCACAAGTGGAAAATGCAAGGGTCATATCCGACTGACTCATAGGAAGAAGCAAGAAATCAAAATAACTTGCCCCAGATTGTCCTCATTCACAGTGCACCATGATATAAAGGATCGCGATGACTTTTAAGAGAGGAACAATGAGAAGCCGTAAAAGATTAACAAGATCCAAAGGACAAAATCCAAGACCAAAATGATAACTCCAAAAGACATCCTTTTCCAAGGAGAGAGATTGATTTGATTGATGGTTGGAAGATTGGTCTAAACATGTGGAAGGATACATCGACACAGACCTAGTGTGATTGGTGGAAGATTAGGTCTGACAAGAGGAAGGATACATCCTCAAGGGCCCGCTAAGTGATGAGAGAATGAGTGTTGTTGTTCACTAGCAAATGATGAGTCAAGGAATAATCACTGTGATCAAGAATAGTCAACAATTGATGTTGTTGAATTACAAGGCTAGGTGGGACAAGATTTTTGATCAAATGTTGTTGCAAGAAAGGAAAGGATATGTACAATAAGATGTGACAAGATATGTACAATGGACGAGGAAAGATTTACAATGGATATGTATAGAAACTCATGATTTGGGATAGGAAGATTATGCTATACAAGATATATATAGGATATGTACATGAAGGATTGTGCTATACAAGATATGGTACAAGATATGTACATGAGCTAGGTGGTATAAGTCATTGTAGGAGTGTGGATTTGCGTGAGGATGAAAATGAAGGAATACGGGGGGATGGTGGTGGGGATGGGGATGGTAGATAATGACTCAGTCCACTATGTATGGTGCTTGTTTACTAGGTTTTCACCAATATACTTTGTATTTTTCACCAACATTTTTTGTATTTTTCTTCTTTTTCCAATTTTTATGGATTTTCTGAATATGAAGGATTTGGTTCAGGCATAGAACCTCTTAAGATGTATGATGTTGATAGGATCATTCAAGGGCTCACCTTCTGGTGTAGATAGCTGGTAGGCTCCAAAGCTAAAGTATGCAGTGACAACATAGGGACCTGTTGGCAATTTGGCTGAGTTGATTGCATAGATGTTGTCATTATGGAAACATATGATCCTCATGAAGATCACACAAGTCAAAGAGCAAGTATGACAGAGCGCATTGTAAATTTGTCTAAGTGTGAGATAGTGTTTTACCAGTGAACCTGGATACAGTTTTAGTTTGCAACATCGACTAGAGTAAGTTCAGTGCTTGCACACTTGAACATAGACTCTATGATGTCTATTGATCACCCATCTCAAAGAGCAAGTTAGTACAGCATGTACAGAATTAGTTATGACAATTTTATCGAGGACAGTGTAAAGCTGACAGGATAGAATATGAAAACAGAACTAGTAAAGAGTTAAGGGAGTATTTTGTTTATCAAAATAATGACTTGACAATATAAAGGGATGACATCCTAGATGTTAACTCTTTTTAAAAGTTATTGGTATAAATGTAAGTGTCATTATAATTGTAAAAAGAAGTTGTGATGGTAACAAGCAGCAAGTGATATGATGTGAAGTATATGAAGCATATGTAATAGCAATAGTGAAAGAGCATCGAAGTGATATTGATGCAAGTAGTATAAGGTTATGTACCTTAACCTATCTTGTAATCAATGTATATTGTACATTACTTGTTTGGGCAGTGGGCTCATCTGGTAATCACATTTTGTACTACAACTCCTAACAGGGTTGAGGCTTCTAACAAGGCCTATAGTCCCTTAATCAGGACTGATACACTATATGCTTGTAATAGACTCCTAACATGGTCAACATCCTTAACAAGATACTTTTGATTAGTGGATCTTTGTGGGTACCATCCCCACTGGGGTTTTCCCTTGGCCAGGGTTTCCTCTAGAAAAAATAATGTGTTATGAGTTCTTTATTGTTATGCATGTATAAAGATAATCTATTATGTCCATAATTGGGCAAAAGATAAAGTTTGTAGAATAGTGATTCACCCCCCTCTCAGTATTCCCTATTTCTAACAATTGGTATCAGAGCTTAGTTACTCGGAAAAGAATCATTCAAGGAAAGCCTAGCAGCTTGAGTAAGATCTCTATGGATATAGATCAACTATAGAAGAATCTTGAAGAAGCTCTTGAACATATTGACTTGCTTACTATTGAAAAAGATACTTTGAAAAGAAAGTATGATGATGCAAAGAACCTCATTGAGAAACTGAAAAAAAAATTGGAAGATCTGAGATTTGAAGAAGAATCTGAAGTTTTTATTGAAGATTGCGATGACAATATGGAAAAAGAAAATGAGATCCTTAAGCATGAATTGAAGATAGGAAATTTGAAGCTTAGTTTGAAAGATGGAAATGGCAAGAATGAAGCAAATCTGAAATTTGAGAATGAAAGTCTGAAGACTAAAAATGAAGAACTGAAATCTAAACTTTCTAAAGTAACATCTAAACTTGAGAAAGTCAATTTGCAGTATGATGAACTTGAGAAATACAATAAGATTGTGAAAGGTGAACTGACTCAATCCAAACAACAACTTGAAAGGCTATATTCAACTAGTGAGAAGATTGATGAACAAATATCCTATCAGAAACCATTCTATGATAAGACTGGTCTTGGATTCAACACTTTCAAAGAAAATGATGAAGGCAAGGAACCAGATCTGAAGATATCTGAAAGCATGGATGAGAAGAAGCCTGATGAGATCAACAAATCTGAAGACACACCTAAAGAAGGAGAATCACCGAAGCAAGAGGAATCACCTAAAGGTATGCAAAGAGAATTCAAAGGTAGATGTTTTGCTTGTAATACTATTGGTCATATGAAGAGAGATTGCACAGGTAAATAATTTAAACCTCTTAATGGTTATTGTTACAATTAGATCATGATTTTGGACATAGAGCTATTGAATGTAGGAAACTAAAATTTATTGAGAATAATGATGGTAGTAGAATGTTTAGGAATACTAACAATGCAGATAATAAACCTATTGAAGATATGAACAGAAGAAGTGGAGTAGTATGTTATAGATGCAACAAGGTTGGACACATTGCTAGAAACTACTGATCACTAATCAATCAACCTAGACCAAGATATGGAAATAATGGAATTATTTGTTAGATATGCAACAAGATTGGACATATAGCAAGGTTTTGCAGAATGAACAACAGAGTTTTTCATCCTAATTCTAACCCCAAGAATTATGCAAGAAGAAATGAAGATGCTAGTGATAGTTAGAAAGGATGCTGTAGTAGCTCAGATGAAGTAAAGTTTACCAAAAGCATAGATCAAGGAGACATAATCAACATTGAAGGTAATCAGGAAGGTGAAGTATTGAAAGGTAAGAATGAATCTTTACCTGACCTATCTCAAAGTACTTAATTTATGTAAATTGCAGTAGAGTAGGAACTTAGATTTAGTGTAGAAGTAGATATATGATGAATTGATTCTTGCACAGTTAAGGCAAGGTATTTTATGATATTCTAATGCTATGGTTAAGAGTGAAAAGAAAATATTATGTTTTACGAGATCGCAAGAAGTTTTAAGTTTTGCAGGATAGCAGAGACAACTTTTTGGAAAGAAGCGGCAAAAGAATTGAATGCGATGTCAGATCTAAGTGAGATTGAATTAATAAAAGGTTATGATCGGTATTATTTGATCATCAAAGAAAAATCAAGTGTCAAGGAGATCAAAGAGCAGTGATAGAAAGAATTTTGCAAGGATTTGGAAAAGAATTATGTGCCGAATCTACGCAAGCCCTAAAATTGTGAATTTTAGGTATTTTACTTGATAAATGTTTGAATCAGTAAAGGCATTTGAAGAAATCATGGATGTTTCATTAATACACAATGTTAGAGACAAGAATAGACCTAAATTGAAAAGGGAACTAGTAGAACCATTGGAAGAAGACCCTAGGTTTGCATTGTCATCTGTACCAGATGAAGTTTTACGTTTAGAGAATGTTAGAAGTTATCTTGGATGTAAACTAGAGACAGTAAATAATAGTGATTTTACAGATGAATATCAGAAGATGTACAATCAGGATATGACATTGAAACAAGGTTTTGAACACTTGGAACATAATGAAATTGACAAATATGGATTGTAGTATGAATTTGATAATGAAGAATGCACTAAGATCATTTTGAGTAGAATTCATAATGGAAAGTTTTGGCTAAAGGATAGAGTGATAGATATTACAACTAATTTTATTCATGAAGTCACTGTATTATCTAAGACTGGAGCTATTCCTTTTAATGAGAAAAATAATCATTGACAACACTAATTCATCCTATAATGGTAGAGGAATTATGATTACCAAGATCAAACAAGTTGATGTGAGATACATATGCAAGATCCTAACTACTAAGTTTTGTGCTAATTCAAGAGAAGATGACATGGTAGCTGGAATGGTACATGCATCTTATCTTATGTGTGTTGATAGGGTACCAATTGATATGCGTGAAATTCTTAGAATTCAATTGTTTGAGAACTTAGAGAAGATCAAGAAAACTAAGTATACACAGTTTAGGTTCTCATCCCTAATCACATACATGTTCTTTCATCTTTTGAGGAGATTTCCTTACACCATAGGAAATGATTAGAATGATGGAAAAACTACAATGGAAAGGATTAATGTAGTAAACAGAAAGCATGTTATTAACAGTGTTAATGAGAGTGCAGTACTTTTTATTAAGACATTTCATAATATTGTGTCTAGCAGATCAAGGATCCCTAAGTCTCTTGTTGAGAAATACAAAGATGGTATATGTTTTATGGTGGATACTGACCTTACCTATATTGAAGCAGGAGAGCCTAGAATAGAGTTGATAGACCCTCTTGGCTATGAAATATCTGAGGTAGAAGCTGAAGAATATGTTAGTAGACTACTAAAGTGTAAATTGGACTCTTAGTGTAATAGGTTTGGAACCTTTGAGGAGAACTTCAACTCTGCAAAGATTCTAATTGAAGAGAAATAGTCTAAGAAGAGAGTTGAGAGCACCATTAAGAAAATCTTAAAGGATACAGGAATGACAAAGAGAGAATTTTTGGTAGCAAAGTAGAAAGCAGCAGTAATTAGAGAGAGTGGACAAAATGAAGTTTTGTCTATCCTTCCTTTATCATCAATGGCAGTGCCACAGGAAGAACCATGAGTAAAGGTGAAAGTGGAAGTACCTAAGAAGGACATAGAAACAAAGATGTCTACTAGATCCACTTCCTCCACACCTAGAAAAATAGTTAAGGAGAGTGCCACTGGACAAGTAAAGAGGCATAAAACTCTAGTGCAACCAGTACCAAGAAAGATTGCAGAGGTTAAAGATGATGTCACTAAAAAGAAGAAAGCTTGGAAACCAAAAGTTGAAAAGCTTAATGAGAAGATTATTGAGAATGGACACTTTGCAAGAATGAACAAATACTATGATCTTTATGATTATATTGATAGAATTAATCTAGAAAATGTAGTTGTGAAGCACATGATCTTGACTGGCAAGAAGTTTGATACTATTCAAGGATAGATACCTGATGACTTGTATAATAAACTTTTGAATAGGAAGAAGAGAGCATCAGATGAAGAGGAAGCTATCAGAGAAAAGCTTGTAAGGAAGCTTTGTGAGATAAGAGATGAAGCTCATTTCAAATAGATTATGAAGGCCCTAAGCACCCATCTAACCAAAAGGAGAACAATTCAGATTATGGGAGGTAGGTATGAAGAAGTAAATTCTGAGACTGAAAAGGCAATTATCAAGGTTATGATAGAGTATGTTGGAGAATCATCAATTGCAGCAGAGCAAGCAGGTGAGAAAGTACAAGAGGACATTCCCTCTTCTCCAGCTATTAATATTGAAGATGAAACAATGAATGTGGAAGATACACAAATCACCTTCGATATTGATGAAAATGTATTCAAGAATTTGGAGAACATTGTTAACAATTCGGCTTTTGAGGAACAGGAAGCTACAAAAGAAAGAAATGAAAGAGACCACTACTGTGGAACCACCAATTGTAGAAGAACAAGTTCCCATTTCCACAAAAGAAGATATCAGTCTTACTCCTGAGACTGGAAAGAAGACTCAAATTGGCTCTATGATTGAGCATTTGGGAAAATAAGTGGATTCGATGATGATTAGTTGGAACTGATTACATCTTTGAACAAAATAATTGGTAAGAATAAGAAGGTGAAGAGTCTTGAAGGATGTCTAAAGGAACTAACCGAGAAGTTACAAAGTATTGTGACTACACAAATTTCAGAAGCAGACCCTATGGAGAAGGCAAAGAAGGTAATGAGTACCTTTGATAATGAATTCACAAACCTAGCTGATATTGCAAAAGTGAAAGCACAAGAAGACTATGAGGCTAGAATGTTGTTGAACATCAGTCAATACATCAACAATGATATCAATACTCTTGATATCTGTATCAAGGATTTGAGGAAACACTTGGAAATAGGAAAATCTTTGTACATACAGTGTACAAAATTAGAAACTTTGACAGTTGAGGAAGATCAGAAGATAAAGTTGAAGGAAGTAGAGATTCTAAATGAAACAAACCTTCTATATAGTCCTAATGTGAAGCTCTGTAATGTTGAGAAGAAAGTTAGAAAACTTTATGATGAAATCAGAGTTGTGCAAGATGAAAATGATAGGAAATTGAGAAGATATACTCTTTTAAGAGAGCATGTTTCTATGAAGCTGAACGTAATTGAAGAATAGTTGGAAGATTGTCTTTTAGCAAAGACATCTTTTCAGAAATTTAACTTTGAAAACCTCCAAGCATGTGAAATTGCTTCTTATGGACTGAGCGCACTACTTAATGTTGCAGATTCCATTAAGAAATCATGGGAGAAGGAGATTGAAGCCATGAAGATAGATTTTGCAGATTGTGTTGCAAGCCTACTGGCTTTGCAATAAATAAATTGAGGTATAACTTTTTGTGATACAATTTTGTGACCCTCCCTACCTTATTTTGTCATTGTTGTCAAAGGGGGAGAGATATATAGAAGAAAATTGATAGTATATGATAAAGGTTATTACTCTTAGGGGGAGTACTATATTAGAGACAATAATTTTTGAGGAGTTATAAGGATAGTATGCATTTTATACTATGGCCATAGTTTTGAACAATTTTGAGATTTTTGAGTTGTACACTTAGCCAATTTTCTCATATGTTGCCACCAATGACAAAGGGGGAGATTGTTGGCAATTTGGCTGAGTTGATTGCATAAATTTTGTCATTATGGAAACATATGATCCTCATGAAGATCACACAAGTCAAAGAGCAAGTATGACAAAGCGCATTGCAAATTTATCTAAGTGTGAGACAGTGTTTTACCAGTGAACCTGGATACAATTTTTGTTTGCGACATCGACTGGAGTAAGTTCAGTACTTGTGCACTTGAACATAGACTCTATGATGTCCATTGATCACCCATCTTAGAGCACAAGTCAGTACGGCATGTACATAATTAGTTATGATAGTTTTACCAAAGATAGTGTAAAGCTGACATGACAGAATATGAAGACAGAACTAGTAAAGCGTTAAGGAATTATTTTGTTTATCAAAATAATGACTTAAAAATATAAAGGGATGAAATCCTAGATGTTAACTCTTTGTTAAAGTTATTGGTATAAATGTAAGTGTAATTATAATTGTAAAAAGAAGGTGTAATGGTAACAAGGAGCAAGTGATATGATGCGAAGTATATGAAGCATATGTAATAGCGATAGTGAAAGAGCAATGAAGTGATATTAATGCAAGCAGTATGAGGTTATGTACCTTAACCTATTTTTTAATCATTGTATATTGTACATTACTTGTTTGGGTAGTGGGCTCATCTGGTAATCACATTTTGTACTACAACTCCTAACAGGGTTGAGGCTTCTAACAAGGCCTATAGTCCCTTAATCAGGACTAATACACTATATGCTTGTAATAGACTCCTAATAGGGTCAACATTCTTAACATGATACTTTTTATTAGTGGATCTTTGTGGGTACCATCCCCACCGGGGTTTTCCCTTGGCCAGGGTTTCCTCGAGAATAAATAATGTGTTATGAGTTCTTTATTGTTATGCATGTTGTTTAGCTTCTTATTTTATGCATGTATAAAGATAATTTGTTATATCCATAATTGGGCAAAAGATAAAGTTTGTAGAATATTGATTCACCCCCCCCTCTTAGTATTCCCTATTTCTAATAAGACCCAACTAGGTAGGCTCAAACTTGCCTTTCTTCTCTCGATGCACTTGGACTTTTTGATTTTCCTTTAGGACCATGTCTCCCACTTGGAATTATCTAGGATGGAATTTCTTGTTATAACTCCTTTTGAGTCAATTCTGGTATGTAACCAAGTGATCATCTACTTGTTGTCTCTTTTCATCTAGCAGGTCTAGCTATGTGAGACGTGCCACATGATAGTCTTCATCTATGGTAAAGTTTCTCATGGAGACTCGCAATGACGGGAGCTTGACCTCAATGGGTAGAACAGCTTTGACACCATATACAAGGGAATATGGGGTGGTGCCCATGGGAGTGCAGAAGGAAGTGTGATAGGCCCAGAGGGTGGGATTTATTTGGAGGTGCCAGTCATGACCAGAATCATTGACAACCTTTTTGAGGATTTTGAGGATTGTTTTATTGGTTGCCTCTGCTTGGCCATTTCCTTGAGGGAAATATGGATTGGAGAAATAGCGATGGATGCAAAGTCTCACACATAGATCATCCACATACTAGTTTTCAAAAGGTGTGTTGTGGTCTGTGAATATGGTAGATGGTATGCCAAAGCGGCAAACGATATGGTATAGGATGAACTTAGATATTTGGATGCCAGTAGTAAGGGTGAGTGGAATCACTTTGACCCATTTGGTGAAGTACTCTATGGCTATGATTATATACTTATGTCTATTTGAAGAGAGGGGAGTGATTAAGCCAACTAGGTCAAAGCCCCAACATGAAAATGGCCAAGGTGGCACAATGGGCTGCAAGTTTTGTGCTGGTGCATGGATTAGATTTGCATGCTACTGACAAGGTAGACATTTCTTGATGAACTCACAAGCATTGTGTTCCATGGTTAGCCAATAGTACCCAACCCAAAGCAACTACTTTGCTAGAACCATGCCACTTGTGTGGGTACCACAAATTCCAACATGGACCTCTTGTAAAGCTAGGATGGCCTCGTTTGAATCTAAACACCTAGAAAGGATATTGTGATATCCTTGATGATAAAAGGGTGTTGGCTACAAGAGTGTAGCGAGAAGCTCTACGAATTAACTTTTGGCATTGGTTATTAGTGATATGGGGAGATATGATACCATTCTTTAGATATGCATGGATGTCATGGTACCATGGGGACTGAGGACCAACCAAGACACACAACACTTCTGCATTGGCATTCGTATAAGCAAGTGTGTGTAGCTACTCAACTAAGAATTCATACTGAGTTGAATCATGAGGGATCTCCAATAAGGATCCGATGGTTTCCATTGCATCAACTACTTTATTTTGAAGCCTTGGTATCTGAGTGAACTGTAGATTTAGGAAATGCTCTTTATGTTTGTCCACCAATTCTTTGTAGGGTAGTAGCTTGTCATCCTTTGTCTAGAATTCATCAAGGACCTACTTGATAATTAGCTATGAGTCTCCAAACACTTGCAATTCTATTATGTTCCACTGAATGGCTATTTTGAGGCTTGATACGAGTGCCTCATATTCTACAATGTTATTAGCACATGGAAATCCCAATTTGAATGATTTTGGAATGTAGTCACCTTAAGGTGTGACAAATAGGATTCCTGCCCCTGATCCATGCATTGGGTAGGAGCCATCAAATTAGAGTTTCCATACTAGTTTTTCTTTGATCATACATAGGTTCTCATCAGGGAATTCCATGATTATTGCATATGCATCCACCAACGGTGCTTTTGTGAGCTGATCAACAATTACTTGCCCTTTGATTTCTTTTCGATCTATGTACTGGATGTCAAACTTGCTGAGTAGCATGACCCATTTTTCCATACAACCTATGAGAGTTGTCCTTGATAATAGATACTTGAATGGGTCCACCTTTGAAATGAACTTGATTGTATGGCTAAGCATGTAATGTCTAATCTTTTGAGTGGCAAAGACCACTACAAGGCATGCTTTCTCCATGGGTGAATAATTAAGCTCATAGCTGACAAGAGTTCGACTGATATAGTAGATGGCTCTCTCTTTGTTGTTATCATCATGTTGTGCTAAGAGTGCCCCTAGTGTAGTAGTAGTCACCGAGATGTAAATTATGAGAGGGTGTCTTGAAATTGGTGGTACAAGGATGGGAGAGTTAGCCAGATATTCTTTGAGCTTTTCAAAATTTCTTTGACAGATGGAATCCCATTTGAAGCTTGAGTCCTTGCACAAAAGGTGTGTGAAAGGTTGGCACTTGTCTTCCAGTTGAGAGATCAAGTGACACACTGATTGGAGTTTTCGTTGTGGACTTTTGAGTTGTTTGAGTGTTCTAGGAGGAGGAATTTTTGCAATAGCTTTGACCTTTTTAGGGTCAATCTCTATGTCATATCGTGATACAATGAATCCTAGAATTTTTCCAAATGTTACACCAAAGACACATTTCTTTGGATTGAGCTTCAAGCCATAATGATGGAGATGATCGAACACACTCTCAAGAATGTCAAGGTGTTGGTAACATGTTTTAGATTTTACAAGTATATCATCCACATAGTCTTCCAAGATTTTGTGGATCATGTCATGAAATATTGCTTTCATTGATCTCTGATATGTGGCTCCTCCATTATTTATCCCAAATGGCATCATGTTATAGCAGAAGGTTCCCCATGGAGTGGTGAATGTTGTTTTATGTTGATCTGCTTCTGCTATTCAGATCTGATTCTATCCTAAGAAGCCATCCATGAGTGACAACATCTCATGGCCCGCTATTAGAGCTATGATCATGTCTATGTTGGGTAGTGGGAAATCATCCTTAGGACATGCTTTGTTCAGGTCCCTAAAATCTATGCAAATTTTGATATCACCTTAAGGCTTTGTGACAGGCACCATGTTGGAGATCCACTCATGGTAATCAATGGCTCTGATGATCTTTTCTTGGAGAATCTTTTCTAATTCTTCTTTTATTAGTAAGGCCACTTTTGGATGCATCTTTCATAGATTTTTCTTTACTGACTTAGTATTGGGGTCCATTGCAAGATTGTGCACAACAAGATTTGGATCAAGTCCTGGCATGTGTGCATATGACCATGCAAAATTTATAATTGATTCTCTAAGAAGTGTGATGAAAACTATTTCTTCATCCTTTGTCACATTGGCTGCAATGTAGGTGATCTAGGACATTCTTCTATGCCCAAGTTGATTGGCTTGATTTCTTCTATGATGATGAGAGACTGCTCTGGTCTATAATCCTAGATGGGAGGAAGAGGCAAGTCATCATATTCTAGCACTTGAATTGCCAAGTTTTCACCAGAAGATACGCCCTTTATTTTTACTTTTTTGGAATCAAAATGTGCCCCAAAGGGGTTTTCACATAAGGACTCATGCTTTTCTTTTTCTATTTCACTTTTGTGACTAAATATTTCCTCTTCATCGAAATATCCTTTAGGGTCAAGCTTACAGATGTGAGTTGAATCTGGATCATGATTTGGTTGTTGGTTTGATGCCCCCATGAATTCTAATAGTGCTTTCATGCTTTGGAACTCATCGATATTTGTGATGCTTGGTTCATCCTAGTCTATGAGTTCAGGGTGGATGAGGGGAAGTTCTATGAGGTTAATGGTGAGTTGTTGGAGGACACAAGTGCCCAAGAGGGTATCATCATTGAAGATGTCATCATACAATTTCGTTACTTCCTCTTTAGGGATGTCTTCGATCTCTATGAGGTTGTCCTAGCTATTCAAGAAGGGAACATTGTTCATGTTGGTGCGCCCAGTTATAGTATTGGCCTCTTGTATATGTAGGTTAGGGGTATTAAAGCCAAGACCTTGGGTTTATGGATTCTTGGATGTTATGATTGGATCTTTGCTTTTGCCTTCTTGTGGTCCTAGACCACCACCTTGATATTTCCATAGTTCAGTGGTGTACTTGTGTGATTGTGGATATTTATCTTTTAAGTAACCAAGGATTTGAGTGTCAGGTGGTGGGGGATCTCTGTAAAAATGTTAATTTAAATGCTTTGTCCTATGGAGGCAAAAAGTGGAAGTGTTCCACAAAGGGGAAACAAAGGAAAGACAAAAATTAAATAAAAGAAGAGAGTGAGGAGACAAGAGAAATAGTAATAGAGTGCATAAGAAGAAGAGTGACATAAGAAAGAGAGGAATGAAACAAAATAGTCACCAAAGCACTCTGACAGGGGAAGTGTTCCATAGACCATTGTCACAAGTAAGTGAGTATGGTTTTGTGTATAGTTTTGCCACCAATGACAAAGGGGAAGATTGTTAGCAATATAAGTTGTCATTAGTGTATTTCAAAAACACCATTCACATCGGTAAAGGGTCACCAGAAACTTACACTACTCTAGACACCACTGGTAGATTGAGAATAGAGTGTATGCATCAGTTGACTATATTGATAGATACATCGGTAGACTGAACCAAGTACAAAGTTCCGGTCTTATGTTTCTATCAATAAAAAATTGGGTATAAAGGGTATACTAATCTAACTACAAGAAAGACCTGATCTGGAATTTATGGATCAGTTTGAGTCAAAATTTTGATTATGTGAGACATCCACCAATCAGAATTAGAGTTAGCTTTTTAACATAAGTTATCTTTATTTCTATAGATGATCTCAAGGTAAACTGTAGATTAGATTGCATAGCTTTCATGGGTTTCATGATTTATGGTCTGGTGGTTCTATGAATCAAGAGGTTCACTCTTGTATAAATATAGGTCATGACCTATATTTATACAAGAGTGAACATCTTGATTCATAGAACTACCAGGATGTAAACTTAACCATAAATCATGAAACCCATGAAAGCTATGCAATCTAATCTGTAGTTTACCTCGAGATCATTCATAGAAATAAAGATAACTTCTATTAAAAAGCTAACTCCAAGTCTGATCAGTGGATGTCCCGCATAATCAGACTTTTGACTCAAACTGATCCATAAATTCTAGATCGAGTCTTTCTTGTAGTTAGACTAGTATACCCTTTATACCTAGTTCTTTATTGAAAGCAACATAAGACTAGAAATTTGTACTTTTTTTGGTCTACCAATGTATCTACCGATATAGTCAACCAGTGCATACACTTTGCTCTCAATCTATTGGTGGTGTCTAGAGTAGTGTAAGTGACCCATGACCCTTTACAGGTGTGAAGGGTGTTTGTGAAATACACTAATGACAACTTATATTGCTAACAATCTTCTCCTTTGTCATTGGTGGAAAAACTATACACAATTGTCATTAGTGTATATTTACAAAACACCATACACTGGTAAAAGGTCACTAGTCACTTCGAATACTTAGAAGACACCGGTAGTCAAGGAGACCAGTGTATGCACTAGTAGACAATGAAAATGGCACTACACTGGTAGGCCAATTCAAGTTTTTAGTACCGATCTTAGATTGCATACAAAAGAGTACTAGGTATGAGGATACTCCAGTCTAACTAGGTACAAGGTAAAACTGGTCTAAACTGCCTAAAGATGTGCACCAAATTTTGGGGAAGTAGTTTGAGTTCAAATTGGATTATACAGGATATCCATGGCATGAATGTGGAGTTCAATTTTTTAACAAGAGTTAGCTTTTTTTCTACGGATGTCTTGCAAAAAAAACTCCAGATCAAAATGCAAAGCTTAACTTCTAGTTGCATGATTTTATTGTCGAGTTTATAGCTTGGCAGTTCTATGAGTTAAGGGTTTTATGACGGTGAACTCTTGAATAAATATAGGTCATAGGACATAAGAAAGTTTTTTTTGATTGTTGTTGATTCAAAGAGGAGAGGAGAGACATCTTCTAAGAGAAAAGCTATAGACATAGAGGTAGAAGAGATCAATAGCCAAGAAAACCGGTAAAGAGGTATGATCTAAAAAGACATTCAGTGTCATACTAGATCATTGCTTTTGTTAAGTAGAGGAAGCAATTGAAATCCCTTCATTAGGGTGGACCTAATCGTTTCGTTGTAAAAATCCCCTAATAGGGTAGGATCCTTCTTGATGTTCAAAGTCCTGTAACTAGGCAACTCCTAACAGGGTTTAGATCTTAATAGATCTTTTTGTAAAATCCCTTAGCTAGGTAGCACCTTAGCCAGTGTTGTGTAAGCTCATAATAGGGCACCTTCATTTGGTAGTAGTGAAGTTGTCAGCTCTATCTCACTATGGTTTTTTTCCTTCTAACTAAGGGTTTCCACGTATATATCTGGTGTTGATCTATGTACTTACTTTTATGCTTGTATATGATTAATTATTTTAGAAGAATATTGTTCAAATAGATTTTAAAAAGTAAGGAAATAGTTGTTACTGATTCACCCCTCCCCTCTCAATAATCGGTCAGTACTGACAATTGGTAACAGAGCCAAGTTATCTATACTTAAAAGTCTAACAACTTGAGAGAAAGATCATGAAGGGTTACTAGTATCAGAAATAGCTGGAGGAAGCCAACGACATTATTGCCTCTCTAGAGAATAGACTGAGGAGATCACTTGCAAAAAGAAAGGAGTTGGCTCTATAGTTGAGTGAGAGAAATGAAACCATCAATGAAATCTCTGGGCAAAGTGGATCTGATGAATTGGAAGTGGAGGAGGCAGTATCTGAGCTCATGGAAAAGAATGAGACCCTGACCAATTAGATCTCTGATCTTAAGAGGGAGCAAGAAGCGAATTCCCTAAGGATGACTGAACTGATCGAGAAAATGAGAAAAGTTGAAGATGAAAGGAATATAGTGGTCAAGTCTTTGACTGTCACTAAAAGAACAAGGGACCAGATAGTGGACATTGTAGAGGTGACTGAACTGATGCTTCTACAACTTCAGGAGGACATACAAGATATCACTTAGGAAAACACCAGCATACACAAGGCATGGCAAGAGAGAGATGATGCATGCAAGAGACTGGTGATTGAGGTGTATCAACTCAAGGGACAAAATAAATTCCTTGAAGAATGAAATGAAACCTTGAGAAGATACAATGAAATTTTAGCCAAGCTCAATGAGCAACTAAAAGCTCAAAGGAGGCATAAAAACTAAATTGGTCTTGGATTCACTGATGAAGTCACCAAAGTGCCTGGTGAATCTTCTGAAGCCAAGATAAGAAAGAAATAAAAGAAGAATCCATTGGTACATAGAGGAAAAAGGACCTCTAACATTTCTTGCAATCATTGTGGAAAATCAGGTTATAAAACAAATGACTACAGAAAAGCACCGGTAAGGCCCAACAACGGTTACTACAAGACCTATCTTAAAAATGGGCACAAGACCAATGAATGCTGGTCCAACCCTATATTGGTGTCTAGTGGAAGCAAGGGGAGCTTCAAGGGCTATGACTATGGTTGCAAAAAATTTGGACACAAGGCTAAACAATGTAGATAAAAAAATATGGCATTCAAGTCTCCAAGACCAGTGTTCACCAAGAGAAACAAGAACCAGAGCACAACTAATTGTGCAAATTGTAGACCAAATAGCCACAATGACTCTTGGAGCAATTCACCCAAGCCAAGAAGGGTGAACCCATGGAAGAAAATTGGGATAGTTTGCTATCACTAAAATAAGGTTGGACACTTAGCAAAATATTGTAGAAACTAGTCGTTCAATAAGAAGAAAGAATTGGTAAAACTAGTTTACAAGATCAACAAGGAAGAAAAGACGGAGAAGTTAGTTAGATAGATTTGGTTCAAAAAGGAATCAAATAGCTCTATTGAGGAGAAGACAGAAGAAAAATCATCACCTACCGATGGTGATATCTCTTCATCAAACTGAGTCGTAAAGGCCTAGAGGGAACTGGTAGATCCTCTATCGTTCTCGGTAAGATTGGTGAGAAATGAACTCACTCAATCTATAAGAAGAACCTGACAAGGAAGAAGTAACAAACCAGGGGTCACCAAACTAGAAAGACCAAATCATTGGTTAGGGAAAATAGAAAGAGAAGTTAGGTAAGGTATTTATTACTATAGCCATTTAATGAATAGTTACCATTTGGTAATTACCGTTATAACCTAACCCTACAAAAGAAAGGAGAATTACTCACAAGTTCTTACTTTATTTACTTTGTGATTTATGAATTCTTGTGCTAAGTAACATTCTCACTCTTTGATCACTGAGAATTACTGTGTAATACTGATCTAAGATACCTTCTGTAAATTACTGATTAGCAAGAATGGCCTCATCTTCCACTACCATAAAATTGATAAAAGGAGATTAGGTGGATAGGCCAACATACAACATATTGTTAGTTCAGAAAAGAGAAAACAAAATGGCTAGTGCGCTCTCATCTATACCAAAAGGAGTCCTCTTGACTAAAGATGTCACAGTGTTTATTCATGCCAAACAGGAAGAACTAGGAGAAACATATATTCAAGGCAAGTATTTTTCATTGTGCGAAGGAGGGAAACTTCCTAACAAATATGCCAATCTTGTATCATCCAGATTGATAAATGGTGTATGCTACCCAGCAATCTTCCAAGAAGATCAAGTCAAACTAGTGGTGAGCCATCTTCATGAACTAGGTTTCTGGCTCACCAGAGGTGCATGTCATGAGATCACCAAAGAAGATCTCCATAGAGTAACTAGATATAGTGACAAAGGGGAAGCACTAACCCTATGTACCATTTCCAATGCCATCATGAACAAGCTGACCAAGTCAAAGTCAGATGGTTGACTTATGACTGTGAATGACATTGAAGATGATTGAGTACGCTTTACATCTGTTGTTATTGGGTACAAAGTTTATTATTCAAGAAATTTGAGTAGCATACCAGGTGGAGCTATTCACGCCACATATCACATAATGCACAACAATGCCCAATAAGAAATCTTTGCAATGCTTTAGAGCCAAATATTTGAAAACATAAAGAACCTTGGAGTTGTGAAAAATAAATCCATGAAGTATGGAACCCTTCTAATATGCCTATACTTCTACTACTTGGACTTCTACCCAAGTATCGATAAAGTGACTTGGAGAACTGATAAATCAGTCATGCATCAAATCACTAAAATGGCCAGTCAACTGGGAGACCAGTTGAGCAATGAGATGACTAAACATTTTGGAGAATTTCAATTGAAAATGCACAAAAGAGAAAGGGTGTCATCAACTATAGTTGACCTGTACAAGGATGATGTATGCTTTCTGGTTACCACTGACAACTACATCATTCAAGCAGTGGAACCAAGAGATGTATATGCTCCTGAGTTGGGATATGAGATCACTGCCAAAGTTGCTAAGGCATATGTTGATGCTTTAAATGATGCAAATCTGGATCTTGGTGCCAATCAGTTTGGCACATATACTGAGATTCTTTAGAATCTGTCAAAAAGGACATGAATCAAGATTGTCTACAAGAGGATGCCCACACTAAAGAGGAAACTAGGGACAAAGTAGCCCAAGGCTCAGAGGAAGAAAGTAGAATTGGTGCTCAGTATTCAAGAGGAAGAGCCATAAGAGATAGAGATCAAGGAAAAAGTTCCTCTAATCAGGAGAAGAAAGCCCACAATTGATGAATTTGTGGTAGGGCTGAAAGAATTTGGGAATTTAGGTTCTATTAGAGGAAGATATCAACTATCCAATGATGAAGACAAAGGAAACATTGAAGAAGTTGTAGCTTTATGCCTTCATAAATTCAATTTTCATCCCAGTGGACTTCAAACAACTTTACCTGAACATCTTCTACAAATTATTGAAGACCAGTGGAAAGCTTTAGAAGATAGAGAAAAGGAGCTAAGGATAAGAGCTCTTCTAGAAGTCTAGAACCACCTCACTCTAGAAGAAGCTAAAAAATAAGCTGAACTTCATAAGAAAAGCTTTGCAATAATAAGAAGGATAGGCCTCATGCTAATTGGAGAAGTTGAGAAAGTGCATAAGTAAGTAGTTGAGATATGGACCAAACTTCTTCAGATCCAGTAGTAAGCTGAACAAGAAGCACCTCAAAGAACAATAGTTAAACCAGTCTCAGACATCGGTAAATGGAAAGGTGTTCTTGGAGTTGAAGCACTAGTCATAGTGGACATCACTAATGAAAAATGGAGAAAGCCAGTTAATCCAATAGTTCTTGTCTCTCTAAGCAAAGGTAACACTAAATCTATGTCTGTTGATAATATTGTAGATGAAGTGATGGACTTTGGAATAGTAGATAATGTTGCAAATTGGTTCAGTGTATTAGAAGAAAATGATAAATAGTCAGTTATTGTAGCAATAGTGGAAACATTTATGGACTATCATAGGACTCTAAGGGACTATAGGTCCAAGTTCCCACTGGAACTAAATAATAGGCTACAATCAAAATGATGACCGGGTCTAGGCACAAACACCAGAATCACTAGGGAAATATTGCTTAAGGTGAGACCTGGATTCAATGAAGAGAGAATAAAGCTTCTATTAGAAGAAGCATCCATGAATCTAAAGACATTAGATAGTGTTGTAGAGATACTAAATGGATATGATAATCAAGTCTACAAAGCAACCCTAGACTACTGGCATAAGTATGACTTCAGTGAATTAGATATGTTAGGTCCTCAAGATCAAATTGAATGTATGTAAGAACCACCAGTTGGACTCACATCTCCTGAAGATTCTGTCACGGGAATTGAAAAAGGTCAGACACAAGATTTTATAGCTGGTGAACATGTAAATTTTGAACAAGGGATTGACAAAGATATACCCTTAGGAGAACTTCATACTGTTGAGGAGAAATAACAAGAAGTCCCACAGCAAGAATAAGAACAACATGTTGTAGTCAATGAGCAACCGGAAGAAGAAGCTCAGATTCAGGAAGAACCACCTACAGAGGATGTTCTACCTGGCATAGAGGTTTAATGAGGCACTGACAAGCTTAAGGGACAAGAGGAAGAAAACCCAATGCACACTGAGAAAGCTCAACCAAAGCAAGAAGAAAAAGCTGACATGCCAAGCTCCTCATCAAAAAGGAAGTTGTCTTTTGTTGAGAAGAAGGAAGTTAAAAGGACTAAGGTCATCGATATAGTGGTAGACATCATCAAGATGTCAACTAAACAACTCAAGGAACTGACCAAGAGAAAATAGGACATGGTCCTGACCACTATCAAGAACATATTGTGGAACTTTGTACCAGACACTAAAATTGATGAAGATGAACCGGTCATCGACCAGCTCAAAGTTCTAGCACAAGCAATTGATGAAGATCTAACTGATCTAGAAAAAGTGTCTATAGACTACTATGAACATAATGTAATACCCCAAAATTGGCACCTATTTATTTCAGGCAAATTTTGGTGTATTTCTTCAATTCTATGTCGTCAAAGTCCTAGTTCCCTAGGCAATTTTCTCTCTCCTACTTGACTCTATTTGACTTGATGTCAGTTGCAAAGACCCTAAATTGCAATAATCAAATGCTAACTTAATTCCTAAAAGTCTTTGACTTATATTAGCTAAATTATCCCTATGATAAATTAATTTAATTCTAAAGTCCTAAGTGCTTTAAATTAAATTAAATCTACCCCTTTAATTAATACACATAAAAAAGGAATTGATATCATTTAATTATTTGAGTGGACATCTCTCTATTTGAATTTAATTATTCAAATTATTCGAATTAGTCACACCCCCATATGTGGCATAAATTCCACTTTTTAATTAAATAATTCCATGCCTATTTGTCCAAAAAGTGAAGAGCCTTAATGGAAAATTAAGTCACTTAGGACATGTGGCAAAAGGAGTTACATGCGAGATTCCCCCTCTTTTTCTATTTAAGAGCTTGCCTTTTCATTTCAAAGGATCAAATTTTTGAGAGCATAGAGATTATAGTGAAATTCTACTACATTCTTTGAGATTCATAGCTTTTGAGTGTTATGATTTTAGTTAGTTCATTTAGTATAATATTTCATTTCTCATCTTCTTAGTTTACTTGTTCTTAGATTTAGTCATATTTTCCTTTGAAAACTCTAAAAAGAACTTGCATTCTCATGTTAGATTACATGCATTCATGCTAGATTTCTTGCATTTTGGATTTAATGCATGTTCTTTACTTTTAAAATCCTCCATTGTAGTTTGGTCTTATGGTTGTTGGCTTTCAATTTGAGAGCAATCTTGAAAACATCCCGTCTACATAGGAGGCAACAGATCGCTTCACTACGGATTTTGAATTAAATAACTCATATTATTTTCTATAATCTGATCATGTGAGTAATGATCATGTTTCATGTGTGTTGAATTTGAGGTCACATTCACTCATACACATTTTGGCACCCACCATGGGGCAGAAAAGATCAATTTTTGGCCTCATTCTTGATTGGTTTTTAAGTTTTAGTGTTGATTCCAGGCCTTGTACGGCCATGTACAGCCTAAAAACCTTGTAATATAATAATTGATGGATATAATGATTAATCCTCTTTCTTATACTTTTGGTTTGGTTCAATTTTATAAAGAAATGAATAAGTTATGATCATTTTGGTGAAAGTGGGTATTTGCAGATTTGAGATTCTCTGAATACAGTCAGATTGAAACATCTGGTATGGAAAAATTGTGAAGAATCAGTATCTATAATAATATTCATTGAAAATATACATGAATTATCTTTCATTTCCTTTTGGTTTGAGTCATTTTTATGCATATTTGTGAAAGTTATGGGCATTTGAGTGAAAACTAGTTTTTAACAATCTGTATTGGAGTTGTAGGCAATGATTTATTCTTAGAAAATTATTTATGAATGGGAAAAATAAATGGCTTACATATTTAGAAGATAGATTCATTAGTAGTTACTATGAAATTGGTTTGGTTTTATTTGGATTCTTTCTGAAAAGGATATGTGATTCCCTAGGCAGGGCCTGGTGTTTTAAATCTGGTTTATGACAGAAAAATGGCAGTCTGAAAAAGTTATTGGTTGAGGGACCAAATTGAATCATAAGACCTTGTAATTTTGGGAAATGATAGTTCTTGATGTTGGATAAAAATTTTATTGTTTCCAAAAATTTTAATATTGTGATTTTATGGGTCAAATAAATCAATCTTTAAAGACTGTCTTGAAGACAGCAATGTTACATATCTTACGGTTTGCCATTGATTTGTCTTGATTCTGTACTTTCAGATGTGTGGTAAATGCTGGATTGTAGATCTTTGGACCTAAGGTGAGTTCTTCAAATCTCTATAACACTTGGTTTTGGCATAAAATTAATCTCTCATGTGTTTGACTTGAGTGTTACACGCTTTCATAGAACACATTTTTTATGCTCTTAATGGGAAATAAATGAACATAGATTTTCTTTCATAGAAGTTTGTGTTTAAGTGCATGCTTGTCTTTTCAACATTAAGTAATTCTTGGTTTCAAATATCAAAACATCTCATTGAGTAATCTAGGGCATGGATTCATTCCTAGTTTACATGAAGAGTTAAATGCACCACTTTGTGGACTCACTTCATGTTTACTTGGAAAGTTAAATATTCCATGATTCAAACCCTCTTGCACTTATGAGTAGTATTGATTAGCATTCTTAGATTAATTGTGATTGATCTAGATTGCTATCTTGGGTTATTGGACTTGCTCATCTGCTAGCCCCTTGTTCCACCCTATGGTTGCAATCTCAGTGCCACATTAAAGGGGAGGGGTCTACAGGAAAGAAGCGTTAATTGTTCCACTAGGCAACCCTTTTGTGCTTTTTGGAACTCACTTGTTTTCTAGGGTGTGGACTCACTTTGAGTTTGTGTGAGGAGTTAAATGCACCACTTTGTGGAATCACCTCACATTTACTTGAAGGGTTAAATGCACCACCTTTAGTGCTTTCCAATACTTTTGATAGTGAATTACTTACTTTTTCATTTCTAAAAGGCCTGCTTGGGGATTTCATCACCTCAAGGGATGACCTTAACTCCCATGTTTTGATGGAGTATAAATATCAGGAGGTGAATCCAAAGACACCTCTCTTGGGAATGAGTTAGATTTCACTCTTGGCTAAGCCTCAAAGAACTTTATACCTTTGAGAAGTGAAGGAGGAGATTTGGGTTACTGTCTCCCCCCAGCTGTGTGATTTTAGATTCTTCTCATCTATAGATTTGTGCCTCACGTACCTTGTGTATATCGAGGACTCCTTTTAGAAAAGCCATGTATATCCTTGTAGACAACTTGCTAGGATGTTGTTGTGTTTTAAGTGCCTGCTAAAACATTTTCAAGAACATACACAAGTAGAGTCCTTAGGGAGTAGAAATACTAAGTCACTATTCTTGTTCATGTGCAAGGTTGCTTTGTCCCTTGCCCATTGCTTGAAGACTATTTTCTTGAACTCCTTGATTGCTATCTTACGTGCTTGATCAATGACATAAATCTAATCTACCTTTTTGTCCATGATTTGTTTTTCTATTTTCCTATCATTCACCATCAAAAACTGGTTGTCTTGAGTTAGGAATCGATCGATCTTTGCTTTGACTCATATTGTCTCTCATTAGTCTACCTTATCTCATTGTGCTCTTGTACCTTGCATTGTGATTGTCTTATCTCAGTTGTTCTAGCCATCTCTTTTTGACAATTCATACCAGGTTCATCTTGTATCTTGGCTATTCTAGCCATTTATCTCCTTTTCATTATCTTAGAGACAGAGTCTAGCTTTATCCCAAATCTTTTCTCGTTACATCTTCATCTATGACTATCACGACTCAAAGTGGCAAGACTTATCCCATTCAGAATGTTGGTCAAGATCAAAGTAAACCTTGTAATTGAGACATAGGTCATCCTGAATTTGTTATGAAATCTAAACTTTGTGAGAGATCCTCACATTCCTCCTCATTCCAAGAGTATTACAATCCATTGTTTCAGATACAGTCTGACTTATTATTTCAAGAATATTATAACCCATTGTTTAAAGACCGACAAGACTCTGAAGGGTCACTTTCTAAAATCAAACCTATTGATTCTTTTGAACCTATCGATTCTTTCACGATCTCTTAGAATACTACCAACAAGATGAGAGATCCATTCCACTTCCCAAGGGGAAGCAAATTCAACAAAATTCATGAGCAATCTCAAAATGACCAAGATCATGGTCAGTCTCTAAATGACAAGCATTATGATCAATCCCACAATATTCAATATTTGGTCAACATCCGGGACCTTTGCAATTTGAAACAATGACAAGGGGAGCCTCTCCTAACATTTCTCCAGAGATGGAGACAATTATGCACAAAGTATCCGCATGAATTATCTGAGTTTGAAAAGCTCGATATCTTCTTGGACAATCTTGTCCCAAACTTTGGATACCAAGTACAATTACGAGGTCCCCTCACTTTTGACAATATGATTAGGTGGGCTATGAGGATAGAAGCGTTTATGGTCAAGAAAGGAGAATTGACTTTGAATAAAGACAACAAGCAAGGACCTTCTCCCTCGAACAAGGATAAGGATAAGACTGTCAATAGAAACATAGATGTTATGAATGACAGGGTTGTTGACAATGTGACACCAAAACCCTCAAAGTCTATCTTTAATCTTAGCTCTAGCATACAACTAGTCAAGACCACTAAGAAGGCTGCGATAGAAGCTCAACCATCTTCAAGATTTGCTCAAAAAAAACCTTGGGTCTCTGAACCCAAGCATAACTCTACTTCCTTGGGAGAACCTCTTGATGTGGTTTATAGGACTTTGGTGCAGAACCATAACAAGAATTCAAATCATCAAGAATTCAAAGAACCCTTCCCTCCTAATGGGAAAGGTGAATCACCCAAGTCTAAAGATACCAACAATGTGGTCAACTACATGTATGATACTAGTGACAATGTCACCAATAAGATTGAACCTATTGATGTTGAGTACTGTGACATGATCATTGCTCCAAGGAGCAAGGATGCTCCTAAACCAAAAACTCCCTTTATCTTTCCTTTTATTGTGCTTACGCTGGCCTATTGATTTGAAAGGCATCAAAATAACTATGTCATTGTACCACCTTTCCATCATATCCTCCCACCCCCCTACTATTCTATGGCTCTCTCGGTATCAGAAAAATATGGATATAATAGTGGTGGGCACGTTCCACCACACCCACCCACATGATGGTAGAAGAATAGACTCTACCTTTATCGATCAAGATCGAGGGAAAGGGATCATGAATCTCACCCCCAACACCTCCCTCTTATAACTCCATGTAGTCTCCAGCTTGTGTGAATGCTATCACTTGATCTCATGTGAAGATTGTTCTCAAAGGTCCCAAGCCCTTGACATCTAGACCAAAACTATCTATGGATAAAGCCCTCACCAAGGAAAACATCCCCAAAGATCTTGATCTTAATCGGTTCCAATCTATGGTGGGTCATTTGACCTCACCTCATTATTTATCCTTCTCTAAAGAAGATGATCACTCTCTGAGCCACTCACATAATGCTCTCCTGCACACTGAAGTTATGATAGGCCCCAAGCATATCCCCTACATCCTCATTGAAAATAGTGCTAGCCTAAATACTTGCTCTACTAAGATGCTTACCTAAATGACAGACAGCTTTGTTCCCACCAATAGAGAGTCCACTAAGTTTTATGATGCTAAGCTAAAAGAAATAGAAAAGACCCTAAAGGTCAAAGATATTGGCATGGGGGAATATCAGATTGAGTCCATCTTGTCACTGACAGCTCTCCCCATATCTCCATGTTCCTGTGAGGAACCCTTTGAAGAAAGATTTGGTATTGGCTATCAGAGCTATGAGCTTGACCAACCTAGCTGCAGCTTTCACTCATGCAAGGATTCAGATAATGAAGAAACATAGATTTAGCCTATGACATATGAAAGACCTTTGAATGATCAAAATTTTGATTCAGACTACCAAAAAGAGTCTTATCTACCTTCTCAAGTGCTTCAAGAACATGATCTTGGTCCTCACTAGGAGGATTTTATACACTCTACTGAATAGATTTCTACTACTGTAGCTACTACTGAATATGTCATTGCCTCTAATGGCACACATACTGATTGGGAGAAACTATTGGATGCTTCCCTTATCTTGGGTATGCCTCAAGGTATGCCTATTCTAGATTGTTCCACCACTTCTACTATTGAACAGACTCCTACTGCTGCCAACTCCAATGGCACACATACTGATTGGGAGCAATTGTTGGATGCTTCCCTTATCTTGGGTATGCCTATTCTAGATTACTCTACTGCTTCTACTACTAAACAAGATCCTACTATTAAAGAAACACTTCCTATATTAGATGACAACAATGAAGTCTTCCTCCGACTATGTCTCTAGCTGAATGGGACTCTATATCAGATGTTACTACAGAAATACTAGTTGATGCTATGCACCTATATGCTAGTCTTAACAACTCAGAAAGAGGAGAAAGATATGATCCTCCAGATCAAGAAATTGATGATGATCCTTTCCATCCTCCTATGGAGATCATTCCTATGGCTTCTAGGTCATCTACTCCAAGCTATACCCCTACTGCTCCAACAAATCATGGGTATGTAAGACCCCATTCTGTTACAGCTTCATGGAATATTGGTAGATCCAAAATTGAAATGGTTCTTGTTAGTGCACTCTTACCACCTGAAAGGGGACCTAACTCTTGGAATAGACCATCTTGGTTAGGCTCACATAATATTCCTCCAAACCTATCTGACTCTTCTAAGATGACTCACAATCGACAACATTCTATGGAAGATCACTTTCTTGATCTATCTGATGCATTCATGAATAATGAGGATGATATTGATATATTTTCACTTGAGCCCATCACATTGACTTCTCTTCCCTCTTCATCTCCCCAAAAAAGTGGCCCATCCACTTCCATTTCCACCTCTCCACCTACACTAGTCATATAAGACTCTTTCATCCACCATTCCTGAGTCTTTTGGAAGTAACTTGGATGTGCAACATAAAAACAAAAATAATAAGAATCCACTTATATCTTAAGGTCACCATGTCCCATCTAATCGACATGTGACTATGAAGAAAGGAAAGCAACAGAGGTGTTCAAAAGACCACAAAGGTCCTCAAAAAGAAGAAGACAATCAAAAGACATAAAATAAAATAAAACATGGATCTCAAAATCCATTCTATAGGAATTGTCATCAAAAACACCTCAAAATAAAGAAGAAAAAATTTGAAAGCTATGTGGATTCCAAAGAAAGGAAAAATCAAAGTTTCCATTCGAGCTTCCAAAATTCTCATACTTCCCTCCATTCCATCACCCTTGCCTCTCATACTTTACCCTCTTCACTCCATCTTTCCTTTTCCCAAAGTGCCTATCAGTATCTCCTTATTACTAATGACATGACTAAGGAAAATCTAGAACGTACTCTTCCTAAGCATTTAGAGCGTGGGAAATCCAACAAAGAGTTAAGGTGTGTCTATGAGGATATTTGTGGGTTTCACTTAAGTGATCTTTCCTTGACTATAGATCTCTTGATGGTTGGACACTACTAGTTGGATCTCCTGTTACTGCTACAACATCTAGTTCTAATTCTGCAACTTCTCAGCTGGCTACTACTACAAATGACCGTGTTTCCAAAGATCACCACTAAAGGAGAGGCACTCAAAGAACCAATCAACGCTCTTCATCTAAAGAAGTTCTACAACTAACATTCTCTATGTGCTCATGTACATACTTATTGATCCTGAAAAAATCCTAAAAATGGTATATTCTCAAAAAAATTCTAAAAATTGTAGAATATCCTGAAAAAATGATCATCTTAGTGAAAACTTGGTAAACAGGCGCTTTGATGTATCTATTATCCTAGTGAAAACCTAGTAAACATGTGCCTTGATAATACTCAAAAAAATAGAAAATTTGAAAAAAATACAAAAAAAGCAAAAAAAGAGAAAAGTACAAAAAAATTGAAAAAGAAAAAAATGTGCCATTGATGAAAACCTGGTAAACAGGTGTCATGGTAGCAAAAATAGAATCTTTGCCAAGATGGTGAAAACCTGGTAAATAAGGGCCTCTTGTTCCCTGAAGTAGCATAACATCCTCTCTCAACATCGCTTGGCTCTTAGTTTATTGCTTTAGTTTGCTTTCCAACTTTAGTTTGCTTCCTTTGTTTACTGCTTTAGTTTGTTTCCGGCTTTGGTTTGCTAGCTCATGCACTTGCCTTTGGTTGTTTTTGAGTTTTTTCTTGACTCTTCATAGATTGGAATTGGTTGATGCTTGGGGGCACCCGCTTGGTCTAGGGGGCATTGTCCTATCACTTTCAGAAACTCTTTTGAGCATCAGTCATTAGCGACTCTCGCTACATCTGCCTGCTGATACCTAGCTCTTGTTTGACCTCTCTCTTTCAGGATCTCTCCCTTGCATTAGTCACCAGTGATTCTCACTATGTCTACCTATTGTCATTATCTTGTCTAGACTTCGAATGTTATCTTTCTGATTTGACTCCAATTCACTTGAACATGAGCATAAACTAAAACTAAGACTAAATGTGTGTTCCTCTAAGGCATGTTGAGCTTTGTTTTCTTTGAGGGTTTGTTTGTTTGCTTTCTTTGCTTTCTGCTTGTTGGTTTAGTTCTAATGATCCAAAAAATTCATATAAGAGGGGTGTCCATCTATAAGAGCCTCCATCTCGTATTGGATGGCCATGCGTACCTTGACTCCTTTTATATGGATGCTTTGGTGAGGTTGGTTCTTCTCCTTGTCTTTTGAGTGACTTCTTTCTACTACTAGTGAAATTGTAAATGCTCGTCCTGCTAAGTGAACATAAGGGTCACTGTGAGCAATCTTTGGCAAAAGGAGGAACTCCTACGTGTTTGGTGTGTTTGTTGCAAGCAACATTCAAATCATTCTAGCATCTATGTTCTAATGCTTATGTTAACTTGCTAGATTAAAAGGAATAGGTGTTCAGGTCATTTTGGCTTCTTGTGCCTTAATGCTTACACCTCATTCTGAAAAATCTAAGACTTATGTCATATTCATATTCTCATGATAGTGATATTAGTGAGGATTGTATGACATCTTGCGATTTTCTAAACTTAAACGGCTCTATGATGAAAACACGGGGAGTCCAACAACCAAGTCCTAGGGTTTGCATTTTTTATTTTTTTTCTAGGCTTGCATCTTTAGCTTAGGTTTGCATTTTCATTCTAAGCTTGCACTTTCTAGGCTTTCATGTCCATTTTAGGCTTGCATTTGAGATGATATCTTGCTACTCTCTTGATTGCTTTTTGTTCATCGGAGGTTCTCCTATTCCATCCCAGTTTCATCATGATTGCATAAGTTTTTGGGATCGAAATCAAAATCTGACATCTCTACATAGCTCGAAATCATGTTTTAAATTCTGAGACCCTTTGGGATCCGATGCTTATGCAGTCAGCCTTCTAGCGTCATCTTCCTACCAGACTCTCATCTTTGCATCATGTTCTTGAGATCTCTTTGTTCTTCTCATCAAAGTCAACCCTAGTCAAAATTTGGTCAACCATGGTCAAACTTGGTCAACATGACCTCTGCATTGCTCTGATTTGCTTTTGCATCTTCTCGATGCTTCTTTAATCTACTCTGAATTCTTCTCAATCTTTGATCTTATCTTTATCTATAATCTCTTGCTATCAATCATCTTCTGACATGTCATCTTTCGATTTCGCTCCCGAGGGGGCAGGATGATTGCATGATTGAATCTTGTCAAATCAATTCTTGAATTAGTCTAATCTGAATCTTCAGTTCTCATTACTTGGGGCATCTCGGTGCCTTATATCCTATTATCTTATCATCTATCTCTTAGGTATTTGAGCAATCTAACTCAGATCCTCGGGAATCAAGCTTCGTTCTGGAGACGGTTCTTGAAATCTTTTAGGTATTGGGGCAATCTAACCCTGATTCCTAGGAGTCAAGCTTCATTTTGGAGATGGCTCTCAAAATTTCTTTTAGATCATTATCTGGGCAATCTAACCCAGGTCTCAAAGGGCTAAGCTACGTATTGGGGCAATCTAACCCTGATTCTAGAAACAGTCCTAAATCTGCATCTTCATCAATTGGTATTGGGGCAATCTAACCCTGATCCTGGTTCTGTTCTAAGACCGCTGTCTTTGCAATCTAACTTAGACTTTGGAAATTCTTGTCATCTATCACTTCAAACTATTCTTTGAATTAACACGCTACTCGCACATCAATTCAAAGAGGGGCAAAATGTAATACCCCAAAATTGGCACCTATTTATTTCAGGCAAATTTTGGTGTATTTCTTCAATTCTATGTCATCAAAGTCCTAGTTCCCTAAGCAATTTTCTCTCTCCTACTTGACTCTATTTGACTTGATGCCAGTTGCAAAGACCCTAAATTGCAATAATCAAATGCTAAATTAATTCCTAAAAGTCTGACTTATATTAGCTAAATTATCCCTATGATAAATTAATTTAATTCTAAAGTCCTAAGTGCTTTAAATTAAATTAAATCTACCCCTTTAGCTAATACACATAAAAAAGGAATTAATATCATTTAATTATTTGAGTGGACATCTCTCTATTTGAATTTAATTATTCAAATTAGTCACACCCCCATATGTGGCATAAATTCCACTTTTTAATTAAATAATTCCATGCCTATTTGTCCAAAAAGTGAAGAGCCTTAATGGAAAATTAAGTCACTTAGGACATGTGGCAAAAGGAGTTACATGCGAGATTCCCCCTCTTTTTCTATTTAAGAGCTTGCCTTTTCATTTCAAAGGATCAAATTTTTGAGAGCATAGAGATTATAGTGAAATTCTACTACATTCTTTGAGATTCATAGCTTTTGATTGTTATGATTTTAGTTAGTTCATTTAGTATAATATTGCATTTCTCATCTTCTTAGTTTACTTACTTGTTCTTAGATTTAGTCATATTTTCCTTTGAAAACTCTAAAAAGAACTTGCATTCTCATGTTAGATTACATGCATTCATGCTAGATTGCTTGCATTTTGGATTTAATGCATGTGCTTTGCTTTTAAAATCCTCCATTGTAGTTCGGTCTTATGGTTGTTGGCTTTCGATCTGAGAGAAATCTTGAAAACATCCCGTCTACATAGGAGGCAACAAATCGCTTCACTACGGATTTTGAATTGAATAACTCATATTCTTTTCTGTAATCTGATCATGTGAGTAATGATCATGTTGTGTGTGTGTTGAATTTGAGGTCACATTCACTCATACACACATAAAAGAGTGGAGATACTACCCAAGAAGGTTACAGATATCAAGGCCAATGTCTCAACCCACCTAAGAATGCTCCAACAACAACTTAAGGAGTTAGGAAGTTTGATGAGCAGGACATCAAACTTTGATGTTTTTTTGTAGGATTTGACAGAGAAGTAAAAAAAAACCTCAGAAGAGATCAAAGCTCTATCAACTCAATTTGATATCAAGCATAAAATTGCAACTTCTTTCAGCAGACAAATGACAAGTTTAACTCTTACACTGAGAAATTTTTTTGAAGAGAAGAATAAGAGGATCTAAGACATTATTGGATTTCAAATGTTTCTGGCACCAACTCTTGACATTATGAATCAAACAAAAATTCCACAGATGTTCTGATTAATAAACCAGCTTACAAAACTATGGAAGATATGGAGAACATCATTGTTTCTCTGAAAGCAACCCAAAAGAACATAGAATATGTAATCAGTAAATGGGTGTCATTCCTTCAATTTTCTAAATTAATCTACAAATACATCTTCACAAAACTTCAAAACCGAAGGGATGTCACATCCTTTGTCCTATGGAGGCAAAAAGGGGAAGAAAAGCAGAATAGAGAAATAGAGAAATGAAGAAGCGAGCAAGCAGCAAGGAAAAAATAGAAAGAATATGGAAGAAGAAGAGTAGACTAAGGCAAGAAAGAGGAAC
Source organism: Chamaecyparis obtusa (assembly GCA_027943335.1). NCBI lineage: Eukaryota > Viridiplantae > Streptophyta > Pinopsida > Cupressales > Cupressaceae > Chamaecyparis > Chamaecyparis obtusa. The sequence continues at coordinate 2,817,851 of BSBK01000790.1, read as the reverse complement.
AAAGAAGAACAATCATAGGTCACCAGAGCACTCAATAAGGGAAGTATTCTATGGATTTCATCTACACTATCACAAGTAAGTGAGTATGGTTTTGTGTATAGCTTTGCCACCAATGACAAAGGGGAAGATTATTATCAATTTAAGATTTTCATTAGTGTATATTCACAAAACACCATACACGGGTAAAAGATCACTGGTCACTCTGAATACTTAGAAGACATCTATAGTTGAAGAGATGAGTGTATGCACTGATAGATAATTAAAATGGCACTACACCGATAGGCTGATTCAAGTTTTCAGTACCGGTCTTAGATTGTGTACAGAAGAGTACCAAGTATGAGGATACTCTTGTATAACTAGGTACAAGGTAACACCGATCTAAACTTCCTAAAGATCTACACTAGATTTTGGGGAAGCAGTTTGAGTTAAAACTGGATTATACGGGATATCCACTGCTTCAAAGTGGAGTTAACTTTTTTTAACAGGAGTTAGCTTTATTTCTATGGATGTCTTGCAAGGTAAACTCTAGATCAAAACATAAAGCTTAACTTCTAGTTGCATGATTTTATTCTTGAGTTTACAGCCTAGTAGTTCTATAAGTTAAGGGTTTCATGATGGTGAACTCTTGAATAAATATAGGTCATAAGATGCAAGAAATTTGTTGTTGATTGTTGGTGATTGCATAGAGTAGAGGAGAGACATCCTCTGAGAGAAAAGCTATAGACACAGAGGTAGTAGAGATCAACAGTCAGGAAAATAGGAAAAGAGGTATGATCTAAGCAGACATTCAGTGTCATCAGATCATTTCTTTTGTTAAGTAGATGAAGAAATTGAAATCCCTTCATTAGGGTGGACCTAATTGGTTCATTGTAAAAATCCCCTAATAGGGTAACATCCTTCTTGATGTTCAAAGTTCTATAACCATGCAGCTCCTAACAGGATTTAGATCTTAATAGATCTTTTTGTAAAATCCCTTAACTAGGTAGTAGCTTAGCCAGTGCTATGTAAGCTCCTAATAGGGCACCTTCATTTGGTAGTAGTGAAGTTGTGAGCTTTGTCTCACCATTGGTTTTTTCCTTCTAACTGAGGGTTTCCATGTATATATCTGGTGTTGATCTATGTACTTACTTTTATGCTTGCATATGATTAATTATTTTAGAAGAGTATTGTTCAAACAAGTTTTAAAAAGTAAGGAAATAGTTGTTACTAATTCACCCCTCCCCTCTTAGTAACTGGTTAGTATTGAAAATTGGTATCAGAGCCAAGTTCTCTATAATTAAAAGTCTAACAACTTGAGAGAAAGATCATGGAGGGTTACCGATATCAGAAATAGCTGGAGGAAGCCAACAACATTATTGCCTCTCTAGACAATAGACTGAGGAGATCACTTGCAAAAAGAAAGGAGTTGACTCTACAATTGAATGAGAGCAATGGAACCATTAATGAAATCTCTGGGTAGAGTGGATCTGATGAAGTGGAGGAGGCAATATCTAAGCTCATGGAAAAGAATGAGACCTTGACCAATTAGATCTCTAACCTTAAGAGGGAGCAAGAAGAGAATTCCCTAAGGATGACTGAACTGATCGAGAAAATGATAAAAGTTGAAGATGAAAGGAATACAGTGGTCAAGTCTTTGACTATTGCTAAAAGAGAAAGGGACCAGGTAGTGGACACTATAGGGGTGACTAAACTGATGCTTCTACAACTTCAGGAGGACATGCAAGATATCACACAAGAAAACACCAGCATACACAAGGCATGGCAGGAGAGAGATGATGCATGCAAGAGACTGGCGATTGAGGTGTATCAACTCAAGGGACAAAAGAAATTCCTTAAAGAAATAAATGAAACCTTGAGAAGATACAATGAAAGTTTGGCCAAGCTTGATGAGAAACTGAAAGCTCAAAGGAGGCACAAAGACCAAACCGGTCTTGGATTCACCGGTGAAGTCACCAAAGTGACTGGTGAATCTTCTGGAGCCAAGATAAGAAAGAAAGAAAAGAACAAGCCACTAGTACAAAGAGGAAAAAGGACCTCTAACATTTCTTGCAATCATTGTAGGAAACCAAGTCATAAAACAAATGACTACAGAAAAGTATCGGTAAGGCCCAATAATGGTTACTGCAAGAACTATTATAAAAATGGGTACAAGACCAACAAATGCTGGTCCAGCCCTAGATCATTGTCTAGTGGAAGAAAGGGAAGCTACAAGGGTTATTGCTATGGTTTCAACAAATTTGGACACAAGGTTAAAGAATGCAGATCGAAAACTATGGCATTCAGGTCTCCAAGACTTGTATTCACCAAGAGAAATAAGAACCAGAGCACAACCAATTGTGTAAACTCTGGACCAAACAACCATAATGACTCTTGGAGAAAGTCACCCAATCCAAGAAGGGTGAACCCATGGAAGACAATTGGGATAGTCTTCTATCACTGCAACAAGGTTAGACACTTTGCAAAAGATTTCAAAAATTGGTTGTTCAACAAGAAGAAAGAACTAGTAAAACTGGTTGACAAGATCAGCAAGGAAGAAAAGACTGAGAAGTCATTCAGATAGATTTGGTTCAAAAAGGAATCAAATAGCTCTGTTGAGGAGAAGATAGAAGAAAAATCATCACCTACCAATGGTGATATCTCTTCAACAAACTGAGTCATAAAGGCCTACAGGGAACCAGTAGATCCTCTACCATTCCTGGTAAGATTGGTGAGAAACGAACTCACTCAATCTACAAGAAGAACCTGATAGGGAAGAAGTAACAAACTGGGGGTCACCAAACTAGAAAGACCGGATCACCAATTAGGGAAAATAGAAAGAGAAGTAAGGTAAGGCATTTATTACTGTAGCCATTTAATGAATAGTTACCATTATAACCTAACCCTATAAAAGAAAGGAGAATTACTCATAAGTTCTTATTTTGTTTACTTTGTGATTTATGAATCCTTGTGCTAAGTATCATTCTTGCACTTTGATCACTAATAATTACTATGTAATACTGATCTAAACTACCTTCTACAAAATACCGGTTAGCAAGAATGGCCACATCTTCCGCTACCATAAAATTGATCAAAGGAGATCAGGTGGACAGGCCAACATACAACATCTTGCCAGTTTAGAATAAAGAAAATGACATGGCTGGTGCACTCTCATCTGTACCAAAAGGAGTCCTCTTGATTGAAGATGTCATGGTGTTTATTCACACCAAATAGGAAGAACTTAGAGAAACATATATTCAAGGTGAGTATCTCTCACTGTATGAAGGAGGCAAACTTCCTAACAAATACACCAATCTCATATCATCTACATTGATAAATGGTGTATGCTACCCAACAATCTTCTGGGAAGATCAAGTTAGACTAGTGCTATGTCATCTTCATAAACCAGGTTTCTGGCTCACCAGAGGTGCATGTCACGAGATCACCAAATAAGATCTCCACAGAGTAACTAGATATAGTGACAAAGGGGAAGCACTAACCCTGCATACCATTGCTAATGCCATCATGAACAAGCTGACCAAGTTGAAGTCTGATGGTTGACTTATTATCATGAATGACATTGAAGATGATGGAGTATGATTTGTGTCTACTGTTATTGGGTACAAAGTTTATCAGTCAAACAATTTGAATAGTATACCAAGTGGATCTATTCATGTTGCATATCGCATAATGCACAACAATGGCCAATATGACATCTGTGCAATGCTTCAGAGCCAAATATTTGAAAAAATGAAGAAGTGGAGTTTTGAAAATGAAATCCTTGAAGTATGGAACCCTTCTGATATGCCTATACTTCTACTAATTGGACTTCTTCCCAGGTATTGGTAAAGTGACTTGGAGAACCGATAAACTGGTCATGCATCAAATCACTAAAATGGCCATCGACTGGGAGACTAGTTGAGCAATGCGATGACTGAACATTTTGAAGAATTTCAATTGAAAATGCATGAAAGAGAAAGGGTGTCATCAACTATAGTTGACCTATACAAGGATGATGAATGCTTTCTGGTTACCATTGATAACTGCATCATTCAATTAGTGGAACCAAGAGATGTATATGCTCTTGAGCTAGGATATGAGATCACTGCCAAAGTTTCTAAGGCATATGCTGATGTCTTAAATGATGCAAATCTAGATCTTAGTGCCAATCAGTTTGGCACATATACTAAGATTATTTAGAATCTATTAAAAAGGACATGAATCAAGATTGTCTACAAGAGGACATCCACACCAAAGAAGAAACCAGAGATAGAGCAGCCCAAGGCTCGGAGGAAGAAAGTAGAACTAGTGCCTAGTATTCAAGAGGAAGAAATAGAAGAGATAGAGACCAAGGAAAAAGTTCCTCCGATCAGGAGAAGAAAGCCCACAATTGATGAATTTGTGGCAGGACTGAAAGAATTTGGAAATTTAGGTTATGTTAGAGGAAGATATCAACTAGCCAATGATGAAGACAAAGGAAAAATTGAAGAAGCTATAGTGTTCTGCCTTCATAAATTCAATCTTCATCCCTGTGGAATTCACATAACTTTACCTAAACATCTACAAATTATTGAAGACCGGTGGAAAGCTTTAGAAGATAGAGAAAAGGAGCTGAGGATAAGAGCTCTTATAGAAGTCTAGAACCACCTCACTCTAGAAGAAGTTATAGAACAGGCTAAAATTCATCAAAAAACCTTCGCAATAATAAGAAGGATATGCCTCATGCTAATTGGAGAAGTTGAGAAAGTGCATAAGGAAGCAATTGAGATATGGACCAAACTTCTTCAGACCCAGCAGCAAGTTGAACAAGAAGCACCTCAAAGAACAATAGTTAAACTGGTCTCAGATACTAGTAAATGGAAATGTGTGCTTGGAGCTGAAGCACCAGTCATAGTGGACATCACTGATGACAAAAGCAACAAGCTTGTTAATCCAACAATTCCTATCTCTCCAAGAAAAGGTAACACTAAACCTATGTCTATTGATAATATTATAGGTGAAGTGATGGACTTTGGAATAGTAGATAATGTTGCAAAGTGGTTCAGTGTATTAGAAGAAAATGATAAACAGTCAGTTATTATAGAAATAGTGGAAACATTTATGGACTATCATAGGACTCCAAGGGACTATAGGTCCAAGTTCCCACCAGAACTAAATAACAGGCTACAATCAAAATGGCAAACCAGTCTAGGCATAAACACCAGAATCACTGGGGAAACATTGCTTAAGGTGAGACCTAGATTTAGTGAAGAGAGAATAAAGATTCTATTAGAAGAAGCATCCATGAATCTAAAGACATCAAACAAAGTTGTAGAGATACTAAATAGATATGAGAATCAAGTGTACAAAGTAACCTTGAATAGAGTGGCTCCATCAGTTATTGCATTTTTGTTACGATTCCATTGATAGGGTTTATCATTGCTAGGATTGCTTTGGAAATCATTTTTGTAATGATAGATTGTGCCTTCATCTAGGAGAGCTATTTCAATACCTATTCCCTTGCTCTTGATATCCTGATACATTTGGATGTAGTTCATCCTCATGAAGTGGGATAGTTTGGGATGTAGGTTATTGATGAAGATTTTGATCAGATGCTTCTCAAGTGGTTGGTATGATAACCTAGTTGTCAATTTAAGCCATCATTGTAAGTAGTCTGCTAGGCTTTCTCATTCTTTTTATTTTGAGTTGCAAAGATCTAGTAAGGTCAAATCATTTTCAACATTGTGGGCATATTGGGTGATGAACTTCTCAAAGAGCTCAGCAAAAATTATGATGGTCCCGTAGGGTATCTTGTAAAACCACTCAACAACAGTCCCTACCAAGCTTTTGGGGAATAAGTGCAAAAGGTAATTATCATTGTAAGCCACTTCCTAGCATGACATAAAGAACTATTTGATGTGATTTACAGGATCTCCTTTCCCTCGATATTTTCAAATTTGGGTGTCTTGAAGTGCTTAGGGAAAGGAACTGTTGTGATTGATCAATCAAATGGGTAGGGACACACGTCTTCAAACTTGAAGGTTTTATTTTATGTGCCCATTTCAAGCTACTTAAGAGCATTCTTTGTTTCTTCCCACTTGGCATTGAATTGTGTTGGATCGGGTATTCCCATTTGGAAAGGATCTAGTGGTGTTGGTGAATAAGGTTGATTTTGAGGTGGATATTAAGGAGTGGGATATGGTGATTTCCCAACAAGATAGGCGGATTGGAATGGATGTTAGGGTGATGGGTGGTGGCTTTGATACTATTGTTGTGGCATGGAAGTGTATTGTTGTGTAGGATATGAAACGGCTTGTTGTTGGGGTACAACAAGAGTTTGTTGGTGTTGCACTAGATATGAGGAAGCTTGTTGTTGTTGGGGGATGATGGGATGTTTCAGCTGTACTTGATAGGATGAAGCTTGTTGCTACTAGGGAATGATAGGGATTTGCTATTGTACAGGGAAGTACTACTGCAATGGGGGAGATTGATGGAATGGTGTCACTTACTGATAACATGGTGCTTGATGTGTTTGGCTTTGTTCTTGGCTGATGTAAGCTAGGTGCATGCCTGCATTACTAAAGAGTGGAGTGGATGTTGGGAAGTTGGGAGCAAAGGGTGGTTGGGAAAGGTAACTTGTGAGATGAGATGAACTCTACTGCTGAGGTGGTGGAACTTGTTGAAAAGTATTAGGTATTTTGAATGGATAGCTTGCAAAGGATGAAGCTGACGGAGGTTGGGATTGTTGTTTTTGCATTGCTTGGGTGAATGTGGCTTGTTGGTTTGTAGTCATGGATGCGAGAGAGTGAGTTGGTATTCCCAAAGCATTCATTTCTTCTTGAGTAAGGCTCCAATGAGAACCGATCCATGGTGGGAATTGTGATGCGAAGGATGTTGGAAATGTAGATATAATGGGGTTTTGGGAAGTGAATGGTGGAGTTTGAAATCCCATGGAGGTTATACCAGTTGTGAAGGAAGCTTGTTGGGTTTGTGCTATTGCTTGGCCAAACAATGGTATCAAAAACCCAAAGAAATGGACTACTTAATTTAGGATTGGACACCCCAAATGATTCCTAATGCACTATTTAGTCTCATTTAATTATTGACCAGGGATGTAAACTTGGAATGGCATCTGCAAAGTATATGCTTCAAACTTCCTCTTGTAAACCTATCTAAGGAATTCAATTTCTTATGCTTCAGGAAAACTAAACTAAAACTGGTAAGAAAATGTGTTCTAATCAAAGCAGGGAATTATAGTTAGGAACTACTCCAACCGATTGTGCTATAGGAACACGCTACTAATTCTGGTATCAGTAGCTGTAGGAATAGCAGAGTTCTAAAACATATAAATGAATAGGAAATGAACTCTACAGTAACAAAGAGATTCACTCATCAAGTGGGCCCCCTTGAATGAGTGAATGAAAAGTACAATCAAGATGAAAGTTGAAAACTTGAACTATTCATTCTATTCATCCATAAAAACAATTACACTTGATTGAAATAGTATGCAAGAGTTCTATATTAAAAACTAGTTTGTTTGACTAACTCCAAAAGAGTCACAACAGTCGACTATTTAAAAGGAAACTACCACTAACTCCTAAACCTACAATCAGTTCATAATGAGGATTGGTTACAACTCATAAAGCTTCATAACATAAACATTATTGACCATGAACAATCCCATAATATAGTGCACACTAAATCTACGCGTTGCATGCAACAGAAAGCATTGACTTGCTTGCAAAGATTCTAAAATCACGGTTGGCTTTGATGACTCCCATGCTAATACACTGGTCCTTGAATATCCATGTTCAACTCTTGCAAGATAATTAATGCACACATATCCAACCATATACATATATATCCACATCATCAATATTAGGAAAAAGGTGTTAGTCTTAATTATCACTCTTGCAAACCTACGGCTATAGGAGGTAACTACCCAAAACATAGGTTAGGAGAAAAAACATCCATTAACATGTATAACTATTATATTCACCATTCTTGTCCATGAAATTAAGCACATATATGTCTTTAGAGGTATCCACATTCCATCTTATGTTCACACACACATATATAATCATATACATAGAAACCATAAGTTCATATGCTTAAAACCATAAATGTATGTCTATGTGCAATCAAATGTCTTAGAAAGAGGATAAAAAGTGGTGAGAAAGATGGCTAATTTAGGAGCCCATCATTCCCCCCAACTAAACTATTGCTGGCCCCCAACAATCATAAAGGTCTGAATCTTGGCACAGACCCTCAAATCACTAGATGTTCTCTACCTAGGTTCATCATGAATATAATCAAAGTATCCATGAGTCTCTTTGAGTTTTTCCCAATGCTGGACTTCATAAGCCATGTCATAATCTACTACACTATTGTTCATTACTAGCAATGGATGAAGGAAGAGTGGAGCTGAAACCTTAATGGAACCCAATCGTTAAGGAGTGACCTGCCCAACATAGTATACCATAGAACTCTCCTTATGGCAAGGGTTAGATTTTGAGGTGAATGAGGTTCCATTTTCTTTAGATCCTTTGACATCCTTATTCACCTTTTCCTGGAGGCATTAATTACTATAGCAACATCCTATGAGGAATGCTGGTCCCAGTCTACAAAGGCTTGTTCTCTCACTGGATAGATCTTATTGGCTCCACTAGTGTTTAAGGTAACAGAGTTCCAATCAAAATATGTTCTCCTAGAGTGTTGTACCTCAAGCCTCATCATCAAAGGAAATGACATTTGTTTCTCCCTATATGGTGCAGCCTGGTGTTCTTGACTTATCTCATTCTGCATCCATGACATAACTACTCTAAGCTATACATCTCCCACATAGAGGAGTGAATTCCACTCCGTGTCATCAGGAACTGCCAGGTTATGCAAGTACAATTCACACAATAGATTTTTTAGAGTCATTGGGGTAGACTAAAAGGCATAGTAAAATTCATGGGGAGTTGATATGGATGGATTGAGGCCTTCTACAATCCTTGTTAATTTGAAATTAACAAGTTTCTCTTGAAGGAATATTGCATACACTGGTGAGGGTGATCTTCATTCCATCAGCTATGGAATTAGCCCAGTAATCTGATCAATTCTTCATTTCAATACCTCAGTCTCATCTAATTTCTACTCCAATTGAGAATTCTACTCATTAATGACTTGTTTCAATTTTTCTCTTTCTAAATTCCATTGTGTCTTTTCCCATAACAACTGTTGATACAAACTTATCCCTGCTACAAGAGGTGTAGACAAATCTGGTGGGGGTAAAGGTTCCTAATTGAGTAAGTCCACCCATCTAGAGGAAAAGTGAGGAATTTTAACTATTTCTTTAGGTGCAGAGGACTTACCCTTCCACACAACAATTGTCCTAATCAAATTAGTTTCCTCACTAACATTAGCTACCACCTTAGCCAATGTTTCTAACTTTTCTTGACTACCCTGCTGCAGTACCTCTTCAATGATTTTAGTTCCAAAGTCAAGAATTTCCTCTGAATTCATACTAACATCTGGATGGGCAGAATTATCTACATATTCCTCTATGTCCTCAGAGTCCTCAAAGTTCTTAGAGTCCTTATCACTATCTATCGGTATGTAGTTAAATCTAGGGCTAACCTCTATTTTTGGACTTTGCTCTCTCATTATTGTGTCACTAGTTGCAGGTTGATTTTCCAATTCCTCAAAAGAGGAATTGTTTAAAGGTTCATTTTCCACCGATTCAAAAGAATCAATGTTAACAATATGAATAGATGCTTTAGCATCTTTCTCAAAAAGTCTTCTACTTCTCCTTATAGGGGGTGTGGATGAGCTTGAAGGACTCTTCTGCTTCTTTTTCTTAATGACCACCTCCTCTGCCACTGCTTCGGGAGGTTTTTCAACATGCTTCTTCCTAGGATTTTTAGGATTCTCTTTAGGAGGATTCTAGAAATGTTCTTCAAGAGGGTTTTTAGAATGTTCTTCCCTAGGGTTCTCAAAACTTTCTTCCCTAGGGGAATGTAGGGTTTCTTCCATATCATCAGCATTGTCACCAGGCTAAGGTTCTAATGTTTCCTCTTCTGGTTTCATTATTTTACCCTTACCCTTTATAGATGCAGCCCTTGTCCTTACGGACGTTGAAGATTCCAGAATATTAGGAGCTTCTGCACTCTTGTTTTTCTTCCTTTGAGAAGTAGAGGCTCCAGAATAAAAAATTCTTTTTCTAGGTGACCTAGAAATGAAGGGAGAGGCTTCAGGACCATTCTCAACTCTTTCAACAATTTTACAAACCCCAGAAGATGTTTGTTCTCTCCTACCAACACCATGACCTCTAGGGCCTACTATTCTAGGTTCAACCTCATTTATCTACAAAAATTCTTCCCATGTCCCAACCTTTTGTCTACTCAATTCCCTTTCCACAATTAATTTTATTAAACAATGGTATGAAATAGACTGGTTGCTTCCTGACTGGACTAATAAAGACTACTTTTTCACAATGTTAAATAAGAAGCTGGGAAGATTTATCGGTCGATTATCATGGCAAAGATGACTAAGAATTTTGAAGTGCAAAGCATGGAGGTATTTGTAGCATCCCTCATAGGTGAAGTACTAAATAAAAAATGTGGCTAGCTGAATGAACTCCATGGGCAAATATAATTGCCAGGTTCCTTTCTTTTTGTCAATATCTAAATAAGGATCACCATGCAAAGTGAACTGTGCTCTCACTGATCCCAGGTCAAAATATTTCACCCATTGTTCACCTTCTTGAGGCAAACCTATCACTTTGGCAACTGCATCTTCTGCGAAGTCAATTTTCAAACCTTTAACTTATACAACCCCATCCTTCAAGGTGGACATAAATTGTAGAGCAACTTCCTCATTAAACCCCTTAAGGCTTAAACAATAATCCAGCCACCCTCTCCTTCTAAACATTTTAGAGGTGGGTGCATCATTTAACAAAACTATGTGGTCCATTGGTTCATGCCTTTGGAGGTCACCTCCCATTGCTTCTTAGATAAATTTCTAACTTGCAAAACATAATTCTTGCAAAATTCAGTGATGGCAAGTCACAGACCTCAATGCATTACAGAACAAAATGCTATAGAAGAAAGATGACATACAACTACAACTTGATTCATAAAATTAAAGATTTTCTTGCATGAAATCTAATGATATGAGTTTTACATAACATCTCATAAAAGCTCGGGCATGCCAAGGCTACCACCTTGAACACGTCGTAGCACATCATTAAAAATCAAGATCATCTTTTAATATCTTTAATTCATTTTGATTATGATGATGCAATCACAAACGGATAGCTCATCATGTCATGTTGCAAACATATTTCAAAACACAAACTTTAATTGTTACATGCTAATTTTAAAATTTTGAAAATAGAATAGTTTCCCCCCCCAACTAAATAATGGCATGGGTCCCACCAAGCGAGGTTAAGAAAGAGTGATAAATCAAAATGACACAAAATCCAAAAAATTAATGAATAAAAATAATATATGTATGAGTATATGTGGCACGAACCTGGAAGCATTGTAGGAAGAGTTGTTCAAAAACCTGAACCTGCATGTGAAGTGATGGGATGGGGTGGATGGGTGGAAAAGAGAGAAGGTGAGATGAAAAATTATTACGGAGAAAGTATTCCACAAAATGTGAAATATTTATTATGGTGGTCTTGAATGGAATCAAGAATCGACAGAATCTTGGGTGGAAGACCTAGATTCTTCAGCTATAGGAATGGTTGCTTCAATTGTGCTCTAGAACTGCTTCAGGAACTCATCATGGGTTATAGGTTTGTGGTAAAGTTTTAGATGATGCCAATTGACAAGTAACTTAAATTGAATAGGATCTATTGTTGAAATTTGTATAGCTCCATTGTCAAATACTGATATTATCTCATAAGGCCCAAGCCATCTAGTTTGAAATTTCCCTAGTGTATGTTGGTAACTTGAATCATTTAACAGCGCCCAATCTCCAATAGAAAATTGCTGATCATGGATGAACTTATCATGCCACTTTTTCCTTTACTACTGTATCAACTCTGTATTGTGTAGAGAAGACTTCTTGTATTCATCCAACTCATTTAATTGTAATAACCTTGCTTGTTGTGCTTTTTTGATATCTATATCCAGATCTAAAGTAGTGCGTAGTGTTTTATGCTGGAACTCGATCGACATAGAGGTAGATTTTCCATATACCAACTCAAAAGGAGTAAACCATGTGGTGGTTTTCCATGTGGTACGGTAAGCCCATATGGATTTAGGAAGGTGAGTAGCCCAATCCTTTTTATGCACAACTACTATTTTAGTGAGAATAGACTCTATCTCCCTGTTTGTAATTTTAGCCTGGCCATTGGCCTGAGGGTGGTAGGGTGAAGAATTTCCATGAAACACCATGTACTCCTACATCAACTCAGTGATAAGGTTAGATGTGAATTGTGCCCCTTGATTTGTGACAATCTCCCTTGGTACTCCAAATCTGGTGAATATGCACTCATAAAGAAACTCAACAACTTTGTGATCTCTGGCATGTCTCATAGCTTTGGCTTCAACCCATTTTGTTGTGTAATCTATACATACTAAGATGTAAGACTTTCCATGAGAAGAGGGCTCAATAGGTCCAACAAAGTCAATACCCCACTTGTCAAAGGGTGTGACCACTACCTGTGGCTGCAGGGGCATTTCATTAGTCTTTGTAGGTTGTCCCATACGTTAGCACCTATCATAGTGCTGAGTATGTTTTGCTACATCCTTATGCAAAGTAGGCCAGTAGTACTTAGTTGTCAGAATTTTATAGGCTATCCTCTTTGCAGCAAAGTGTCCTCCACATGGCTCATTATGGCATGCCTGAAGGATGTCATAAGTTTCATCTTCTCGAACACATCTCCTTATGACCTAATTTGGTCTTGTATAAAACATTAAGCCTGAGATCCAAGAGAAATTAAAACTCTTCTCAACTAACAGATGACACTGTTTAGGAGAAAAGTGAGGTGGCATTCTTCCTATAGCAAGGTAGTTTTCCAAGTTTGCATACCATGGATTAAAGGAGTCAATAGAAAACAAGTGCTCATCAGGAAAACTATCATCAATTGCTGCAGGATCATCTGGAACTTACAGTCGTGACAAGAAATCTACCACTACATTAGCCTTGCCTAGTTTGTCTATGATCTTTATATCATACTCCTACATGAGGAGTAACCAGTGTGCTAGTCTACCACTAATGGCAAGTTTAGTCATTAAGTACTTGATAGCTGAATGATCAGTATAAACAAATACTTCATAGCTTGTAATGTAGTGCCTAAATTTGTTTAGTGCATAAACAACTACTAAAAATTCTTTTTCTATAAGAGCATAATTCAATTCTGCTCCTTGCAAATTTTTACTAATATAGTAAATTGCATGTTCAATAATACCTTCCTTTTGTCCCAGAACTACTCCAATAGCATAATCAGATGCATCTGTGTGGATATGGAATGGAAGCTTCCAATCAGGTCCTCTAAGAATAGGTGTTGTTGTCAAAACATCCTTCAACTTTTGGAATGATGCTTCACATTCTTCTGTCCATGCAAATTCAACTTCTTTCTTCAACAAATTATACAATGGTGCTGCAAGTTAGCTAAAATCCTTTATGAACCTTCTGTAATAACTAGCATGGCCAAGGAAACTTTTGACATCCTTCTACCTAGCTGGTGTGGGAAGTGTATTTATAACTATAATTTTTGTAGGATTAACCTGAATTCCAAAGGATCAAAGATAATGTCCCAAGACTACTCCTTCCTCCATCATCATGTAGCACTTTTCACTGTTGAGAGAGAGATTATAATCTTGACATCTCTTAAGAACCTTTTCCAAGTTAGTTTGTGCTTCTTCAAATGTTGCGCCATGAGTTGTAAAGTCATCCATATAGATTTCAACACAATCAGTAGCAATGTCAGAGAAAATACCTAGCACTACTCTCTGGAAAGTAGTAGGGGCATTACATAATCCAAATGCCAAGACTAAATAAGAAAAGGTTCCCCAAGGATAGGTAAACATTGTCTTGTCCTGATCTTCTGGTGATATTTGTATCTGATTATACCCACTGAATCCATCTAGAAATGAAAAGTACTTTTTACCCACCAGATTATCAAGCACTTGGTCAATGAAAGGCAGTGGAAAGTGATCTTTCTTAGTGGCTTTGTTAAGTTCACTATAGTCAACACAAACTCTCCACTTTCCTCCTTTCTTTGGAACAATGACAAGAGGAGAAACCCATTGACTGTCAGAGATAGGATAAATAAAGCCTAGACTAAGAAGTTTTTGCAATTTAGTCTTGAATATGTCTCTCAAGGTAGGGTTTATCCTTCTTTGAGCTTGCCTTACTGGCTTGTATTCTAGGCTTATATATATTCTATGAGTATAGAATGTAGGATCTAAACCTTCCATGTCAGTGTAATCCCATGCAAAGGCTTCCTGGCTATCTTGTAAAAGCTTGAGGAGACTAGACATCTGAGACTCAGTGAGGTTTTTATTAACATTCAGTTCTTTCCTAAAGCAATTTCAACTCTCTTAACCTTTTCTAACATCAGCACTTCAGCTATGGTTGGTGACTTTATCTCATGAGGCAGAAAAGTGTGAAGGTAATCAGTTGCTGCAGGAAACTGAAATGTGGTTTATTTGGGTAGTATTGTTTGAAGGAAACAATTTGGATCATCACAAGATGACTCCTTAGAACCATACTGGTTGGTAAGGATTGCTGCAAGAATGTCATCTTCTTCTTGGGATACCATGAATGGATTTCTCTCAATGACCATGAGTTTTTGTACAGAGCTTACTTCAAGGGCAGCATCTCCTAAGTCAGGCCAAACAACTTGATCAAGTTCACTTTGGGGTTTTGCTAGAGAATACAAAGTTAACTTCTTGGTATTTATTCCATTTGATATGGTCATCTTTCCTGAATGACATGTAATGCAAGCATCATCTGTAGCTAACCAAGGCCTTCCTAGGATTAATGGGTAACCTCCAAGAGTGGCTTTTGGTGACAAGACTATAAAATCTGAGGGGTACTCTAAAGAATCTAGAGTGACTACAATATCCTCAACCATACCATTAGGCTTGACTATGGAATTATCAGCTAATTGCAATATTGTTGGTGTGTCCTGGAAACCAATGATACTAAGTTTCAGCAGAACTTCTCTAGTCATAACATTAATTGATGCTCCCAAGTCAACTAAAACATTCTGAATTTGGGGACCATTAATAAAGATGGTTACCACTGGACTTCTTGGATTTGAATATTTAGGCATGACAACTTTACTTAGCATGAGATCAGAGAGCTAGCCTAAGACATGGATAGTATCAAGGTCTTTCTTTTTCCTTCTAGGTTGTTTGATATTGTCTTCTTTAATTGCTTTAGTATAGACTGGAATTTCTTTAAGGGCATCCAACAAGGGAATCTACACTATCATTTGTTTGAGCTAATTAATCAAATCAGTGGCTATAGGATTTTCTTTTGGAGGGACAGCCTGAGACAATCTCTGTGTGTAAGGAGGATTCTTAGGTTGATGCAGGAGCATCTTACATCACAAAATAAAAGGGGGCATGATAAAAAAAAATAAATTAAAAAACAAAAGGAGAGAAAAAAAAAGAGAAGAAAAACAAAAGAGAGAAGAAGAAAAAAAAAATTTATTTCATTTACCAAGGTAAAAAAAATTACATTTATCGAGGTGTGCAAGTGGCATTTTAGAAATTTGTAGAAAGTTCTTGCATTTAATATTTGTAGCTAGGTAGTTACAACTTTCTATTTTTTTATTGGCTCACAAATGCAATGTAATTTTCTAATTGGCCCATATGGTGGTGCTAAATATTAATTGGGTGGGTATTTAACATTTGTGTCAAGGTAGTTGTATCTATCTTTTATCCCACATTGGTTGTGTTGTAATATCTTGGGTGGTAAATGCCTATATAAAGAAGGCATATGAGCATTCATAAGCAAGCTCTCAAGTTGTAGGATCTTGTATTGGGGAAGAAGATCTCTCATTGAAAACTCTTGAATTGTAAGCTCTTGGGTTGTAATCTTGGAGGATATAAGATCTCTCATGCTGTAGATCTCATATTTGGAGAAAGCTCTCATGTTGTAAGATCTCTCAAGTTGTAATGATTTTCAAGTATTAATGTATGCTTTGTAAATCATTTTGTCTTTTTTTTTATCTCCATGTTGTTATGTCTTTGGTTATGAGTTGGTAAGGGTGGTGTGGCCCTTCATCAGTGGTATCAGAGCTCCTTCATCATAGGCACTAGTGCAGTTTGAGCAACAGGTGGAACCTTAATAGGCTGGCTCATGGGTATATCCTCAGCATCAGCAACTTTGGTTATTATTGGCTCCTTGGGTGCAGGTAGTGTAGTTCTAGATCTAAGATGGATGTCATTTATATGCAAGGAATAAGCCTGCTACTTATTATTAGGATTTGGAGTTGGCTGAGCTGGAAGTTGAGTTGGCTTTTAAGGATTGCTATTTCCTACAGGAGGTGGTGGCATAATAGCTTGCTGTTAAGGTGGAGGCATTAGTACTTGTTTCTGATTAGGCTGATTAGGTCCCCATTGAGGTTGTGGTTGCTAGCTACCCTGAGGTGGCCATTGGCTATTCTGTTGTGGCTACTGATAGGGGTTATACTTCTGTTGGTGTGAGTTAAATGGTGGTTGCTACAGATAGGCTTGGTTATAGTATGGCTATTGATTGGACCAGTTGTGATTCCAATTCTGACCTTGAGGAGTAGAATTTTGGGGGTTTTGGTTTGGCCAATAACTACTATTATTATTATAACCAAAACTATTCAGTGGGTTTGGAGGCATACCTTGTCTCTGAGCCCATGGACACCTTTGAGCAACATAGAAAACTTCTCCATTTTCTTCATCTATAGCTTTGAACTCAGTGGGCATTGAGTTAACATCCACAGATGCAACCATCTTACATTTATAGTTTCTTTTCCTCTCTCTGCAATGAGAACAAAACTTGGCAAGCACAACATCTGACTCTTCCTTCTTCCTCCTTGCTTGCATACTATCTAGTTGAGTGGCAACATCATTAATGATGTCCTGCTTGAAATTAGATAGTAGATTAGATAGCTCCATTTTAGATACTCCTGAACCTCCATTGGACTTATGTAGTAGGTCTCTAAGTCCCCTACCCTTCTTCAAAGTGGCCCTTGAGTAATTTTGAAATATATTCTTTATGTCATCCCAAGATTTTTGTGCGATATCACCTCCTACCATTGGGTCTAGAGCCTTAATACTTTCGTCATTCACACCCTTTAAGAAAAGGTGCTTCTGAGATGCCTCATTTAGCTGGTGTTGAGTATTATGCTGTAGGTTGAACATAAATCTGGATACATAATCCTCCAGTGTTTTGTCCTCCTTTTGAGATATTTTAAAAATGTCATCACCTTTCAAATCTTGACCTCTACAGTACTCTTTGTACTTTGTAAGAAACATGGTATGCATGGCATTCCAATTTGCTACAGAATTAGCACCCAACCCCATGAACCATCTCAAAGAAGCTTCTTTTAGAGTTGATGGAAACAACTTCAGCTTGTGGGCATCAGTGGTATAGTCAAAACTTTGAAAAAGAATATCAAATTCAAAGAGAAAGGTCTCAAGGTCTTCTGCTAGGAGGCCATAAAATTTGGGAAGTGCAGTAGTAGGTATATTCTTCAGATTTTGGTTGCCTTGCTGTTGAGGTATAGGAAAGGGAAAGGGAGCTTGAGTAGCCATTCTGGGAGGAGGACCTTGTGGTGGTGGCTGATATACAACAAGAGCAAGTAGATTATCTTGATATTTAGGTTCAGCAAATAGGTTGTTCAAATGCAGTGATTCTTCAGATGATGAAGAGGATATGTGTTCCTAAGCATCAACAAATGGATTTTCAAAGGGTTCTTCTTCTTCATTCTCACTTTGTGGTTCTTCAATTTGAGGATTAAATAAATCAAATGGTTCTCCTTAGTAGTTACAGGGAAGAAATCTCCCAAGGTGATCTCTCCTTCTATGCATAAAAATGCTTACTTAAATACTAGATTAAAACTAAGACTACAACTACAAGGATTAGTTTGAATTAACACCATCCCCGGCAGCGGTGCCAAAAATGCTTGGCCAAAAAATGGTATTAGAAACCCAAAGCAATGGACTACTTAATTTAGGATTGGACACCCCAAATGATTCATAATGCACTATTTATTCTCATTTAATTATTGACCGGGGATGTAAACTTGGAATGGCATCTGCAAAGTATATGCTTCAAACTTCCTCTTCTAAACCTATCTAAGGAATTCAATTGCTTATGCTTCAGGAAAACTAAACTAAAATTGTTAAGCAAATGTATTCTGATCAAAGTAGGGAATTACAGTTAGGAACTACTCCAACTGACTGTGCTGTAGGAACAAGCTACTAATTCTGGTATCAGTAGCTGCAGGAACAATAGAGTTCTAAAACATATAAATGAACAGCAAATGAGCTCTACACTAACAAAGTGATTCACTCATCAAGTGGGCCCCCTTGAATGAGTGAATGAAAAGTACAATCAAGATGAAATTTGCAAACTTGAACTAATCATTCTATTCATCCATAAAAACAATTACACTTGATTGAAATAGTATGCAAGAGTTCTATATAAAAAACTAGTTTGTTTGACTAACTCCAAAAGAGTCACAACAGTCGACTATTTAAAAGGAAACTACCACTAACTCCTAAACCTATGATCACTTCATAATGAGGATCGGTTACAACTCATAAAGCTTCATAACATAAACATTATTGACCATGAACAATCCCAAAATATAGCACACACTAAATCTGTGTGTTGCATGCAACAGAAAGCATTGACTTGCTTGCGAAGATTCTGTAATCACAGTTGGCTTTGATGACTCCTGCACTAATATGCTAGTCCTTGAATATCGATGTTCAAATCCTACAAGATAATTAATGCACACATATCCAACCATATACATATATATCCACATCATCAATATTAGGAAAAAGGTGTTAGTCTTAATTATCACTCTTGAAAACCTACGGCTATAGGAGGTAACTACCCAAAACATAGGTTAGGAGAGAAAACATCCATTAACATGTATAACTATTATATTCACCATTCTTGTCCATGAAATTAAGAAAATATATGTCTTTAGAGGTATCCACATTCCATCTTATGTTCACACACACATATATAATCATATACATAGAAACCATAAGTTCATATGCTTAAAACCATAAATGTATGTCTATGTGCAATCAAATGTCTTAGAAAGAGGATAAAAAGTGGTGAAAAAGATGGCTAATTTAGGAGCCCATCAGCTATTCTAAGAAGAGTATGTTTAAAAATGATCTAAAGAAACAATCATGCTATCATCTAAATCTGGAGCCAAGATAAGATAATAGAAGTTATGGTTGTTAATGATCTAGAACTTAGTATTCTTCAAATTGTATAATTGTTCATCATAGTCCGTTATATCCATCGATGCCACTTTCTTAGTCTAAATCCTTCAAATTCACAATTGCACACATGAAATACTCTAAAATGTTGTGTTATATAGTCTTACATTGGTCTAATCCTAACTTTGTGCTCCCACATCCACAAAAACTATGATAATCATAATAACAACTATGTGCTCTTAGGAGAGCAGGGAAAAAAGAAAATAACTTAAACTAAAATGATTACTTTATTTGTGAACCATTTTCTTTTGTAAAGTTTTGCATGAAATGTTATTGAATGTTTACATGTGTTAGACAAAAACAACATTACATGTATTTAGTATACGCTATGAACTAGGTTAAAGATGTCTAAATTTAATAGGTTTAATATAATGTAGGAAATATATAACACAAGCACACAAGAAGAAATCAGATCTGATAAAGAGATAAAGATAGGAGCCTAGAATTGAAAGTTGAAGCTAACTTGGTAGGACTCCAACACTAAGCTCTAGTATCTTGAAGATGATTTCACAAAAGCCAATGTGAGAAATGGTAAAAGAAAACTTTTGTGTAGCTATACACAAAATATGGAGTCAAAAAAAGATTACAAAAATGTTGAGCACTCGTGTCATACAATGTTATATTGTTTTAAGTTAGATAATGTTCCTCTTATTCTGCTCCTTTCATATGTGTCATTGTCATAATCTAAAACCTTCTAATCTACACCTACACACATGAAAGAGAGGAAAGACATGTTTTGTATAGGGGTTTGCCTTGGTCAAGCCCCTTGTTGGTATTCCCACTACAAAAACTATGATGGTGATATAATAAATGTCTTATATTAGCAAGAAAATGAAAAATCAACTAACATAAATGTTAATGATTACCTGAGATGTGAAGCCCTTCCTTCTACTCCATATAAAGAGTTTGTGAGATCCCAAAAATATTAGTACACAAGTAAATAAAAATAATAAGTAACAATATCACTAGATTGCAAATGACATAGCACTTGATAATAAACTCGCACTTATTGTTATTGATTTTAACACATTTCTATAGAGATTATTTAGAATAATAAATAGATTATCCAAACACGCTTTTCAAATAATGAAGTAATATATTCATATGCAACTAAAATATTTACGTAAGATATAATTCAAAAAACTCCATCTACAAGGTTGTATCAACTACAAGCCCAAAGCCAGCAATTGAACATTGGAATTTGGAGCCAAATTGGTAGGACACCGTAGGTGCATGTTATTGTCCTACCATGTTTGGCAGCTCAAAGTGTTGGGCTCTATAGGATATGGATAAGATGGCCAATTTAAATCCCCAAGGAAAAAAAATTACCGCATGTTAATCCAAGAACAATCCAATCTCAGGAACTTATCAATTGAAAATGTCAACAGGATTTGGTCAACACTAAGAATAAATGCATAGGGATTAAATTATACGCAAAAATGACATGAATCCAACATGTAAGTCACAAATCATACATGTGAGACAAGAAGCAAACATGCCAAACATGCAAGAAAGGTAGCACTCATGACATTCAAGAAAATTTGAAAGTATATAATGCAAACAATAGTAGACAAAGATTTAGATTTGTAGAGGTAATGAGACATAGATATGTAAGCACCTAGTCATAGAAACTATCAACCTCAAAACATAAAAAATGCACTGAAAAATTTAATCAATACACAATTTCATTCGGGAGAAATATAAAACATGAAGAAGACACATACAAAAAATAAAACATACAAAAAGAAGAGATGAATTGGACATGATGCAAACACATAAGGCTCAAAGTATGTCTACAATATACATAGAGAGAGAACACAAAGCAGACAAGATACAAAGAAAAAATAAAAAAGTGCAACATACAGAGCAACAACATATGACATGCAAGACAATTAATAAGCACATAATCAAAATGTTAATAGACAAAGCTTCCAAGTCAAAGAGGTAAACAAACATAAATATGAAAATTTTGCTAAATACCAACTAACATACCCAAATATAACAAATGGACTAAAGAATTTAATCAATACACAATGTCATTAGCCGAGAATGCAGAACATGTAGAAAAGACACAGAGGTCATAATGTCTATGCAAAGAAGACCTATATAAAATAGGACACAAATAAGTCGTATGTGTAGGACAAGAAGCAAACATGCCAAATAGGCAAGAGAGGTAATACATGTGCAATAAAAGCAAATTTATTTTTATATAATGAAAATGATAGAAAACAAATATTTTGACTTGGAGAGGTAATGAGATAGATGTGTGAGCTTCTCTTCATACCAATTTTCATCCCCAAAATATAACAAACACATTGAAGAATTTAATAAATACATAATGTCATTCAAGGGAAATAATTAACATGAAGAAGACAAATATACGACATAAATCATACACAAAGCAGATATCAATCAGATATGTTGCAAACATGTAAGACACAAAGCTTATATGCAAGACATGGACAAAGCACACATAAATTTGAGACATAAGACACAAGTTGTATGTGCAAGATAAGAAATAAACACACAAAATAGGCAAGAGAGGTAACACACATCGAATAGAAGTAAATTAAGTTTTACATACTAAAAATGATAGCAAACATACATTTTGAGTTGGATAGGTAATGATACAGATATTTCATACCAATTGTCATCCCCAGAATGCAAAAAACTTATTGAATAATTTAATAAATACACTATGTCACTAAAAGGAGATACTTAACATGAAGAAAACAAATATAAAAACATAAACCATACACAAAGAAGACATGTTGTAGACTTGTAAGGCACAAAACATATATGCAAGACATGGACAAGGCACACAAGAAATAGAGCAAACATGCTACACATAGAGAAAACACACATGACATGCAAGCAATTAACAAGCATATAATAAAAATTTTACCAAACAAAGACATGTTGAAGAGGTGAAGAGACATAAATAAAAAAGATTCTCTAAATACCAGCTATCATCCACCAAATACAACAAACACATTAAAAAATTTAATCAATACACAATGTCAATGGCTAGAAATACAACACATGATGAATACACATGTAGGGTATAAACTATACAGAAAGCAAACATATATCACACATGATGCAAGCATGTAAGGTACAAAACATTTATGGAATACATAGAGAAAACATACAAAACAAAGAGAAAACACAAGCACATATGACACAAAGAAAACACACAAATGATGCAAGGAAAGAGGAAACACATAAGACACCCAAATCAATCATAATGCATTGAATGAAAATGATGATAATACACATAGAAAGAGATTAGGGATTCCAATTGTGGTTTGGAATATGAAAGTAGATATGAAAATGATTGCTTGAGGACTCTACAAACTTTCTCCAAAACTCAACCAACACCTTTAACAACTCTATTAATTTATTGTTAAGATAATAGAAGTTATACTTGTTAATGATCTAGAACTTTGTATTGTTCAAAGTATATAATTGTTCATCACAATCTGATCTATCCATCTATGCCACTTTCTTAGTCTAAATCCTTCAAATTCGCAATTGCACACACAAAATACTCTAAAATCTTGTGTTATAGCCTTACATTGGTCTAATCTAACTTGGTGTTCCCACATCCACAAAAATTATGATAATTATAATAACAACTATGTTCTCTTAGGAGAGCAAGGGAAAAATAAAATAACTTAAACTAAAATGATTACTTTATTTGTGAACCATTTTCTTTTGTAAAGTTCTACATGAAATGTTATTGAATGTTTGCAAGGGTTAGTAAAAAACAACATTACATTTAGTTAGTATACACTATGAATTAGGTTAAAGATGTCTAAATTTAACATGTTTAATATAAAGCACAAAATATATAACACAAGCACAAAAGAAGAAATCATATCTAATAAAGAGATAAAGATAGGAACCTGGAATTGAAATTTGAAACTGACTTGGTAGGACTCCAACAATAAGCTCTAGTATCCTGAAGATGTTTTCACAAAAGCCAATGTGAGAAATTGTATAAGCAAATTTTTGTGTAGATATACATAGAGTATGGAGTCAAAACAAGATTACAAAAATGTTGAGCACTAATGTCATACAGTTTTATATTGTTATAAGTCAGATAATGTTCCTCTTATTTTTCTCCTTTCATGTGTGTCATTGTCGTAATCTAAAACCTTCTAATATGCACCTGCACACATGAAAGAGAGGAAATACATGTTTCTTATAGGGGCTTGCCTTGGTCAAGCCCCTTGTTGGTATTCTCACTAGAAAAACTATGATGATGATATAATAAATGTCTTCTATTAGCAAGAAAATGCAAAAACAACTAACATAAATGTTAATGATTACTGGAGATGTCAATCCCTTCCTTCTACTCCATATAAAGAGTTTGTGAATTCCCATAAATTTTAGTACACAACATAATAAAAATAGTAAGTAATAATATCACTAGATTGCAAATGGCATAGCACTTGATAATATCCTTGCACTAATTATTATTGATTTTGACACATTTCTATAGAGATTATTTAGAATATTAAATAGATTATCCAAACACACTTTTCAAATAATGAAGCAGCTACAATTCAAAAAAAACCATCTACAAGGTTGTGTCAACTACAAGCCGAAAGCTAACATTTGAACATTAGAATTTTGAGCCAAATTGGTAGGACACCATAGGTGCATGATATTGTCCTACCATGTTTGGTAGCTTAGAGTGTTGGGCACTATATGATATGGATAAGATGGCCAATTTAAGCCCCCAAGGAAAGAAAATTCCCACAAGTTGATCCATAAAGAATCCAAGCTTGAGAACTTATCAATCCATAATCCTCAAGGTATACCACTACTCTCTGATATTCTTGCTTGGTGATCCCTCACCTAAATACTCAACAATGTATTAGTTAGATTTAAAAACATTTCATGCTTCACCGGGATTGTGTGGTCCTATGAGAATCCTCAATGAGAAAAAACCTATTGAGCCAATGAGAATCCACAACATCAAGGTAGAACAAATAGGATACCAAAGGGTAATCCACAAGTTGCACATGTAGATGAGGATGTTCAATCTTCAAATTGTAAAGAAGCTAAAAGGGGACATTCTTGTTATAGGAAGAGCCTTGTTGAATGGTCAGAAATAACAAGCCCATAGGAAGAATTTTTTCTGCACAAGCTCTAAGTGTAATGGTAGATTTTGTAATATTATTATAGATGGTGATAGTTGGTGTAGGGCTGCCCCATTGGGATCATTCCTCCATGAATTTGGGTCATTTTATGATAAGGGATACAGTAAGGTCCTATGTGATGCAAAGTGGGCAATAGAGGTGGTGGATAGATGATTACAAATGATCAAACTTGAGAGGATTGGCACAACGATCTCACTAGCCCCTAAGGCACACAAATAGCCCAAATACCCCAAATGACTCCAACACCTTCCCAAAGGCCAAGATGAGTAATAAACATATAAACAAGTTATATTTGACAAGATTCAATCACTTTTGGACTCCTCCCAAATACCGAACAACCAAAACACCAAAACTATCCTCAAGGCCTAATTGCCCCTCAACTAGCCCTACTGGACTGTTTCTTCCTATTTTCTCTTACTTTTTCCAAATAACTAACCAAAAAAATTATATTTCTGGATACCCTTTCTAGGTTTTCACAACATACTAGAAGAATGGATAGGGTTGTTTTGGAGCACTATCTACTGCTCACCCTAGTGACCCCTTTTTTAGGCTAAAAATATGGTCATTTAACAAAGAAAGTGTTAACCAGACTTATCCAAAAGAGTCCAAACTCTCCAAAGTGACTTATTATGATCCAAAACTAATAAATATCAACTTAGATCAATTTCAAGTCTCCTCCAAGCATCCATCTCCCAACTAGGCTCTCTCTAGGGCCTCCAAATGAAGGTTTTGACCAAAAATGAATCTCCAAAACATTCCTGATCAATATAATTGATGGATCACCTTTATGTCATCCATATACAACTATCCAAGTCATAAAAATCCCCTCTCCTTAAGGTATATTAATGGATGCTATATCCATGGCACCATTTTTTTCATAAAATCTCATGCAACAACACTTTCATTGTTTCTTACCTTACAAATATGGATCATTCCTACATTATAAGGTTTTATTATAATATAATACACCTATTTTATTCATCCCCAAACATAGATACCACAACAAAGGGGATGAATCAAGATTTCACCATTGAAACCCTTGCCTAATCAAGGATTGTCATGGTACAGTCAGCATTGAGGGCTTTAAATCAATTCAAAATGACTTTAAGAGAGTTCAAAAATGATATATAAACATTCAAAAATGCCTCCCAATGATTTAAATCAAAGAACCATTCAATAATCAATCACAACATTGAAGAAACTCACTGTTTTATTGCCAAAAATGGGTATAGTCCAGAAATTTCTCAATACCAATTCGTACACAATGGTTCTCCTTCAAAAAATAAATCAAAATAAGTTTTAATAACCTTCCCCCATCCTCCCAAACTGAAACCAATTATTTGGGTGGTTTAAAAAACTCTAAACAACTTCTAAACTCATTTTCCCACCAAATCCACAACTAGCCATTGGGATTTAAAATTTAAATTTCTAACTTTAAAACTAATGCAAACTACTTATCCAAACCAATCCAAATTGATGTATTTGACATAAAAGGATCAAATAAACCTATTAAAATCCTAATATACCCTTTTTGACCCTTAGAGCTCATCATGGCTCATTTTACAATATTTTTCTCCTAAAGGCCTTACCAGGACCTTTAGGAGATTTACAAATTTGATCAAATTGATCATTAAAAATCTTCATGATTGGTTTTGATATATCCCAATTGACATGTGGGATAGTCTTCTTTTGTTCCACCATGCCTAACTTGTCCATGCACTGATGGGATCTCATTGATGTGCCTGCATCATACACCCCACCTTCAAAAGAGATCTCGTCCCAAGAGCCAATGCTCTTTTTCCTTAAGCCTTCCATCTCCTAGATGGTTTCCTACTCCTTAAGACCTACAAATTGTTATCCTCCTTATGAATTTCACCTACAATCAAACTGTTAGAATCAATAAACAACTTTCTATGCTTGTTACCATCCATGGCAACCTTGTTCCTTGCTGACTGTGGACAGTCATGTATTACTCCATTAAATGACTTCTTAACTTGCTGTAGAGGATCACACAGACCATTTCCCTTATCCTCCATGGATAGGCTCACATCTTTGTTCATTTTTGCCACTATAGGACACCATAGTTTACCTATCAACACTCCATTCTTAGTCACTTTGTCCTTGCAATCTGAATTCTGAGTTTTTCTTTGAACAACCACATTCTTGATAACCATTAGATATGGTTTATGCTACAGGCCTATCCCATCATGGTGAATCTTCCTCTAATCCTACAAGTTCACATATTCCTTCTTACCAAAACAAACAATCCTCTCCATGCCATCACCCGATAAAGGATTCAAATGAAATTGCATACCATCCTTATGCACCACATAGACATTAGATGAACCAAAATGAATTGTGTTCCTTGAGGCTTGTCAAGGCCTTCCAAGGATTACATGGCAACATGTCATAGGAATGACATCACATACAACTTGATCCCTATATTCCCTTATAGAAAAATCAACTATTTCTTGCTCCCTCATAATAATGTTTTGAGTATCACTTACCCAAGGTGCCTTATATGGTTTATCAATAGGAAACTTCTTCAATTCTAGTTTATTAACCATTTCATATGACACTAAATTATCAAAGGAACCAGAGTCTATTATCATCTTACAAATCTTACCATTGCTCATGTAATTTTTCCTAAGGATGGATGCTCTTGTCTCCTTTTGTTGATGCATTTGTGGTCCTCTTCTCACCATCAAGAAGTCTCCTTCCAAGATTGGATTTGCATTATGAGACTTCTTTTCTTCTTCTTCTCCTTGGGTTAAGGTGACTCTCTTCTCCACTTTCTTGAAATCTATTCATTTCTCAGGGAACTTATAGGATTGATGTCCTACTCCTCCACATGTGAAGTATGTACCTATGAAGACACCATTACCCCTACCATACCAATTACCTCCTCTAGGCTTAGATTCACCAACAACTTCCTTGCCTTTGTCATTAGCATCTTGTGTTTTTCCTTCAATGAACCTGCCTCCTCTTCCTCTAATTGATTGTCCTCTTCCATTACCCTACCTTTCTTGTTTCCTCTTCAACTTATACTTAGCCTTCATGGCCAACTTGAAGCATTCCTCCAATGCCCTAGGAGTGAGCATTCTCATCTCATCCTATATGTTATACCTTAGTCCTCCAAGATACCTTGCAACCTTTTCCTCTAAATTCTCATCATGCATTGCCCTGATGTCTAACTTATGGAACTCCTTAGTGTACTTAGGGACATCCATGTCTTTTTACTTCAGCCCTTGTAGCCTCTTCTAGAGCTGCACCTTGTAGTCTTCAGGAAGGAACTTGTCCTTCATTTTCTCCATCATCCTTGGCCAAGAAGAAACTTTTGTCCAAGCCTTTTGTTGGCACTTCAAATTTTCAGTACATGAGTCTTGTGAAAATTTTATAAATTTGAAGTGTGTATAAATGTTCATAAAAGTATGATAATTTTGCTACAAAAAAACCAATAAAAGATCCTACAAAATTATTTTTTCTTCCTCAATATCCAGTGAGTCCTAATTAAGAGTTAAACCTAAGAAAAACCCTGAATGTATGCCATTTTCAAAAAAGCCCTAGGTCACTCTATTTTAAATCTATTTGAGCATCACCTTTTTTATCACTTAAAATCTCAAAAATGCATGTGCGTAAAGTTTTCCTAAAGTCTCAATGACTAGCAGTTTTATTTTTCCTAAGTCTAGTGCCTATGATATATCCTAAGTCCTAAATACTTTATATTCTAATGTTTCGGCTTTCATTCGGATTGGTATCTTTAAAGAACATCTAATGGCAGTCGCATAGTTGCATAGAATCTTATAGACCTATGCGATCATGTGACTGACCGTCGATCTTACAGAGAAGCTTAATGTAGAAACAAAGTGGGACTATTGACAAATATTTCACAAGTGGTGGCCTTTTATTTATAAAGTAAAGTGGCACTAGTGTCAGAAAGAATCTTCAAAGATAAAAGTAATGAAGGGAAGATCTAATGGTAGTTGTATAATTGCATAGAATCTTAGAGACCTATGTGATCATGCGACTGACCATCGATCTTGCATCATGCTCAGTGTAATTCTTAGGTGCGACCATGGACAGGTGTACATGACTAATAGTTTCTTATTGGTTGAAAATAGTGGGACCAATGTCAATGTTTTGCATAAGGTTTCTCCTTGATTGGTCAATAGTACTTGCTGACATGGAGGATGTTAGCAAATACCAGTGCTCGGATAGAAAAAAGTTACATGACAACTTGCCAGCTATTGCAAACATGGATTGTCTTTACTTGACAAAGGAAAAGTGGGACCAGTAACTTGAGGAAAAGATGATGGTGATTGAAGGCTAATGGTTTGTCACATGTTTGCATAAGCTTCTTTCAAACTATGTGATCATGCGACTAACATTTTGTTTTAACAATAAGAGTTACAGGGGATTGCTACTAATAAAGAGACTAAGTGACAGCTTGTGATATATTTGCATGAGTTATTTTCAGGCTATGTGATCATGCGATAGGCCGTTAGATCATCTTCTAGTAAAAATTGATGATTCTAATTCAAATTGGAGATAAAGTAACCCAAATTTGAAGTTCTCGTTAAGAAGTGATAGTTCATTTTATCAGAGGAGTAATGGTTGAATCGTGCTAAATGAATTGTTGAAATGACTACTTTAATTACTGATATATCAAGATTCCACGCACTCTCAGAAGCACAAAGAAATCAAAAAATTATAGAGACTCAAGTGTGAACAATTTCAAGGACTATCTATTGTCTCTCGGTGATTTCCCAGAAAGAGGTTGGTGAAATACTTATACGAATTGCTTCCCTACTAAAAGAATCATAGTTTTGTAGTCTGTATATCTTGCAAAGGTTTCTTTAAGATAAACCCTAAAAATGGCACCAAGGAAAGAATTGTCTGGTAAAATTGAGTATAGTGAAAGAGGTTTGCATGAGGATTTTTTGTAGTTACTTCACGGCTCTACTACTAACCTAGTGAAAACCAAGAGTCTAAGTCCCAAAGACCCTAGGGTACAAGTAGTGGAGGGTTTATATGACACAAAAAATTTTATTAGGGAGGCCAAAATTGGTACAATCAATGCAAGTGGTGACTCTAATATCACTAGATTAGATCTATTCAAAGTAGGTTTTAGTTAGAGAAATGCCCCTCACCCTGCAAGTATTATATGGGAAAACTTGTGGTACCTGGTGTCTTTTTAGATGTTGATTTGATGATCCAGGTTGTGAAGAGTTATGACCCAATCACTAGGGAGGTTAGGGATGCAAAGGGAATACTATTGATCAAAATTTTTGCTGAAGAGATCAGGAAGGTGTTCGGGTTAAGTGAACCCTTAGAAAATTTAGAGAATATTGATTTTGAAGAGCTAAGGCAAGTATATGATGCACAAAGGAACTATTTCAAAGGCAAATTGTTGAAGGATTTCTGCACCAAAATTGGGAAAATGGTTATTCTGGGATAGAACACATAGGAGCCTTTTAAAATAGAATATTTTGATTCCAGAGCTAAGGGTGCATATTGGTCATTATGTCAGGTTTTTGAAGAGGATGTTAGTGAGAGGATGCCAATACATTTGATGTACATGGTGATTCAAATTCTACATTCACATCTATCTATTACTTTTGATTTTGCTCCATTCATTGTTGAACAAATCCATAATGGATTAGTGAATATTCAAAAGAATGAAGATGACAGACCCTTCTACTGGTATTCTTTCATAATGTGCATGTTTTTGTTTAAAGGAGCAAGCTTTTTTGGGCAAGAAATGGAACTAATGAGACAAAAGGATGGTGAAGATATGCTAGTCCAATTATGGAGCCTCACAATGACCTGAGATAGAAAGCATAAATATTTCACAAATTTTGATAAATGTTTTGCAGCCAGACTCAAGATGTTGTTTGTCTTAGACAACCCAAGAATCCCAACAGTATTGGCACAACTCATTAGGCCAAATCAATTTGCTAAGAATCTGAATATTATTCACAATTGGGGTGATGTCATTTTCTACAATGTATCAACTGTCATTAGGTTGTATGGTTTCAAGGGGACCCCTTTTATATTGCCTTATCATGTAACCCTTAGGATTGGAATTGTAGAATTTCTTAGGCAATTGGGAGATATTGAAGAGTATGACCTCACTGGAAAAGACAAGGGAACTTTATTTCCAAATGTTACCATTGCCCACCAATTCATAATTACCAAGGGTGGATGGGTTCACATGAATAAAATCTCAGCTTCATACTGTATGGCCACTGCCATTACTAGAATAGCAGACTGAGAGGGGTTCTATAATGAAATTTTTAAGAAGAGAGCCAAGTGTGCCATGATTAAAAATATCTTTAATTTTCCTGATTATATTGTCATAAATATTCTAAAGTTGCAGGATCAAGAGGTTAGGAAAGAAAAATGGCTAGTGTACAAGAAGACATTAGGTTTTATCCAACAATTTGATTCTGGATGGGATCCCCTAAAAAGCATAACTCCAATGGGGAAGAAAATAGATACTCTTATGAATTGTTTTCAGGGTATTTTTCAGACACTAAATGAAAAGAAGGAAAAGGTTATGAAGGATGACCCAAAAAAGGCTAAACAATTGTAAAGCAAGCCTGTATTTGCAAAAGGGTTACCCCCAGGGAGGTACATGGTGCAAAAGAAGACTGGTTACAATGTTGTGATACCAGAGCAAGGCCAACAAAGGCAAATTGATACAAGGGATGTCCCATCAACTTCACAACAACTTGAGAAAGAAAAGGAGAGTGTAGAGGTCCTTAACTCTCCTCATCTTCAAGCCTCTGAGGATGTAATTGATTCTCCACCCCCATCAAAGAAACATAGAGTAGAAGAAAGACTTGTTCATGTTGAAAAGGATTATTCTCCATGAAAGTCTCCTCTAAGATTTTTTGATGACCAAGAGATTGTAGAGAAAGTACAGCAAATAGATGCTTTAGGTCAAATTTTTATGACCTATGAAGAAATAAATGAAGGAGTACCAGAGCTACCAGAGGAGCCCAAACTAGATCTAACAGTAGGGGAATTGGCAAGCATAGAATTAGACCCAATAATTAAACAGGCTTGTGATGAGTTGTTAGCTGATGATACTTTTGTTAAACTAGGGCTTTCATGCAGTTTCTTTGGAAATTAAACATCAACCAGTTTCAAGAAATCTATGAGAAGAAACATGAAGAGAATCTAGGGAAGGATTTACAAATCATAGAGGAGGAAGTGAAAACAGAGATGACTGCAATGTTTAAACTAATTACTCCAGAATAGGGAAGAGATATGTTAAAAGTATCAAGAAGGCTAATCCTTCCAAAGAGGGATATAGTTGATGTGGTGGTTTTTGATGCAGTCAAAAAACAAACCACTCCTTTTCACAAAACTCAAGAAGAAGCAAAACATGTTGTTAAAGGGGTCACTTTCAGTGACAATCACCAAGCTTTAGTAATGTGGTCCCTAAGAAAGAATGAAAATAATAGGGGAAAACAAATTGTCAGAGGTGATCTTTCAAGGAGTCTAATTGTAAGAAGGGTTACTGATACTTCTTTGGTGGAAGCATCAAGTATGGTAATGGCCACAACACAATTAATGGCAAAGGTTGTAGAAAAAGAGGCCAAGGAGAAGGAAGAACTCACTGCAAAGTTGGAAACCATTTTGAAGGTTTATGGTGAGTTGAAATAGGGGATTCTTGAAAGAGATACTTTAATTACAAATTTAAAGAAAAGATTGGGAGAGCATGGCCCAACACAACTATCAGAGCATATACAAATAGCTTCTTCCCCTACTGGGCCTTCCTCATCAAGCCCTATTGTTGAATTTCCTCCTTCCCCTCTTCCTCCTTCCATGGATGAGGATGACATTGATCAAAAGGTAAAGTAGAGGTTTGAGAAGAAGATAAAGGATGTGGTTTCACATTTTGTTGCAAAGGTGAAACCTAAAGAAATATACAAAACTGTAAAACAATTTGCAGACATTTTAGCATCTTTTCTAGAAGAATTAGTTATTGTGGACAAGATTTTGGAAAAATGGGCTGCAAGGAAAGATAGTCTGAAGTCAATTTTTGATCAATTTAAGGATAAATGTATTATGGATATAGAGCTTACAAACACTTACAAGTTTGTTAAGGATCTTTTTGATTTTGAGGTAAATAGGAGTAGTATAAGAAGAAGATCAGAAATCTTAAGGGTGAGATATTTCCAGGATGATTTTCAAATTTTTCCTAGTCTTATTAAGGTAGATGGGGTAATTAAAGATAAAGATCAATGGATGGAGAAAATACATAGACAAGTATTATCTAAAGTAGACTCCATTTTTTGTACAGATGATAATACCCCATTCATACAACTTGTTGAACTCCTTCAGGATGCTAGGATGCATTTTTCTAATGTAAGAATAGAGGTTCACCAGTTGGTTGCTGAGTGGAACAAATTATTACCAAAGAAGGATGAAGTCCTTGCCTTTCATTGGCCAAGTGAAGAGACCTATACGACTTGGAAATAAATGTATCCCTTAGAGGGTTCAGAAGAAGAAGAAGCATCAAATAAAGAGGTAGTAGGTGGCAATATTCCAAACCCTCAAGATCAAAGCTAACAAGGATAAAGACATTAGACAGTTATCATAGATATGGATACAACAACTGGCAGAAGTTGAACTGACCTTGGGAGCTATTGCAAGATTTTGGTGCTCATCTTTATGATCCATCTCAAAGTTTTGTAACAAGAAAGTTTTTATTTGCATTTTTTTCTTATTTGAGGACTTCTTTCTTGTCTTTTCTAAGAGGATCTGAAGCTTGTTTGCAATCCTTATTCTATAAAAGGATTACCAGGATCAGTAAAAAAGGACCGAGAACTTGATCAATTTTACTGATAAGTTTCTTGAGTCTCAAATATCGTAGACCATTTTTAGACATTATTTCTATAGAAGCAAAATATTTTTTGGTTGAAGTTATTTTCAATAGGTTATACTGTAAAGCATTTTGTGAGCAAGATATAATATAGCATTTGAATAAAATCCAAGATTTATATCTCTCTTTGAGTATTTCTTTTTGAGTTATGAATTGTTCCAATTCATTGCATAGGTAATCTCTATGTGTGTGTGTCTATATTCCTCAGCTCTGATCCAGGATCAAATTAAATAAGCTTTGAATGTGGCATAAATTCTTTGAAGTTTTTCTTAAGGATGCATTAGTAAGTAGTGTGAATCTAGGAACCTTTGATAAAATCCACCACAGGGTGATTAGTATTTTCAAAGGGGAATAAATCTTTCAAAGTTTAGTATATTTGTTCATGTATAACAGTCTTGCAGTGGAGGTGTAGCCCAATGGATAAGACACTAGCTGGCAATGAAGTTCTTCTCATAGAGATAAATGTTTAAAAGGATTCTACTGGTATTTCCATCTTAAAGCATAAAATTATCGAAATTCCTTGAAATTCAGTGATTTGCAAAATAAATTACCGCCTAGTGATAGTGAAAAATCTATGAATGAATGGTCATCATTTAGGTTTCTCTTATCATTCATCTATTACATTTAAATCTAATCAGTGATTAGTGAGATAAGTATTATTTTTACCGGATTAGGAGCACCCTGCTTGGTTTTGTAGAGCCAGAAGTGTAGAGGGAAGTCTTGTCCCTACAGTTGGTCCAATCATCTCTAGAGCTAAATATTTGGATCTAACCAATCCTCAAAATCTATAGATGTATTGGTTTCCTCTTAGAGCATAAAGTTCATTTTGGGAACCAACAAAATGGTGACTCTGCTGGGGAATAGGGATTGAAATACTATGATAAATTTGAATTTTAGATCTCTAGTATTTTAAATTTGAATATCAAATAACATAGGTACAAGTTGAGCTAGACTCCTGGCCTTCTTATTTGTTAGAACCAGTAAAGCACCATTGGAAAATAGAGAAATATTTGCAAGCTTTGGATTTGGTCAGAACTTGAAAATCTCTTTTAGCTTTGCATTTGTTTATAGTAATCTTTGTTTTGATTACTTGATAAATTTTGAATAGTTTGATTAATTAAGTGTGTGAAAATATTTCCCAACTTGTGTTGGTGGCAACCCTGAAAGTCTCTGCAGCAGTGCTAAGTAAAGATAATAAGAAAACAAGAAATTGTTTCACATACTTGCAATTATGAGTCAAAGAAATACTATGGCTTGGAGGAAGGACCATCCAGAAAGTAGATTAGAAGGTGAACTTCCAAGCACTTCTAGGACTTATTTACCTAGAACAAATTAGAATAGTGGTGATATGTCTCAGGCATGGAGATAGAAGAAAGATATGAAAATCAATCACAAATTCACTCAAGACCAAGAAGAAAATACCTTTGAGTATGAAGAGGCAGTTGATTTAGGTCTAGGAGGATATGAGGATTTTTATTTTCATAAAAATGATGAAGTTCATCATAAGAAAAAGATGAACCCAGATGTAGAATCTCAAAAGGAAGTTAGAAGGTTAAGAAGTAAGAGCAGGGGCCTGGAAGGAAGAAATGATCCCCAAACCCAGGGACCTTCTCCTTCTCAAAGCCCTAAAAATCCTAGAAATCAGCAAGGAGATTCTACATTTGAAAATTCACCATCTGATACTACTCTTCCAAATTCAGAGGATATTTTTGAAGAAGTCTACAATTTAGAAAGAAGTATCCAGGAATAAATTGCAATTAGGAAGGAAAGAGAAGTTGAAAAGGAAACTGAAATAACACAGACCCAAATTAGGGTAGATCAGCTCAAAAGATAGTTGATGACCTTGAAGGCCATAAATTTTTTAGAAGCCCCCAAGGAGGTTGGTGAACAACCTATTGTCTAACCCATTGCTGAAATTAGGAAGCCTAAGGATAAAGGAAAATAGGTCTCAAAAAGGATCACAATAAATGAGCTTAAAAATGACAAGATCCCAATAGATCCTTTGTCCAAATTGGAAAATGATTTAGAAAGGGCTAAAAGAGAACAAGAGGTTATTGCTAAAGAATTAGAGAAGGCAAAAATTGAGGCTACTACTTTGGAAATGAAAAAGAAAGTTGATTTTCTTAGACAATCTTTTACTCCTTCAATTCCAACTAACCCTGTGACAACATCTAATGCTAATGTTGGAAATTCTACTACCCAGGGTGCCATTGTCACACTAGTGACTACTACAAATTCTATTAATGCAACAAATAACAAAGCTTCCACCTCTTAAATAGATGCTTCATTACAAAGAGGAACAGTTCACATTGAAAGGTACAGATAGCTTTTCTTTAACAATATTGTTGGTTATCCTAATTTGATTCTTGCAAAGATTAGAGAGAAATTACCTAAGTTTACTAGAAATAATGTTGTTTCCTATGAAGAGCATCTAAAGAACTTTATTGATATGATTGATGGCTATTAAATAGAATATGAAGATGCCATCATGAAATTGTTTGTTCAATCTTTAATTGAAGATGCAAGAGACTGGTTCAGAGGGCTTCCTTATGATTGTATTGGTTCTTGGGATGATTTTATAAGTTCTTTTAAAGATTAGTACAGTGATAAGACTAATGAGGGTTTTATGTTAAATGAATTTAAAAATATAAAGAAAAACTAGAATGAGGAAGTCCTAGAATTCAATGTGAGGTTTCAAAAGGCAATGCACAAACTCTTCCAAGTCATGAGATTGGATGAAAAGGTATGTCTAGCAACATATCTAAATTCTTTTGATGCCAAGATGGGATATCTTCTTAGGGATAAGAACCCTAGGACTATCAAAGAAGCTCAAAGATTTGCAGTAAACATTGAGAGCAATAGGAGGGTATCTAGAAAACTAGGAAGAAGAGAGGATCCTAAAACCTCTAGGTTTGGAAAGAAAGAAGTTGATAAACCTGCAAATGTAAAACCTAGGGAAGATGATAACCTCAAGTAGATCCTTAATTCCTTATAGGATCTGAGACCAGGGGAAAATAAAAGTAAGTTTCAGGGAAATGATAGACCTCCAAATAATTTCAATAGGCAGCCTAGAATGTAGAACTATCCTTACAATACACAGTGGAAGGATGGGAAGCCTATTATCCTAGAAAAGAAGGATATGAGGCCAAATGATAGAACCCCTAACCCCTTACAAAAGCATTTAGTCAATATGACTGGTGAAATTCCATGGTGCACTGTGTGCCAATCCCCTCATGATTCAGATTATTGTGTGATTTCTCAGAATATGTTTGAAAGTAATGAACAAGAGGAGGAGGAAGATGAATCATATGATGATAGAGGTTGTGGAATGACCTTTGCTAAATTTATTGAAGAGGTTTATTTTAATGAAGAAAGTGAAAATCAGGATGTAAATCATTCTCAGAACAGAGGAGAGGCTTACCATCAACAAGTTTTTTTTGATGAAGAAGAGGAAGAAACTGAAGATATAAATAACAATTCTAAAAAAGTTGAAGAACCTGTTGTATTAAGAAGACCCTCTAATGAAGAGATAGCCTAGATCACTACTGATATGGTGACATAGGCTAAGAGTAATTATGTCCTTAGAAATAGGACTGTTGATAAAACATTTGGTAAACCAGCAGGTGTTTTTATCAAATGGGATAAAGAAGATGCAAAGCAGTCTGCCACAAAAAATAAGGTTGCTGATGATGCCAAGAAATAAAAGCAGAAGGGCATTGAAAAGCTTGCTGAACCAATCAAGGTTTTTAAGATCAAGGCTAAAACTCCAATGGTTACTACCCCAAATTCCCAACCTAAAAATAAATCAAAGGATAAGGAACAATTGGGTACAACCACGCAACTTGATGTCAAGGATACCCCAAAAGGCAAGGTAGACTTATCTATTTTAAATTATGCACCTATTGACATGAATCAGTTGTTATCTCAGATCATAGTAAAAGTTCCTTTATTGGAGATGATGAGGATAAATGAACACAAAGAGAAAGCCCTCACATGGATAAATGGTGTTCAAACCGTAGACATCCAAGAAATAGTAAATACTAGAATAAAGGATCAAGGTCTGACTAAAAGGAAGGATATTGAAAAAATTATTTCAAAAATTCCTCAGATCTTTTTGGACACTAATGTTGTAAACACCTCTATGGGAGCTGTTGATCCTTTTTTCCTGACATTAGTCATAAATGATAAAATGTTGAAAAATTACATGATTGACTCAAGAGCCTCAAATACTATCATGACTGCTAAAATTATGAGATCAATGGGATTGCAGGTTGATACTCCTCATGGGAGATGTCAGACAATGGACTCTAGGGAGGTACCAGTAATTGGAACAATAAAAGCCTTACCTTATAGGCTTGTTGATTGTCTTGAGAAATAGCTAACTATGAGTGTTTTAGTGGTGGATATTCCTCCACAATATGGAATGTTTTTATCAAGAAAATGGAGTGCCAAAATGGGAGGTAGCATCCAGTGTGATTTATCTTATGCTACCTTTAATGTCATAGGTAAGAGTATTAAGGTACTCAGGGAAGTTAGAACTCCTCACATGATTGAGGAAGAAGCTAGTGATAATAACATGAATTGTTTTCTTGATACTGACATAAATTCCTTTCAAGTATAGAGTAATGATAATGAAGATGAACCTTCTCTGTTAGCTCAGGAGGAAAGAAATGTAACAAGTCAAAATGATCTTTGGACCATGTACTTTGATGGTGCAAACTCTAAAGAGGGATCTGGTGTAGGTGTGTTGTTTATTTCCCCCACTGAAAAAATGTTTAAATTTTCCTTCACCCTATCATTTACTTGTACAAATAATACTACAGAGTATGAGGCTTTATTGATAGGATTAAGATTAGCCTCAAAGCACAAGATCAAAAATCTCAGAGTTATTGGAGATTTAGAATTAGTTGTATCTCAGATTAGATCCAAATATGTTTCAAGAAACCAAAGGTTAAAACAATATAGGAATGTTGTTTGGGATGAGATAGAACAATTTGATGCTTTCTATATTTCTTGGATGGACAGAGGCCATAATAGAATGGCTGATTTATTGGCTAACATTGCATTAAGACCAGAGGATATCACTTTTGTAGGGATATCTACAATTGAGATTCAAACTAGGCCATCTATACCAGATAATTATGAAAATTGGCAGGTTTTTGATGATCATCTAGATATTTTAAGATTTCTGCATTATGATGCAAGTTTTGGAAATAAAGAGATAAATTTTGGTATGTAGAAACATCAGATAATAAGTACTCTCTCCTTGGCAAGGAAATCTTGTAGTTGAAAACAAATAAAGTCCCAAAGGGTTTGGTAGTGTTGGAAAAAACATTTGATAGCCATGATAGCTCTTCCCAGGAAAAACTTTTAAGCAAGCCTGAGGGTGTAGAGGAGATACATTTAGGAACAAAGGAAGCCCCAAAAAATGTATATATTGGGGGAAGCCTGACTCCTAAAATAAAAAAGTCTCTGGTAGGTCTTCTTAGAAAGTATAGATATGTCTTTGCTTGGTCTTACGATGATTTAAAGGCATATAGAGAAGAGTTGTTCCAACATGAAATTCCTTTGAAGGAAAATACTAAACCTTTTAGACAAAAGTTGAGACCTGTAAATCCTACCTTGGCACCAAAAATGTAGGAGTTAAAAAAGATGAGTGATGTAGGCATCATTCAACCTATTAGGCATTCAACATGGGTTTCTAATCTTGTCCCTGTAAGAAAAAAGAATGGAGACATCAGGTTGTGTGTAGACTTTAGAAATCTGAACATAAATTCTTTGAAAGACAATTATGGTTTACCAAACATGGAAGCCATGTTACAAAGGGTTACTGGATCTGAATTAATGTCCATGATGGATGGTTTTTTAGGTTATAATCAAGTAGTTGTCAAAGAATCAGAACAGTTCAAAACTACATTCACTACTCCATGGGGTACTTATGTATATGTTAGAATGCCTTTTGGTTTAACTAATGTTGGGGCTACCTTTCAAAGAGCCATGGATGTAGCCTTTGCAAATTTCATGAAAAAATTTCTTGTTGTTTATCAGGATGACTTGACATCTTATTCAGAAAAGAAGGACTAGCATTGTGGTCACTTGGAAAAAATCTTTGTAAGAGCTCTAGAATATGGGGTCTCCCTTAACCCAAGGAAGTGTTCCTTTGGAGTAATAGAGGGTAAGATTTTGGGACATATTGTATCTAAGGATGGAGTCAAGATTGACCCTGAGAGAGTAGCAGCAATATACAAGGTACCATTGCCAAAAAATGTAAAAGGTATCCAATCTTTCTTTGGATAGATAAATTTTGTTAGAAGGTTTGTTACAAACTTTGCTGAAATTAGTGTTCCCATCTCTAAAATGCTAAAGAAGAATGCAAAGGTGGAATGGAGTAATGAGGCCAAGCAAGATTTTTCTGATATCAAGATGGCTATTAAAAGTGCCCCTGTATTAAGATCACTAGATTTTAGTAAGCCTATACAAATCTTTTCATTTGCTTCTTATCATACTATAGCTACGGTATTGTTACAGAAGAATTCAGAGAGTTTTGAATAGCCCATTTCCTTTTTTAGTAAATCATTGCAGGTAGCTGAGTTAAAATATGATATAAATAAGAAACAAGCTTATGCATTGGTCAAAGCTATCAAAAATTTCAGATGTTACTTGGTAGGAGAAACTGTAGTTGCATATGTGCCCAGTGCTACTGTAAAAGACATCTTGGTTCAACAGGAAGTTTCAGGGAGAAGGTGCAAGTGGATAAATAGAATCCAAGAGTTTAATGTTGATATCCAAATCACCAAACTAGTGAGAAGATTGGGGTTAGAAAAACTTATGGCCCAAAGCAATTTGGATGCTAATCACATCAACACTCTTGAAGAAGAACAAAGGCCATACATTTGTGATTTAGATTGTTGTGAATGGTACAAGGATGTCATTGGATACTTGCAAAAGCTTTTACTTCCTTCTGATATGGAAGATCACAAAAGGAGGACTGTCAAATTACATGCTCTAAAATATGTGATCATTAAAGGAGAATTATGGTGGAGGAGTAATGAGGGTGTTTTTTTGAAATGTGTTGACCCTCAGAAGGCTAATGATTTGTTGCAAGCAATGCATGAAGGTGTGTGTGGTGGCCATTACATGGCTAAAACTACTACACATAAGATACTAAGGTCTAGTTTTTGGTGGCCTAGTATTTTCAAGGATGCACATTCTTTTGTCAAAAAATGTGATGCTTGTTAGAGATTTTCAAGAAAATTGAAATTCAATGGAAATTTGCCTCTGAGTCCTATGACTATGGAAACCCCTTTTCAAAACTGGGGTATGGATTTCATAGGATAGATCCCAAAAAAATCTAGTGGAGGACATTCCTATATATTGGTTGCAACTAACTACTTTACAAAGTGGGTGGAAGCTATTCCCACTAAAAAAGCAACCAGCAAAGTGGTTATTGATTTCCTGATGCAAAATTTTCTGATAAGGTTTGGATGCCCTAAAGTTTTAGTTGTTGACAATGCTTTGTGTTTTAGATCTAAAGAATTTGTTAGCTTTTATTTGCAATATGGTATAAAGATTTCATACTCTGCTCCCTACCATCCTCAAGGAAATGGTCAAGCTGAATCAAGTAACAAAAGCTTGATAAATTTTTTGAAGAGAATCTTACATGCAAAGAAGAAGGCATGGGATTCAAAGCTACAACTAGCTCTATTGGCCCGACAAAGTGACAATCAAGAAGGCTATAGGATGTGCTTCTTTTGATTTAGTATATGGTATCCATGCCAAGTTACCATAAAATAATTTGTTGCAAATGTACAAGTTCATCCAGTTGTATGATGATGATCAGGATGATGAAATGAAGATCAGATTACAGGACTTGATACAACTAGATGAATCAAGGAGGGAAGCACATGATACAAATTTGAGATCTCAGCTCAAGTATAAGAATTTGTATGATAGAAAAACTACAGTCAGAAGTTTTCAAGATAATGATTTGGTCTTGATGTGGAATGCCAGGCTTGAAGACAAGGGTAAACCTAGCAAATTTGACCCTATTTGGTTGCAACCATATTTGATCAGTCAAACATGGGGATCTAATTCATACATTCTAAAGGACTTGATTGGAAATGAAATGGAATTGCCAGTTCATGGACAATTCCTCAAGTTGTACTTTTCTTAAGGTACTCTCATTATCCATGAACAGTAGTTAGTTTCCCTTTCCCAGTTGTGTGTTTGTTTTCTAGTTGTGTGAGTAGGTTAGTTGTTTTGTTTCATTAGATGGTCTGCTTATCCTAGAGATTCTAAATTCTTGTTATGCCTGCAAGAGGCATACATCCCCAGATAGAGCCACTGTTGGCACTTCAAATTTTTAGTACATGAGTCTTGTGAAAATTTTATAAATTTCAAGTGTGTATAAATGTTCATAAAAGTATGATAATTTTGCTACAAAAAACCCATAAAAGATCTTACAAAATTATTTTTTCTTCCTCAGTATCCAGTGAGCCCTAATTAAGAGTTAAACCTAAGAAAAACCCTGAATGTATGCCATTTAAAAAAAAACCCTAGGTCGCTCTATTTAAAATCTATTTGAGTGTCACCTTTTTTATCACTTAAAATCTCAAAAATGCATGTGCGTAAAGTTTTCCTAAAGTCTTAGTGACTAGCAATTTTATTTTTCCTAAGTTTGGTGGCTATGATATATCCTAAGTCCTAAATACTTTATATTCTAATGTTTCATCTTTCATTCGGCTTGGTATCTTTAAAGAAGATCTAATGGTGGTCACATAGTTGCATAGAATCTAATAGACCTATGCGATCATGCAACT
Organism: Chamaecyparis obtusa; assembly: GCA_027943335.1. NCBI lineage: Eukaryota > Viridiplantae > Streptophyta > Pinopsida > Cupressales > Cupressaceae > Chamaecyparis > Chamaecyparis obtusa. The sequence goes on along the minus strand of BSBK01000790.1, from coordinate 2,775,556 downwards.
GACCATCAATATTACAGAGAAGCTTAATGCAGAAAAAAAGTGGGACCATTGACAAATATTTCACAAGTGGTGGCCTTTTATTTATAAAGTAAAGTGGCACTAGTGTCAGAAAGAATCTTCAAAGATAAAAGTAATGAAGGGAAGATCTAACGGTAGTCGTATAATTGCATAGAATCTTAGAGACCTATGCGATCATGCGACTAATCGTCGATCTTGCATGAAGCTCAATGTAATTCTTGGGTGGAACCATGAACAGGTGTACATGACTAACAGTTTCTTATTGGTTGAAAATAGTGGGACCAATGTCAGTGTTTTGCATAAGGTTTCTCCTTGATTGGTCGATAGTAATTGCTGACATGGAGGATGTTAGCAAATACCAGTGCTCGGATAGAAAAAAGTTACATGACAACTTGCCAGTTGTGGAAAACATGGATTGTCTTTACTTGACAAAGGAAAAGTGGGACCAGTAACTTGAGGAAAAGATGACTGTGATTGAAGGCTAATGGTTTGTCGCATGTTCACATAAGCTTCTTTCAAGCTATGTGATCATGTGACTAATGTTTTGTTTTAACAATAAGAGTTATAGGGAATTGCTGCTAATAAAGAGACTAAGTGATGGCCTATCATATGTTCACATGAGTGATTTTCAGGCTATGTGATCATGCGATAGGCTGTTAGATCATCTTCTAGTAAAAATCGACGGTTCTAATTCAAATTGGAGACAAAGTGATGCAAATTTGACATTTCCATTAAGAAGTGACAGTTCATTTTTTCAGAGGAGTAATGGTTGAATCATGCTAAATGAGCTGCTGAAATGACCACTTTAATTGCTCATATATCAAGATTCTGTGCACTCTCAAAAGCACAAAGAAATCAAAAAATTATAGAGACTCAAGCATGAAGAATTGCAAGGACTGGCTGTTGTCTCCCAAGGATTTCCCAGAAAGAGGCTGGTGAAATACTTATACGAATTGCTTCCCTACTAAAAGAATCATAGTTCTATAGTCTGTATATCTTGCAAAGGTTTCTTTAAGATAAACCCTAAAAATGGCACCAAGGAAAGAATTATTCGGTAAAATTGAGTATAGTGAAAGAGGTTTGCATGAGGATTTGTTGCAGTTACTTCCTGGCTCTACTACTAACCTAGTGAAAACCAAGAGTCTGATTCCCAAAGACCCTAGGGTAAAAGTAGCAGAGGGTTTATATGACATAGCAAATTTTATTAGGGAGGCTGAAATTGGTACAGACAATGCAAGTGGTGACTCTGATATCTATGGATTAGATCTATTCAAAGTAGGTTTTAGTTAGAGAAATGCCCCTCACCCTACAAGCAATATATGGTAGTTTGACCTGGGAAAACTTGTGGTACTCGATGTCTTTTTAGATGTTGATTTGATGATCCAGGTTGCGAAGAGTTATGACCCAATCACTAGGGAGGTTAGGGATGTAAAGGGAATACTATTGATCAAAATTTCTACTCAAGAGATCAGGAAGGTGTTGGGGTTAAGTGAACCCTCAGACAATTTAGAGAATATTAATTTTGAAGAGCTAAGGCAAGTATATGATGCACAAAGGAACTATTTCAAAGGCAAATTGTTGAAGTATTTCTACACCAAAATTGGGAAAATGGTTATTATGGGATAGAACACACATGAGCCTTTTAAAATAGAATATTTTGATTCCAAAGCTAAGGGTGCATATTGGTCATTATGTCAGGTTTTTGGAGAGGATGTTAGTGAGAGGATGCCAATACATTTGATGTACATGGTGATTCAAATTCTACATTCACATCTATCTATTACTTTTGATTTTGCTCCATTCATTGCTAAACAAATCCATAATGGATTAGTGAAGATTCAAAAGAATGAAGATGACAAACCCTTCTATTGGTATTCCTTCATAATGTACATGTTTTTGTTTAAAGGAGCAAGCTTTTTTGGGCAAGAAATGGAACTAATGAGACAAAAGGATGGTGAAGATATGCCAGTCCAATTATGGAGCCTCACAATGACTAGGGATAGAAAGGATAATAGTTTCACAAATTTTGATAAATGTTTTGCAGCCAGACTCAGGATGTTGTTTGTCTTAGACAACCCAAAAATCCCAATAGTATTGGCATAGCTCATTAGGCCAAATCAGTTTGCTAAGAATCTGAATATTATTCACAATTGGGGTGATGTCATTTTCTACAATGTATCAACTATCATCAGGTTGTATGGTTTCAAGGGGACCCCTTTTATATTGCCTTATCATGTACCCCTTAGGATTGGAATTGCAGAATTTCTTAGGCAATCGAGAGATATTGAAGAGTATGCCCTCACTAGAAAAGGCAAGGGAACTTTATTTCCAAATGTTACCATTGCCAACCAATTCATAATTACCAAGGGTGGATGGGTTCACATGGATAAAATCCTGGCTCCATACCGTATGGCCACTGCCATTACTAGAACAGCAGACCCAAAGGGGTTCTATAATGAAATGTTTAAGAAGCGAGCCAAGTGTGTAATGATTAACCACATCTTTAATTTTCCTGAAGATATTGTTAGAAATATTCTAAAGTTGTAGGATGAAGAGGTTAGGAAAGAAAAATGGTTGGTGTACAAGAAGATATTAGATTTTATTTGACAATTTGATTCTGGATGGGATCCCCTAAAAAGCATAACTCCAATGGGGAAGAAAATAGATACTCTTATGAATTGATTTTAGGGTATTTTTTAGCCCCTAAATGAAAAGAAGGAAAAGGTTATGAAGGATGACCTAGAAAAGGCTAAACAATTGTTAAGCAAGCCTGTATTTGCAAAAGGGTTACCCCCAGGGAGGTACATGGTGCAAAAGAAGACTGGTTACAATGTTGTGATACCAGAGCAAGGCTAGTAAAGGCAAATTGATACAAGGGATGCCCCATCAACTTCACAACAACTTGAGAAACAAAAGGAGGGTGTAGAGGTCCTTGAATCTCCTCATCTTTAAGCCTCTGAGGATGTAATTGATTCTCCACCCCCATCAAAGAAATAGAGAGTAGAAGAAAGACCTGTTCATGTTGAAAAGGATTATTCTCCATCACAGTCTCCTCTAAGATTTTTTGATGACCAAGAGATTGTAGAGCAAGTACAATAAATAGATGCTTTAGGTCAAATTTTTGTGACCTATGAAGAAATAAATGAAGGAGTACTAGAGCTATGAGAGGAGCCCAAACTAGATCTAATATTAGGGGAATTGGCAGGCACAAAATTGGACCCAATAATTAAATAGGCTTTTGATGAGTTCTTAGCTGATGATACTTTTGTTAAAACTAGGGCTTTCATGCAGTTTCTTTGGAAATTAAACATCAACCAGTTTCAAGAAATATGTGAGAAGAAACATGAGGAGAATCCATGGAAGGATTTACAAATCATAGAGGGGGAAGTGAAAATGGAGATGATTGCAAAGTTTAAACTAATTACTCTAGAATAAGGAAGAGATATGTTAAAAGTATCAGGAGTGCTAATCCTTCTAGAGTGGGATATAGTTGATGCGGTGGTTTTTGATGCAGTCATAAAACAAACCACTCCTTTCGACAAAACTCAAGAAGAAGCAAAATAGGCTGTTAAACAGGTCACTTTTAGTGACAATCACCAAGCTTTAGTAATGTTGTCCCTAAGAAAGAATGAAAATAACAGGGGAAAACAAATTGTCAGAGGTGATCTTTCAGGGAGTCTAATTGTAAGAAGGGTTACTGATACTTCTTTGGTGGAAGCATCAGGTATGGTAATGGCCACATCACAATTAATAGCAAAGGTGGTAGAAAAAGAGGCCAAGGAGAAGGAAGAACTCACTGCAAAGTTGGAAACAATTTTTAAGGTTTATGGTGAGTTGAAATAGGGGATTCTTGAAAGAGATACTTTAATTACAAATTTAAAGAAAAGATTGGGAAAGCATGGCCCAACACAACTATCAGAGCATATACAAATAGCTTCTTTCCCTACTGGGCCTTCCTCATCAAGCCCTATTGTTGAATTTCCTCCTTCCCCTCTTCCTCCTTCCATGGATGAGGATGACATTGATCAAAAGGTAAAAGAAGAGGTTTGAGAAGAAGATAAAGGATGCGGTTTCACATTTTGTTGCAAAGTTGAAACCTAAAGAAATATACAAAACTACAAAACAATTGTCATACATTTTAACATCTTTTCAAAAAGAATTAGTTACTGTGGACAAGATGTTGGAAAAATGGGCTGCAAGGAAAGATAGTCTAAAGTCAATTTTTGATCAATTTAAGGATAAATGTATTGTGGATATAGAGCTAACAAACACTTACAAGTTTTTTAAGGATATTTTTTATTTTGAGGTAAATAGGGGGAGTATAAGAAGAAGATCAAAAGTCTTAAGGGTGAGATATTTCCAAGATGATTTTCAAATTTTTCCTGGTCTTATTAAGGTAGATGGGGTAATTAAAGATAAAAATCAATGGACAGAGAAAATAGATAGACAAGTATTGTCTAAAGTAGACTCCATTTTATGTACATATGATAATACCCCATTCATACAACTTGTTGAACTCCTTCAGGATGCTAGGATGCATTTTGCTAATGTAAGAATAGAGGTTCACCATTTGGTTGCTAAGTGGAACAAATTATTACCGAAGAAGGATGAAGTCCTTGCCTTTCATTGGCCAAGTGAAGAGACCTATATGACTTGGAAATCAACATATCTGTCAGAGGGTTCATAAGAAGAAGCATAAAATAAAGAGGCAGCATGTGGCAATATTCCAAACCCTCAAGATCAAAGCTAATAAGGATAAAGACATCAAGCAGTTATCATAGATATGGATACAATACCTGGCAAAAGTTGAATTGACCTTGGGAGATATTGCAAGATTTTGGCACTCATCTTTACGATCCATCTCAAAGTTTTGTAACAAGAAAGTTTTTATTTGCATTTTTTGTCTAATCTGAGGACTTCTTTCTTGTCTTTTCTAAGAGGATCTGAAGCTTGTTTGAAATCCTTATTCTATAAAAGGATTACTAGGATTGCATAGATAATATTTGTGTGGGTTTCTATATTCCTTAGCTTTGATCCAGGATCAGATTAAATAAGCTTTGAATGTGGCATAAATTCTTTGAAGTTTTTCTTAAGGATGCATTAGTAAGTAGTGTGAATCTAGGAACCTTTGATAAAATCCACCACAGGGTGATTAGTATTTTCAAAGGGGAATAAATCTTTCAAATTTTAGTATATTTGTTCATGTATAACAGTCTTGCATTGGAGGTGTAGCCCAATGGATAAGACATTGGCGAACAGTGAAGTTCTTCTCATAGAGATAAATGTTTAAAAGGATTCTACTGGTATTTCCATCTTAAAGCATAAAATTGTCAAAATTCTTTGAAATTCAGTGATTTGCAGAATAAATTACCACCTAGTGATAGAGAAAAATCTATGAAATAATGGTCATCATTTAGGTTTCTCTTATCATTCATCTGGTACATTTAAATCCAGTCAGTGATTAGTGAGATAAGTATTGTTTTTACTAGATTAGGAGCACTCTCCTTGGTTTTGTAGAGCTAGAAGTGCAGAGGGTAGTCTTGTCCCTACAGTTGGTCCAATCATCTCTAGAGCTAAATATTTGGATCTAACCAATCCTCAAAATCTGTAGATGTATTGGTTGCCTCTTAGAGCATAAAGTCCATTTTGGGAACCAACACCTTTCTCAACCTATCATCTTGTAGGTTATCCCACCATAGTAATGAATGTCCTTTCAATCTAGACTTGGCTATCTTCACCTTCCTTCTCTCTTCCACATCATCATAGTCAAAAAAAAATTCTAGGGCACTAAACCAATCAAGAAGAAACTCATCGTCTATCCTCCCATCAAACATAGGAAGTTCAACTCTTACCTTGGACTCACCAAATCTCATAGCCTTCAAGATCCTCTCTAACCTTGCATCTTCAAGATCCAATGGCTCCTCCATTGTAGAAAATTCTTCATCACCACCATGGTCTTCTCTTTGTTCATATCTATTCACAAGACTTGTCAATCTTACCACTTCTTCTCTCAACCTTCTATTATCTTCCATTTGTTCCCTTACAATCTTTGCAATTTTTGCATTGGTAACCCTCTAAGGGATCTCATCTCCTTCACCTTCTGAAATCTTCAAGCATACCTTCAACACTCGAACACACAAGGAGGGATAGGAACTCCAAGGCTTCAACAATAGAACCAATAGACCAAAGACTTCAAAGGATTATTCTCCTTCACCATAGGATACTCCTAGGATATGATACCATTTTATGCAAAGTGGGAAATAGAGGTGGTGGATAGATGACTACAAATGATCAAACTTGAGAGGCTTGGCACTACAATCCCACTAGCCCCTAAGGCACACAAATAGCCCAAATAACCTAAATGACTCCAACACCTTCCCAAAGGCCAAGATGAGTAATAAAGGTATAAAAAAAATTATTTGACAATATTCCATCACTTTTGGACTCCTCCCAAATACCCAAGAGCCAAAACACTAAAACTGTCCTCAAGGCCTAATTGCCCCTCAACTAGCCTTGCTGGACTGTTTCTTCCCATTTTCTCTTAATTTTTCAAAAGCACTAACCAAAAAAATTATATTTTTGGATACCCTTTCTAGGTTTCCACAACATACTAGAAGATTGTATAGGGTTTTTTTGGAGCACTATCTACTGCTCACCCTAGTGACCCCCTTTTAGGCTAAAAATATGGTCATTTAACAAAGAAAGTGTTAACTAGACTTATCCAAAAGACTCAAAACTCTCAAAAGTGACTTATTATGGTCCAAAACTTACAAATATCAACTTGGATCATTTCCAAGAATCTTCCAAGCATCCAACTCCCAACTAGGCTCTCTCTAGGGCCTCCAAATCAAGGTTTTGACCAAAAATGCCTCTCCAAAACATTCCTGATCAATATAATGGATGGATCACCTTTATATAATCCATATACAACTATCAAAGTCATAAAAATACCCTATCCTTAAGGTATATTAATGGATGCTATACCCATGGCACCATTTTCATCATGAAATCTCATGCAGTCAACACTTCCATTATTGCTTACCCTACAAATATGGATCATTCCTGAATTATAATGTGTTATTATAATATTATACACCTATTTTATTCATCCCCAACCATAGATACCACACCAAAGGGGATGAATCAAGATTTCACCATTGAAACCCTTGCCCAATCAAGGATTTTCACGGTATAATCAGCCTTGAGGGCTTTAAATCAATTCAAAATGACTTGAAGAGAGTTCAAAAATGATTTATAAAAATTCAAAAATACCTCCCAATGATTTAAATCAAATAACCATTCAATAATCAATCACAACATGCAAGAAATTCACTATTTTATTGCCAAAAATAGGTACAGTCCAGAAATTTCTCAATACTAGTCTGTACACAATGGTTCTCCTTCACAAAATGCATCAAAATAAGTTTTAATAACCTTACCCCAACCTACCAAATTGAAACCAACTAGTTGGGTGGTTTAAAAACCTCTAAACAACTTCTAAACTCATTTTCCCACCAGATCCACAACTAGCAGTTGGGATTTAAAATTTAAATTTCTAACTTTAAAACTAATGCAAACTACTTATACAAACCAATCCAAATTGATGGATTTGACATAAAAGGATCAAATAAAACTATTCAAATCCTAATCCACCCTTTTTTACCCTTAGAGCTCATCATGACTCATTTTATAATATTTAGCTCCTAATGGCCTTACCAGGACCTTTAGGAGATTTACAAATTTGATCAAATTGATCATTGCAAATATTCATGATTGGTTTTAATATATCCCAATTGACATGTGGGATAGTATTCTTTTGTTCCACCATGCTTGACTTGTCCATGTACTTAGGGGATCTCATTGATGCTCCTACATCACTATGGATCATTTTTGTGAAGCTGTGAGCTCCAATAAGGAGACACGTGTAATGGACGAAAATGGTAGTGTTTTTCTTATAATGGAAAAATGTGTCAAAAGGGGTCAAATGATGTATTCATGTTGTGTAATATTATTCAAAGGTTCATTTCAACCTATTTAGGAATGTTTTGGTGATTAGGGCTGATGCAGAGATCAAGGGATTCACTAAATTTCACCAAGACACGAGGTCTTCATCTTTCTAGTTTAGTAACAACACCCACTCCAAAGGGCTTCAAGAGGAACTTACACCTTCAAACCTTTCAATATCAATAGCTTATAAAATCCTCACAAGATCCCTTCACGAAGGCTTCAAGGTCTTGGCAACAAAAAGACCTTATAAGGACAAAACAATAACCCATACCCTCTATCAACCTTGTTCTAACCACAAAGAATTTCTCTTCACAAGGTTGTGAAATGGTTGAATGGATGGATCTTTATTGATACTTCACATTAGAGGGCTTTACTACAAAATTGAGGCACCATAGATCCTTCAAGGTACTCCTAAAAAAAACTTCTAAACTACTGGTTCATAATCAATAGTATAAGGACTTTTCAACACTCGCAACACTGCCATACCCCTATTAGGACAGTCATCTTTTAATCAGATCCTCAATATAAAAAATAAATCTCACATTTGCGAATTCAATAAGTCTTTGGTAATGCCCCTTCCATCATGAAATAACAACATCCAATGATTCAAGTGACAAACAAAACAATAAGCTTTTAATGTTCATCTTATCTTCGTCAAACCAATCACCTTGAAGCCAATCCCTACTATTAGATTGAGGGAAACTTAGTTATAAACATTATTCCCAATTTATATGTAGATCCAATGGTTAGAATGAAGGTTATGCTACTTTTACCAAGACTGATAATGATTGTCATAAAAACAAGTAAAATCTATTAGTACAGTCAGCCTAGGTCCTAACATTTCTCCTAATATAAAAAGGTACCCACCCTGAGTCTTACACCATTTCAAGGGTTATTGAAAAAAATATGAAATAAAATAGAACCAAATTTATCCAATGGTGGCAACATGGGTTTACAGAGAAAACTTTATCAATGCCCTTACAAATGAGGGTTTCTTAACTATTTTTAAAGAAATACTTGGATCTCTTACTCACAATCATGGAAGACCCTTCAATTTGACCTGAATGAAAGATAAATCCTCATATTTCAATTTCCAATAGGTTTCAGATACAAATCTATCAATGTGGGAGAGGAATGAGTGAAGGAACAGCCATGAAGACAATAGATTTACACAAATAAACCACATTTTTATTGAAAATATTCCACCAAACTCATTATTTTCTCCTCCTTTTCATTCCCTCGACCAAAATAAGGAGTTTAAGACTCTTTCAATTAGTTACAACCAAACTTGATCAATGTTTATGATTGGTTGATCCATTTGGAAACCTCTTAATGAGATGTTGCAAACTTGCAAAGCAACTTGTGCAACATTTTTACAACTTTTTGACATCTTGTCATTACACTATCTAATGAACCTTATGAAATCAAATATATCTTAAATGAATCCAATACATTATTTCTATGTTGGCCTACCCCATTTGACCATGTTTACCAACTTTGACCTATTGGTCCCAATTACCTTTATAATGCAAATTTGGCTTACTGCCCTTACAAGATGACTTCATTTGATTACAATGAACACATAATTGGTCCCATAAGATCTTATTAAATATCTGACTCAAAAATAGATGCAAAATCCTTCATAGGTCTTATGATCCATGGGTTCTCCTACAAAAGGTTCCCAAGAGGGGTACAATCAAGGTCAAGAATTCAAAGGACATGTGTGCAGGTCTTAAAATCATTTGTACATTTTTTTGTGATAGGAGAAGGGGGAAAGGATAGTTAGTAGCCCAATGTGCAAAGAAAGAAGAATGTCAAGAGGATATCCTATTGAGTAGTACCAATGGTGGTACAATATTAAAGCATATGATCTAATTGGAAGGCATATCAGACAAAACCAACATCTGGAATAATCATTCTTTGGTGCAACATAGTCCTCACGGGAGTTGATGAAGAAATCCTACTCGGGGTGTATGGTGCAGGAGCACCCCATTGGGATCATGCCTCCATGAGCCTAATTTGGGTCTTTTAAGTTTTTTTTCATGTTAAGGGAAAACAATAAGGTCTTATGGACCATTTTTGTGAATTTGTGAACTCCAATAAGGAGACATGTTGTGTAATGACCTAAAATGGCAATGTTTTCCATGTAATAGAAGAATGTGCCAAAAGCAGTCAAATGAAGTGTTCTTGATGTGCAGAATCTTGTTCAAAGTTTCATTTGGACCCAAATAGTTATATTTTAGTGATTATAGAGTCATATGGAGAGCTTTGGTAAAGTTTCATAAGCATTAGATCAAATATGTTAAAGTGGTCAAGAACTTGCAAAAGCTGCTTGACAACTTTTGTATGTTTGTTATGCAAAATGTTGATAATCTTGTAACCAACGGTTCCCTATTTGAAAATTGGTTGGGAACCACTAGAATTTGATTATGCATGTTTAAATAGTCACTTTTGGTTGATCCAAGGTTGATTTTGATGTTTGGGGAGAAGTTTCAATGCACAAAATGTTTTTTTTTTTAATTTTCAGACTGAAAACTCATTGTTCATTCGATTGCTGCTCATTAGCTCTACACATTTTTGTCACAAGTCTTATATGGAATGAAAATAGAGTGAATATAATTTCTTTTTCAATTAGTTTGGTGCAATTTGGTTATCAAACAAGAAAGTTACAAGGATTTTACTAAAAATAATCTTCAAACCCTCACAAACAAGGATTATGATTGCATTTTTCTCATATCATTTTATTCCACCATAGGAAATATATAAAAATTAGTGAAATGGAATCCATTAGAGTCCCTTTTGATATGGTGGTGGTCAAAGATCTAATGATGTCATGTGGAAGGAGAAACTTGATGCCCTAGGCCTGACATTCCATATGTGACAGGCTTGTTTGGGGACTGTGAATGCAAATTGTTCACCATAAGATAATTTGAGAGGTTTGGACACCCAAGAAAAGTTTAAAGCATGGACTAGATATTGAATACACCTATTAGAGGTGTTGGTTTAGTTTTAGAGCAAGTTTTTGGAATACTTCATTTGAAAAAGTGAGCTAATTAGGTGCATAAAACCTGTAACAGTCCATTTTTTGTCGTTATGTTTCAAAGAAGTCTAGGGTTGACTTTATCAATGTTGTATAAACCTCTAAAGGGTTTCTCAAAATATTTTTTGTTTGTGCCTAAGGCTATAGATCTGGGATTTATAGTTCTAAAACTAATCAGTGAGGGCTACTAGGCCTAATCACCATTTGTGAAGGAGACACAGAGAAAACACAAAAGATACAAAGCATAGACTAAAAACATAAGATATGAAAGGTAATTAGGAGGAATTAAATCATAATGATAATGATACACATAGTAGGATATTAGAGATTGAATTTGTTATGATTTAGAAAATGAAAGTAGATTTGAGAAATAGATACAGAGAGGAAACTAGGACAGAATGTTGAAGCTAACAAGGTTGTGATCTAGTGCTAGACCCTACTATCCTCAAGCTATTCTAACAAGACCATGTATCAGTAATGATTAGAGGAAACACTCTTGTTGTCCTCTAACTTTTGAGCCAAGATGGTAAGATAGAAGTTATGGTTGTTAATCACCAAGGATTTTGTATTGTTCAAACTCTATAGTTTTTCATCATAGTCCTCTCTATCCACCTATGTGACTTTCTTAGTCTAAATATTTCAAATTTCCAATTTCATAAATGAAATACTATTGACTAGAAATACAAACTATGAAGAGAAGACATACTGAATAAAGTATACACAAAGAGAACATGAATCAAACATGATGCGAACATGTAAGGCATAAAGCATATACCAAAGACAAGGAGTAAGCATAAAAAACATGTAGCAAACACACTAAGCATGTAGGAGACAAACCAAACACAAAAAACAAAGGAATAGAGTAAATATAGGACACACAAAGACAATTAGGAGGCATTCACCGAAAATGATGATGACACACGTAGTAAGAGTTTAAAGATTCCTATCATGATTTAGAAGATGAAATAATATTTGAGAATAATATGTAGAGACAAACTTGGGACAAAAAGGTGAATCTAACAAAAATGTAATCCAACACTAGGCCCTAGTGTACTCAAGCTATTCTAATTATGTTGACTTTATTTTGTAGTTGTTTAACATGAGAGTTTGCAGATTAATAAGTGTTCACATTTTTATGGGAATGTATCATTCAATTGACCATTAATTCCCATCTATATCTAGTGAGATGAACATAACTCATGTACCTCATGCTAGTGTGCTTGGATACCTTGTATACACTATTTTGTATTAGACTAGACATTCTCCAAATAATGAGTATTTATATAAAGTGCTATAACACATAGGTGGTCCTCCTTTTACACCATATAATAATAGTGACAACCCTCATAGGCATTCCTCCTTTTGAAAAATAGTGTATACAAGGTATCCAAGCACACTAGCATGAAGTACATGAGTTATAAACTCTCATGTTAAACAACTACAACATAAAGTCAATATAGTTCCTTTAACACAACCAAAGTTAAAATTAAGAATTTTGGTGAAGTCAAGGAAGTAAGTGTGAGATCAAAATTACTCAAGTCCTTGAATCTAAGTCCAAGTTTAAAAGGGAGGGCTTCTAAAGGCTCTACCCTAAACTTTTCTTTCATGCTTAGTCTGTTGATGTATGCATTTCATCCTTGTCACTTCAGAACTGACATTTAATAGAAATCCATTTATCTTTCCACTCTTTCACTTCATTTTAAGTCACCTATAAAACCATACTCATGAGTTCACTATCACTTTACTTTGTTCCAATCTCCCCAAGCACCAACACCATCCTAGGCCACCTAGTGCACGTAGTGCTTCCACCATACCAAAACCAAAACTAGACTTCTCACCCTGATCCTAACACCTTATATAATCTTAACATGGTACATTTTCCATGTTAAAACTCCCCATTCACTCCTATCCACTCATCTTTCTCCATTCCTCTACTATAGCCCTTATAGGCCTGCCTACTAGCCCTTCAAACACTGAAATTAGCATTTTACTCTCAAACTCCCCAAACAACCTAGTAATTTTTTTTATATTTTCAAGTACCCTTTTTAGAGTTACTAAATTGATATCAATCTCAGAATTTCATTCTTTGATTGGTCAACACTTCCTTGACAACCAACGCCTTCAACTAGGCCTAATTAGCCCTTGCTCAAAGAAGGAACTCCTATAGCCCTTTTCTTCCAGGACTCAACGACCCTAAATAGTCTCTTAACATGATTCAAGATCACTAATTTTCAACTTAGAATGATCCCACCTACTCATCTACTTTCCCATTCACCAAACCCTCACTTCTTGGGCTAGAAAGTAAGGGTTTTAGAGAAATCACCCTACCAAGCCACTCACAACTCTAGTCAAGGTTCCAAAACCTTCTAATACATCCCAAAGGACCATTTCAACCATCATCTACCCTCTCCAATCATCAAATCACTCCCAGCCATAATTGGTGCTTACCTTCAACTCCTTTCACCATGACTTCACTAGGCCTGTTGCTGCCTCTTCTCACCTTCTTCCACATTCCCTACATTCAATAAAGAATGTAAAAGGAAATATACATTTTTAGACCTCTCCCATCAAGCTACAATCACCATAGGGATGGGAGGGTCACTACATCAAATTGGCTACAAACTTAGATGCTGACTGTGCCTACAATGCCAGTCATTGTCTACACAATACCAATTACTCCTTTGGTATCACAAACAACAAAAACAAAAAAGTTCTTCCATAAAAAAGTAAAGATCACATTCTAAACTTTCAAATCAATACGTTGATAAATCTGATAGTATTATTTATTTTAGGATTGTTACTAAAATGTGTTAAATCTGATAGCCTTATTACATCATTTAAAACCATTATTGTTTATTTCTGAATCCCCTAACCTAGGACCAAATCATGAGAAAGAAAAGGACATAACACAACCCTGCCATGATTGAGCTTTGAGCATTTAATCTACCAATTACTAATAGATTAAGCATATTATTACTATGCTTAATGTTCTATTTAAATGCATTTAACACTCAAAACAAATTTACAAAACTGAACCAACGACATGTTTACAACAAAGGTCTAATAGAACTCTCAATAATTCTTAAACATACTTTATCTGATATGATGAATTCTTAAACAATTAAGGTTGGAGTAGACATAGTTATTCATAGCTATTTGTGTAGTACAAGGAAGATTTGGCTAGGTTAAATCTTCCTTTGTGCTAGTAGTCTACAAAATTAGACATTTATTAAGAATTCATCATATCAGATAAAATATGTTTAAGAATTTTTGGGACTGGTCCTTTGTGTGTGTGTGTGTGAAAATTGTACCTGATCTGTAGACACAACACTCAGTAAAACATTAGAGGTTAGTGATAATCAAAATCATGCAAAATTGAAATCTAATCTAACCAAGTGATTTACTACCTTCTAATAGGTGCGAGATTGATGTTCTCAGATTGTAATCGAGATCAGTGACCTAGACAACACCTAAATGAAGGATTTGAATGCAAAAGATGGATACGAAATTGTATGCAATTAATCTATATTTTTGATGTTTTCTATGCAATAGGAATGATAAACTGATATGCTATGGATGCTAAATGATCTAACAATGAAGATTCTAACAATGATATGAAAACTATGAAATTCTATGCTAAGATATAAAAGCTATGCAATTGAAATTGATCTCACAACGCTTTGAATTCGCAAGTTGATTCCCTCAGCCTCCAATTCTCCAGCATGATTGTGCAAAATATGAGATGCTTGGATGCAAATTTGAGAGATGATTGAGAGATGAATTATGAAGAGCTGAGCTTTGTTTTTATAGAAATTCAGGGCTTTGGAGGTGCATGAGAAAAAACCATAAATCACTCAAATAACTCAAGTTGATTTTTGAGTTATTTTATAATAAAGATAATTTAATTCACAAAAAAATGCAAAAGCTAAGTTTTAACTCAAAATAGAGTTTAGCTTTAATTGATAATTGATAGTTGTCTGCTTTTATGATTGTGCATGTTTTATTTATGAATTAATTTAATAATAAAGTGATTTATTTCCAACTTAACTGCTTTTAAAAATAAAACAATTGATTTATGGGTTAATCAACTATTTTTTCAAACTTTTATTAAAAACTATATTATTAAATAATGACAACTTGCTTTAATTAATTAAATAAGAATTTAATCAATTATTCATAGGATATTGGATTTATTGTCAAAATTAAATAATACAATTAATAATAGATAGAATTAAATTTAATTAAACAATTAAGTGGCAAATATTAAATTTAATTAATTAAATATGAAAATATTCAATTAATCAAACTTTAGGATAAATGTGATTTATTGCCAAATAATTATAAAATTAAATTTAATTAAGATAATTAAGAATATTGCTAGGAATATTCCCTGATGCAGAATTTAAGATAATCAATTATGATTCGATGATGTTTAGATGTGCCTTAGGTTAGGACTTTGATGTCAATTTTGTATGATTTGATGATGTAGGAGATTAATGAACTTATAGCCCATTTTTGGGGTATTACATTTTTCCCCTCTTTGAATTACTGTGCGAAGTGAAGTGGTTCAAAGATAGTCTGTGTTTGATAAAGATATGAAACTGATTCAAAAGATAAACTGATCTCAAGATAGAAACCGATTGAAAGATATTGAGATAGGAGTTGATTGATATTGAATTGATATGGAGATAATAGGTCTTGAATGACCAAAGATAATGTTCACTGTAATAGAAAATGAACCTATGATTGTGAAAAAGTGTCAAAATGCCTGATTCTAGACTCGATTGTTTTAGCAGAAGTAGCAGGTATCACATCCGAACCCTTTAGTTGCCGAAGAACCAAGGAAAGGACACTATGATCTGATGGTTACAAAAACTGATACAGTTTGCAAGATTAGGAGAATACCAGATTGATATGGATCTTGATGAATCTGATATGCCCCAAGTGATGATAGATTTGCCCCGAGTGATGAGGTCTTTTGATGAATCAGTAACTAGACGTGATTGTTTGTCTTGATCACTAATGAAAGATATTGATAGAAAAAAAGATATGATTTCAAATTTGATTATAGACTTTGAATGATGTGCAATACCATGCCCCCTTCAGGATTAAAATTGAAATGACAAGAAAAGTCAGCGTTATAGTTTAGAAGCATGTTAATTGATTTGAGAAGTGTGGTGAAACACGTTCAAGAATGCATTCTACATCGTTGGAAGGTCCCAAAAGACCAAGTTTGACTAGGTTTGACCATGAGTTGACCATGGTTGACCAAGTTGAAATTTTGATAGTTTGATGTTAGATAATCAGTTAAGTTAAATACTGGATTTCTGTGATGATTAAAGGTTGATTATGCAAGTAGTTAATAATATGAATGATCTCAGATTTCAATTTTGATCCCGAAAAAGGATTCTACTTGCTATTTCATTGGAGAAACCTTCGTGTGAGATTCAGCTCTTGTTAGACTTGAAGATGTGATTTGAAGAATCATTTAAGCATTGAAGTTCATTTAATCATTGTGAGATCATGCAAAATGCAATGAGACATGCAAAATGAAATGCAACCTAAGACCTAGGACCTAGTCACTGATCATGTGTCGATTTGTTATCATCATTGAACTTTTAGGTAACCGGATAAATCAATATAATGCCCACTAGCTATGAAACCATAGACATATGAATATTGATTTGATTTCGGAATGTTGGATTAGATATAAGCACCAAGGCACAAACGCTAGGATGACCTGAATATCATGTCCCTTGTGATATAGCAATTTGTACAAGCATCAAAACATAAACATCGTGATGATCAGAATATGCCTTGCATTGACAAACACATCAAACAGCCAAGAGATTATTCTAAATCCAATGTGAATTACCTGTAGTGACCCTTTATCATTCACATCCTTAGGTAAGATTGTGTTTCACAGTAGGAGAAAGAACTCACTCAAAAAGATAATAGTTAGATCAAACTTTCTTGAATTTTTTGGGTATCAATGGTCGAGGTACGCATGGCCATCCAATTCGAGATAGAGGCTCTTACAGTCGGACACCATTTCAATCTAAAATTTCCAAAGAGGTTAGATTTTCACATACAAGCAGAAGACAAAGAAAAGATTATGCCCCTAGTCATCACTCTCTAAATCCTATAAAGGACATCATTGAAGAGCTCGAAGGGACACAATATGCAAAAATCTCAATGCAAATCAGTAAGCATACAAGGAGATAAAAGCATGTAAAAAGCATAGATTTTTTTCAGTTGAGTTTTGATGTTTGATTGCGTTGTTGTAGATGCAAAATCCTTTCTGGAGATGAGACAAACTGACTGACTCAACTCGAAGCTTCAAAGGACTTTGACTAGATATGATCTGTCTAAGATACATGGGAGACCATAGGATATGACATTGATTGCCCCCAAGTGTTAAATATTGATAGGATACAGACGCTTGAGCTGATTGGTGTACAGACTGACTTATTGAAAACTGGAAATGTGAAAATAAACCAGGGATATGTACAAACTAAAACAAGACCGAAAGCTGGGAAAGACCAAGATTGTGCTGATAGATGGAGAGTTTTGAACAAGTGGCACCCGTTTGCTGGGTTTTCACCATCTTGGCAGAGATTCTATTTTTGCTACCAAGGTGCCTGTTTCCAGGTTTTCACCGAGGCACTTTTTTTTTCTCATTTTTTTGTATTTTTTCATTTTTCAATTTTTTTGTACTTTTGATATTTTTTGATTTTTTTGCAAATCATCAAGGTGCCTATTGCTAGGTTTTCACCAAGATCATTTTTTTCAGGACTTTTTCCAATTTTAAAGATTTTTTTAGGATATTTACCAAGCACTGAATGCCTTAGGCGTAGAATTTCTTCAGATGGAGAACGTTGATTAGTTCTCGGAGCTGTTCTCCTTCATTCGTTGAGAGTTGATAGGCACCAGAGCCAAAAGTAGCAGTGATAACAAAGGGACCTAGCCAATTGGGTTCAAACTTCCCCTTGCATTCTCGATGTGATTGATTTTTAGGATTTTCTCTCAACACTAGATCACCAACCTGAAATTCTCTATGTCTGACTTTCTTGTTGTAGCCTCTAAACATTCTCTTCTGATATACTCTGAGATGATCATACGCTGCTTGCTTGCGCTCATCTAGTAATTCAAGTTCTTGTAACCTAGACACTCTATAGTCATCGTCGGTGACAAGTCCATGCATTTTGATTGGGAGTGATGGGATTTCAACCTCAATAGGTAGTACTACTTTAGACCCATAAACTAAAGAAAATGGTGTAGCCCCAGTAGGCATTCTGATACTAGTTCTGATATTGGTTCTGATACTGATTTTGATACTTTTTCTGATACTGGTTCTGATACTTGTTCTGATACTTTTTCTGATGCTGGTTCTGATATTGGTTCTGATACTGGTTCTGATACTAGTTCTGATGCTTATTCTGATATTTATTTTGATACTTGTTCTGATACTGATTTTGATACTGGTTTTGATACTGGTTCTGATACTAGTTCTGATATTGGTAGCTCTTTTTTCATTGCAAACTCCCAAGCAAGATCATATCGTGCAGTCCCAATGTCTAGCAAGGTGGAGAACAAGAGGGATTGGCAAGCTAGTGGAAGAGATGGAAGACAAGAGAATAAAGGATAATGAAGGGAAGAAATCCTCAAGGGAAAACTCCTCAAGAATACCCAAGCTAGGGAAAAATTGTCATGTAAAGCACATTTAGAGAAGTAATGAAAGGCTAGCATAGGATAAGTCACAAAAGCATGATGCAAGAGCAGGAAAGGATGCAGTCCAAAAGAGTAGACATGTCAAGAGGCTTCAAAGCATCGTGTTTTACTCTTTCTTTCTTTTCTTATTAGATAAAGACCAAAGGGGAAAAGGATAGCGATAGGCAAAAATGAATGGAGGAAGATGGATATGAAGGCTAAACAGGAAGGGAATGAAAACAAAATCATCATAAGACAGCTCACAAGATAGCCAAATGTTTGTGTATAGATCAACATTGTCAAGATCAAAGAGAGAAGATGAAATGGATGAAATATGTAGAAGAACTACCCATGATGTCTGATTGCCAGGTTTTCATCATGGTACTTATCCAAGGTGCCACAAGGGAGTGGTTTTCACCATAGGATGAATTTATTTCTCTTTACTTTTGCTACCAAGGTGCCTGTTTCTAAGTTTTCACCAAGGCACATTTTCAATTATTTTTTTATATTTTTCTTTTTTTAGAAGAAGGCAAGCTTTTTAGATAGTTCTCCTTGAAAGGATAAACCATGATATGCCAAGGATTCAAAATGATATGCTCAAAGATGTTGATAGGGAAAGGGAGATGGAAGAGAAAAATGGAGGATAAGGTTTTATGTAAAGCAAGTGAGGTTGGAAGATAGGAGGAATAGGCAAATGAGGAAAAAGGATAGGAGGTAGAAGGATAATGAATGCAAGGATTGTGAAAGGGTAGATGGAAAGGAAGGCAAGATCAACGTCAACACATACTTTGAAGGGTGGTGAGAGAATGGAGGAATCATGAATGAAGGAATACGTGAAAGAATATGGTGAATGGATAGCAGAGGTTGTGGTTTAGGCACATGAAATGGAAGAATATTTTTGGAGGGAGATGTAGTAGAAGCCTTTGGAAGCTTGAATGTCAATTTCACTTTTTGTTCAACACTAGACTCTTTCAAGAGAGACTTTGGAATCCATATAGTCATAGGCTTTTTATTTCCTTTTGATGATTTAGAGATAATATCTTCAATGATGGATTTTGGAACCCATACTTGTCTTGTAGTTTTTTTTTTAGATATCTCTTTTGACTTTATGCCTCCATGTCATTTAGAGGAGACATGGTGATCTTCTCTTTTTGATGGATTCTTGTATTGCTTCTTTTTCTTGTATTGAACATTCAAGTTACTTCCAAAAGATTTGGGATTTGTGGAAGAGAGAGGATATGACTGGTTTAGATGGGTGGGTGGATGAAAAGGATTCAAAGGTATGCATCTATGTTGATCTTGATGAAAGATGGGAGATGGAGGTATGTAAGGACCCAAGATGGATGGAAAATTAGGAGAGTTAGGAGGGGAAAGTGAAGGGACATAAGGACCCAAGATGGAAGGAAGGCATGAAGATCTTTGTAGTGGTGGAAGAGGTCCAAGGATGGAAGTGGAAGATGCAAAAGGATAATCAATAAGTTCATCAGCATCTATATGACAACCAAGGATATCAGCATCTTTAGAGTGAGCATTAGGATCTTCAATAGAATCATGGACATCTTGAATATGAGCACCTTCTTTGATAGGATTGTTCAAAGCTTGCAAAGACTGAGGAAGAGTAGAAAGTGGAAGTGAACATGGAGTGGTAGAATAAGAAGATGGAAGACTTTGATCTTGACAAGGATCTTTGGATAGCACCAGTGCATAATTTGTCTCTTGATTTTCAATAGGCTTAACATTGGAAGTAACAACACTATTTTTACCAACCTTAATGGAAGTATCATCTTTGGAAAGTGCAAGTGTAGTAAGGTCATTTTGATTGTCAATAAGCTCAACAGTGTGAGTAGTAGCTTGATCTTGCTTAGGAGAAGACTTAAGACATGGTGGAATGCATGAAAAAGGGGGTACAGGATCAAAAGAACCCTGAGGCAGATAAGAGACATCGTGAAAAGGAGTGGATGACTGGAGGGTTCTTGATCTTGATCTTTCTTTATGTTCTTTTCTTCATCATTTTTAGAGTCCTCTTGACATGGAGCCACTTCTAAGGACAAGGAAGCATGTTGGGATTGTATGGATGACTTTGGAAGAGATGGTGGAGGACTAGTTGAAGTAGGGATTATAGCATATGAAGGCTTAGGCTCTTTAGGTTTATCATTATTGAAAGTCTTTGTAGCCAAGTGAAGGTTAGCTTGAGTTTCTTTAAGAGGTAGCCCTAGAGGATAACTATAGGGAACCACATGAAAAGTATCAAGGCTTGTGTCGGATGAAGGTTCTGTGAAAGATTTGAAAGACTCAGAAGCTTTAAGAAATGTACGGGTATTGGAGGAAGTAGGGGATGGAAGGGAACCATCACCAGAAAAAGGTTCAACATTAACATGATCTTGCTTGAGAGTGTAATCTTTATTTTCAGCTGGAGAGTTCTTAGAGGAGAGATCCTTATAGTATTGATGTTTCAAGCTAGCACGATGTATTTTATAGTCCTCAACAGTAGTAGATGGATCATAATCAAGGTATTGTCCACAAAAACCATCAAAGTCTCTTTCAAAATCAAAATCATATGGATCACCATCACGATCTATCCAATGTGACAGCCCATTTGTAGTAAGTAGGAATGAACGATGAGGAGGACTCTTAGGAACAGAGGTGTCATAGGTATCATTACATTGTCTGTCATCATAGTCATCATAGTCTCCAAAGCTAGAAGTGTCACTCTCCATGGAAGAGGTATCATATTGCTCAAATTTTTTTCGGGGGCATGGTGACATGTACAAGTCTTTATCAAATGGAAAAGAGTATAGAGGTTCATTTTCTTTCTCAAGTTTGTCAAGTTGGACTTGCATAGCTTGCAGCTGCTTCATCATAGTGGCAATCAAAATTTTTTCCTCATGTGTATTGATTCTTTGAGACATGTGTATTGATTGTCAATAGCTATTGCTCTATTCTTGACACAGTGATTTATTTGACAGGGTCTGGAACCAGACTGGAAACATTGGATATCTTGCAATTTGACAATTTTCTGACAACTTTCCAAAATTTTCCCAAATGACACTCTGCAGACTCGTATGAATTTTGACCTCCTGAAATGACTTTTGACTCCAAAAAGAATTTTATGTCAATTTTTGCAAAATTTAAGGTCTTCAATTTTGGATTGTTCGCAAATTGTACCATTCAGATTTGGAAATTATACCAAATTTGATCATTTTTAATAGCCAAGTAGATAAACAAGCACGTAGAATAGCAAGTAAGTGATTCCAAGCACATCTGAAAACAATGAACAAGGGAAAAAGCAACCTTGCACATGAACAATCAAGTGACCAAATTGTGCTAATCCCTAAGAGTACTAATTGTGTATGTTCTGAAAAGTTTTGCAATAACACACATATACCTAAAAGTGAAAAATTGGCCTCTCTAGGGTTTTTAGTGATGGTTTGACTCTGCAACTTTTATGATTCAAAGGGGTGAACTCCAATCCTGACGCACCAAGGTTTTGACACAGTCTGAGAACTTAATCTTCAAGAGCTGCTAGGGAGATCTGACAACCCAACAATGAACCATACCCGTAGAGATTTCTTCCACAAGGACATTTATATAGCGGCTGTCACTACCATGGTGAAAATGGCTATTATCGCTTGAGGTTTCGTCAACGCAGTTTTCCCTATGAAGGGATTGTCCGCTACGGTTAACCCTCTCTAAAGGTGACTCACAAATTTATACCACAAGGGGACTTGGCTCCAGATTCAAGGTTTTGACACCTCTTCACTTTTAACCCAAACAAAGCAAGCAGATGAATCTGACACGCTAAGACAAAGTTTGTTTCACCAAGGTCTGTGATATCAACTCCACGTGATCTATCAACCTCTCTAGAGAGAGAATGTATCAATCAATAAGAGAAGATGCACTAACCAATTTTGATTCACCAAAGCTTGTGATATTAACCCTACATGATCTATCAACCTCTCCGGAGAGAGAATGTATTGATCAATAAGAGAAGACGCACTAACCAAGTTGAATGTGAAACGCACTAAGTATCCTCCCTACCTACAAGGATTTTGTCATCAAGGAAGGATTTTGCTAGGAATCCAATCTCTCAAGAATCATGAATAGTGTTCATAGGGCCTAATTACTATGTGAGCATAGATATATTCCCGAAAGAAAATCTACCAAAAGTACCCAAAAAGCAGAAAGAGGAACGCTTAACGCTTAAAGTGAATATGAGATGAGTCCACAAGGTGGAACACTTAACACCTCACACAAGTTGAAAATGAGTTCCCAACTTAGAAAACAAGTGAGTTCCTAAAAACACAAAAGGGTTGCCAAGTGGAACACTTAACGCTTCTGTCCTGTTGACCCCTCCCCTTTATGGCGCTGAGATTGCAACCACGGGGTAGAAATGAGGGGCTGGTGGATTAGCGAGTCCAATAACCCAAGATAGCAATCAAGATCAATCACACGTATTCTAAGACTACTTAATGAATCCTTAAGGGATCATAACCTAGTATCAAATTATGCAAGTGTGTAGAAATAGATCAAAAGCATGAAAAGATGCACACAAGCTTGACACATAAGAGATTTATTTTAAGTCCCAAATCAAAATGTTATTAGATGAAGGAGAATACCTAGGATCCTTGCAATGCACTTAGTAGATTTTACCTGATTTTTAGCAATTTTTGTTGAGCTTTACTATGCAAGCAAGCTACGAACTCTCCAACAAGCCAACAAGCAAACAAGATATGCAAGGTATATTCAACTTATGAAAACCCTAGGGTTAGATCTAAAAATCAATTGTTAGGAGCAATAATAACCAAAAATTAATCCAAATGACAACTCATTTCATGCATTGAATCATATGAAAAATAAGTGCATACCCATCATAAAATTTTAATTTTTTTGCACTGCATTTGACCTAGTCAACAAGATCTAATTTTTTTGATATGATTTTGGCCACAAAAATAGAAATTCAGAATAGAGACCCCTGCTAAAAAATATAGAACTTTCCAAAAATGTAAAATTTTTTTTAAAATGTCTTCATTTGTGCCCTAGAGACCCATTTTATCAAAATAGACTAGTTTTTATAAATTGACTATTTGAGCTACTAAATTGCATCCAAATTTCAAATACAAAGAATAGACCCCCTATAGAATTTGAAGAGCTTTCTGAAAATATAAAAATTTTAGAAAACTATGCTGATTTGCGTCAGATATTAATTTTTTATGAAAAATCAAAAAAAATTATTAAAAATTCAAAATAATTCAAAAAATTCTGAATTTTTTTTCAAAGCTTCCCTGATATGTCTCCAACCTCCAAAAAAAATTTCAGACCAAAAATCCAAGCCGTTTGGGAGATAAAATTAAATCTTTGAAACTTTGGGGTTTTAGCTCCCAAAAAAATCAAAACTAGCATGCAAAGGTGGGTTGCCCCATGGTGGGGGCCAAAAATGTGTGTGTGAAAATTGTACCTGATCTATAGACACAACACTCAGTAAAAAATTAGAGGTTACTGATAATCAAAATCGTGCAAAATTAAAATCTAATCTAACCAAGTGATTTACTACCTTCTAATAGGTGCGAGATTGATGTTCTCAGATTGTAATAGAGATCAGTGACCTAGACAACACCTAAATGAAGGATTTGAATGCAAAAGATGGATATGAAATTGTATGCAATTAATCTATATTTTTTATGTTTTCTATGCAATAGGAATGATAAACTGATATGCTATGGATGCTAAATGATCTAACAATGAAGATTCTAACAATGATATGAAAACTATGAAATTCTATGCTAAGATATAAAAGCTATGCAATTGAAATTGATCTCACAATGCTTTGAATTCACAAGTTGATTCCCTCAGCCTCCAATTCTCCAGCGTGATTGTGCAAAATATGAAATGCTTGGATGCAAATTTGAGAGATGATTGAGAGATGAATTATGAAGAGCTGAGCTTTATTTTTATAGAAATCCAGGGCTTTGGAGGTGCATGAGAAAAAACCATAAATCACTCAAATAACTCAGGTTGATTTTTGAGTTATTTTATAATAAAGATAATTTAATTCACAAAAACATGCAAAAGCTAAGTTTTAACTCAAAATAGAGTTTAGCTTTAATTGATAATTGATAGTTGTCTGCTTTTATGATTGTGCATGTTTTATTTATGAATTAATTTAATAATAAAGTGATTTATTTCCAACTTAACTACTTTTAAAAATAAAACAATTGATTTATGGGTTAATCAACTATTTTTTCAAACTTTTATTAAAAACTATATTATTAAATAATGACAACTTGCTTTAATTAATTAAATAAGAATTTAATCAATTATTCATAGGATATTGGATTTATTGTCAAAATTAAATAATACAATTAATAATAGATAGAATTAAATTTAATTAAACAATTAAGTGGCAAATATTAAATTTAATTAATTAAATATGAAAATATTCAATTAATCAAACTTTAGGATAAATGTGATTTATTGCCAAATAATTATAAAATTAAATTTAATTAAGATAATTAAGAATATTGTTAGGAATATTCTCCGATGCAGAATTTAAGATAATCAATTATGATTCGATGATGTTTAGATGTGCCTTAGGTTAGGACTTTGATGTCGATTTTGTATGATTTGATGATGTAGGAGATTAATGAACTTATAGCCCATTTTTGGGGTATTACACTTTGGCATGTATTAAACATAATAGAATTTTTAGCATATTATTATCATTCTATTTCTTTTTTGTAAACATGCCATTGGTTCAGTTTTGTAAAAAAATTTTGTGAATTAACATGCCATTGGTTCAGTTTTTTAATTTTTTTTTTGTTGTAAACATGCCATTGGTTCAATTTTTTAATTTGTTCTCATGAACAATCTAGCCAGTCACTGTCTACACAATACCAGTTACTCCTTTGGTATCACAAACAACAAATTTCTTGCATAAACAAGTAAAACTAATGCCTGGAAATTTTCCTACACCACCAAGTAAAGATCACATTCTAAACTTTCAAATCAATACACTGGTGTTTGGATTGTACCTATGAGATAGTGTACTCTAGAATTATAGAGAAATTAAGTTTCACTCATTGATTGTATTGCAAACTCAAATCATTACATCTCAACATTGTTCTCCCCTCTCCACTAATGTGGATTTCTTTCAAATAGACTACCCTCTATAAAGAATCGACTGGTTTTTATTAACCAACCCTCTAATTGTCTCATCACATTCTAAAACTGACTGGATTAACTAAAAAATAGATAGGAGTGTTTTCAAGTTGACAACTAATGTTGTCAACTCGATAAAATAAATCTCATATCCCATTTGATGCCTTTTAAAAAGTTTATAAACTTCCCTTATAAACCAAACTAACTTAGAATTCTCACTAACCCCAATTAAGCCCTATTTGGCCTATATTGCCAATATTGGCAATTTACAATATTGTGTACTCTTTGCACTTGTAACATCATTTAGAGGCTTTAATAGCTAGATTAATACTGCTCCCAATCTCATTGCCAAAGTGGCCAAAGAATATGTTAGACTGATAAAATATGGGGATTCTCTTTACCGCTGCAAATCTTTGAAGGTTGCTACAGTTGGATGGATATGTACCATTGTTAAGAGAATTGGACCGAGTTTGGCTTACCTTGAATAGGTGAGGCAGCATATGGAGAGCTTGCCATTTATTGACACAAATACCAGGACTATTTTGATCTATGGATACCCTAATGTTGGCAAGAGTTCTTTTATTAATAAGATTACTAGGGCGGATGTGGATGTGAAACCTTATGCTTTTACTACTAAGTCTTTGTTTGTCAAGCATACTGATTATAAGTACTTGAGGTATCAAGTTATTGATACCCCTGGTATTTTGGACCACCCCTTGGAGGATAGGAACACCATCAAGATGCTCAGTATTATTGCTTTGGCTCATTTGAAGGTGGTTGTTTTATTTTTCCTTGATGTTTCGGGGTCCTGTGCATAATACCCCAAAAATGGGCTATAGGTTCATTAACCTCCTACATCTTCAAAATCAAATGAAATCGACATTGAAATCATAACCTAAGGCACATCTGCACATCAAATCATCAAAACCTAATTGATTTTTATCCTAATTCTGCATCGGAGAATATTCCTTGAGATATTCCTAATTATCCTAATTATCCTTAATTTAATAATTACTTGGTGATAAATCATATTTATCATAAAAGTTTGATTAATTGAATATTCTGAATATTTAATTAATTAGATTTAATCCTACCACTTAATTATTTAATTAAATTTAATTACATTTATTCCTAAATTGTATTATTTAATTTTGACAATAAATTGAAATATCTTATGACTAATTGATTAAATTCTTATTTAATTAATTAAAGTCAGTTGTCAATTTTTAATAATATAGTTTTCAAATAAAGTTTGATTTAATGATTGATTAACCCATAAATCAGTTGTTTTTAATTCAAAAATTAGTTAACTTGAAGATAAATCACTTTTATTATTTAATTAATTCATAATTATTATGCACATTTGAAAGAGCAGTTAAACTTTAAATTGGAAAATCAATTCAAGTTGTTATCTTTTGGAAACTCAACATCTATTTTTGAGTTGAAAATTGAGCTAAACTTCTAATTGGAGTTAAAAAGTTGTTTTTGCATGATTTGCATGATTTTGTGAGTTGATCTGATTCTAGTTTCTTGTTGACTCAAAAATCAACCTGAGCTCATCAAGAGTGATTTATGGCTTTTCTCAATGCATCCTCAAACCCTGGATTTCTATAAAATGAAGGCTCAGCTCTTCATAATTAACCACCCTCAAATTTGCACAATTATTCTGGTCAATTTGCGATTGAAGGATTAAGCACTTGTAACAGGCGATTTGTGAGATCTTTTATTATTGGTCACTGTTTTTCATAGTTTTCATATCATAGCTTTGCATTCATAGTTTTCATATCATTCTTAGATAAATCTGCATATCATCTCAATTTCATTTCTAGATTAGTTTCATATCAATTTTCAATCCTAATTGCATACAAAAATTTAAAAAATAGATTAAATCTGCATTTATTTCATATCCATCTTTTGCATTCAAATCCTTCATTTAGGTGTTGCATTGTCAATGATCTCGGTTTGATCTAAGAATACATACTCGCACCTACTAGAAGGTAGTAAATTGCCTAGTTAGCTTAGTTTCATTTATTTGCAAGATTTTGATTTTTGCTAACCTCTAATGTTTTACTAAAGTGTTGTGTCCACAGCTAGGTATAATTTTCACACACACATTTTTGGTGCCCACCGTGGGGCCCTAAAATGGGTTTCCATTTCACTTCTATCAATTTCTATCTATTTTCTATCATTTTCTAATCCATTCTATGATTTTATTCTTTGTTCGTACAATTTTCATATGAGTTTTGTCAGAAACTCATGTTAGGACCCTCTGAGTGTCTTACGACTTTTGGCATTTTCAAGGCTCATTTCAAAAACTATGGATCATCATTTGGAGATTGATTTGTTGTGCGGGTAGTTACCCACTATTGTACGGGTTTCCAAAAAGTTGTATAAGAGGTGACCCATAATCATATGAGATTTGGATTGTCGTATGAGAGGTAACCCATTGTTGTATGAGTTTTAATACTAGGATTTCATTGTCGTTTCAGATTTTTAGGTAGTTTTTCAGATTTGATTTTCAAAATTGGACTAACAACTAACCATAACAATTAAAATCTTCTATTTCTAACTGATATTTGCTAATTCTGATTGGAAAAGCGCAAGAAAAATTGCTAAAATAGGTAAAATCTACTAAGCGCATTGTGAGGAATTTAGGTATTCTACTATGGTCTGATAACACTTTGATTTGGATTAAAAAAAAAATCTCACATGTCAAGCTTGTGTGACTTTTCCTGCTTTCATATCATAGACTTCATTTTTGGGTTATAAAACGAACATAGATTTTATTTTCACATTTCTGTTACACATAGTAAATAGGCCCTATGAACACTATTTATGGATGATATTGAGAGAGTGGGCTTCTTTCACTTGTTTACTCATGCAAAGCTCTTCTTGATGAAGGATCCCCTTTTAGGTAGGGAGGATACTTAGATTGTCTTGCATTCTACTAGGTTTGTAGTCCTCAGCTTTTGATCGATATATTTTCTCTCTGGAGAGATTGATAGACCATAAGTTTTTGACATCACAGATCTTGGTGAGATAATTTTAGTCTTAGCATGTCAGATTAATCTGTCTACTGATGGAATATGGATGAAGTGACTGAGAGGGGGGGTGAATCAATCAACCATAAAACACTTCACTATTATTTCTTTCCAGATCCCTTAGGATATCTTAATGAATATTATCTGTTAAACACTCGGTAAATAGATTGCAGTAGCTTGGTAGATGCAAAGAGTATTAGTAAAATTATCTTTTAGATATTCATTACCACTTGTATATGATTAAGATAACTATTAAGAACATAAGAGACACAGGATTTAACATGGAAACCCAATATGGGAAAAACCACCAATGTATCTAGATACTGATTTTCACTTTTCTAAAGTGATGCCTGGTTAGAAGCTAACCCGGTAAAAGGTTACAAAACACACTGTTAGGTGTGACCTTGTTAGAGGATTTAATCACCCTCCTAGGAGTGGCCTGGTAAGAGGTCTTGAGAACAATTCAATGGAATTGTCACCTTGTTAGAGGATTTACAATATGGTTGTTAAACCAACTCAGTTAAGAGATTTAGAATTCACTGTTACAATGATAAAAAGGTAACAATGAAAATGACCTGTATAATAATGCAACTACCTTGCTAATTACAGATCTCTGTTCTGTATAAGTGAGATCCTTCCTGATCGAATATATCTCTGCTACTCCTCGAGGATATCTGGTTATCCTTCATAATTTCGCACACACCTTTTCTATCTTTCTTCTATATATCTTCTTCTATATCTCACACTTGACCTTTTATTTATATGATTTTAGATTTGTCAAATTGGCATTACTTAGTATAACAGTCGACTGAATTAAGAAAACTTTATCTGCAAAGATCCTTCAAGGGCCGACAGTGCTCGGTGACCATAATGAAATTTTCTACAATCTTTTGGAGACCGAGGGAACTCGGTAAACACTGATAATCCTTTTTCTTCGATAACTGAGTGAGCTCGGTAAATGCTAACTTTTCTTTGACAACCGAGTGAACTCGGTAAACACTAATTTTCTTTGATAACCGAGTGAACTCAGTAAACACTAATTTTAATGCCAGGTAGACCGACTGAGCTCGGTAGGTATTGATTGTTGCAGACTATGACATTGTGTGACATCAAAGACAATACATAATTTGAGTAGCAATTTTCTTCAGACAATTGTTTCCAACAATCTCCCTCTTTGGCATTGATGGCAACACAATATGTCATAGCATAAGAAATTTTGAAAGGATTAGCTCAGTTTAGATTCAAATCTCCCTCTATCAGCAAACTTCCTTTTTCTTGAAAAATCTTCCTCCTGACTATTGAAAATTTCTTGAAGTAATAGCAAAGACATAGCAAAGACACTCCCTCTTTGACAACACATGCCAAAGACAATTCACATATTACCAATGTAAACTAATGTACCTCAAGTACTGATTCATATGCAATGATTCCTTGAATATGCTGCATCAACTGGTTGATTTTCAATCATGTTCTGGTTGATGCATCACTAAAACTATATTTAGTGAGCCTCGGATAGGGGAATGACCCCTAACTTACCTCTTAGATACACAAATGCATCCTTGGGTAATGGTTTGGTGAAAATGTCTGCAATCTACTCTTTTGTATGAATATATTCTAATCTGATTTCCTTGTCCTGCACCAATTCTCTGACAAAGTGATATTTAATAGCAATGTGCTTGGTTTTGGAATGCATTACTGGATTCTTCAAAATGTTTATTGCACTTGTATTGTCACAAAATATAACAACTAGTTCTTTTATCTCAACCTTCATACCTTGTAATAACTATTTAAACCAAACAATATTTGAATAATTTACTGCAGCAGCAACATATTCTGCTTCAGCTGTGGATTGAGATGTGTAATTTTGCTTTTTACTGGTCCAAGATACCAATCTTTTTCCAAGAAAAAATGCTCCACCACTTGTACTTTTTTTGTCATCAATGTTCCCTGCCCAATCAGCATTAGTAAACACTTTTAAGTCTAGATTGCCTCCAAATTTATACCACAAACCATATTCTTCAGTTCCTCTTAAGTACCTTAAGATTCTTTTGATTGCCATCATATGATTTTCCTTAGGTTTTGCTGAGAATCTTGCTACTATATCGACTACTAAGGCAATATCAGGTCTTGTATGTACTACATACTACAATTTTCCAATCATAGATCGGTATAAGGTCTAATCTACTTCTTTTGAATCATCATTTTTGGTAAGTTTCAGTCCAGTACACATGGGTGTACCAACTGGTTTTGAATCTTCCATACCAAACTTCTTAAGTATTTCCTTAATGTATTTAGATTGAGTAATGTATATACCATTCTTGCTTTGCTGAATTTGAAGACCAACAAAGAATTTTATTAAACCAAACATAGACATTTCAAATTCTTTGTTCATTTGCTCTGAAAATTCTTTGCACTGATCATCATTCCCTGTAAATATAGTATCATCTACAAATATTTCTGCCAATACAATTTTGTCATCCAGTCCTTCTTTAATATACAGATTGCTGTTATCATTGGCTCTTTTGAAATTAATCTGAATCAGATAGTTATGGAGTCTTTCATACCATGCTCTAGGAGCTTGTTTCAAACCATACAATGCTTTGTGTAACTTGCAGATCATGTCCTTTTTATATGGATCAACAAAACCTTCAGGTTGTTCAATGTAGACTTCTTCATCAAGAATTCCATTGAGAAATGCAGATTTTATATCCATCTAATATACCTTAAATCCTTTATGTGTTGCATAAGCAAGTAGAGTTCTTACACCTTCTAATCTTGCAATAGGAGCAAAATTTTCACCATAATCTATACCTTCTTCTTGAGAATAACCTTTACATACCAATCTAGCTTTGTTTCTAGATACTTGACCATCTTCATTCAGCTTATTCCTGAATACCCATTTTGTTCCAATTACATTCTTATCTTTAGGTCTAGGTACAAGAGTCCATGTTTTGTTCTTTTGTATTTGTTCTAATTCTTCATTCATTGCTTCAATCCAAATTTCATTTTTCAATGCATCTTTGATATTTCTAGGTTCAAAATCAGTAAGCAGACATGTACCTTTTAGCTTACTTCTTGTCATAGTACCATCTGATTTGTTTCCAATAATTTGATCTGGTGTATGATGCCTTCTGACATATTTGGCTAGTATAGGTTCCTTGCTTTTTGAATCAGTCATGTTGTTGTCTTCTAGGATCTCTTCTTCAGGTTGCTCTAGCTTGGTAGATATTTGCTCGGTAACTTCAGGCTGAGACTCAGTTTGAATTTCTTCCTGTGACTCGGTTTGAACTTCTTCCTGTGACTCGGTTTGAACTTCTTCCTGTGACTCGGTTACTGTGCTAGGCTTGGTAGATATAGTTTCCTTATTGATAGTTGTGTCTGGCAATGTTTTAGGTTCAATGTAAATGAATCTCCTCTAGTTCTCAGGTTCCCTTTTGTTTTCTTCTTCAGTCTTTTCTGCAAACTCATCAAATTTTACATGTATACTTTCTATGACTTTGTGAGTAGACAAGTTCAGACATTTGTATGCCTTGCTTTTGCTAGAATATCCTAGGAATATTTCTTCATCACTTTTCACATCAAATTTATTTCTTCTAGATTCTTTTAAGATATAACACTTGCAACCAAATACTTTCATGTAACTTACATTGGGTTTATAGCCATACCATAACTCATAAGGAGTTTTGAATGTCTTTCTTCAATTGTACTCAGTTCAAGGTATGAACTGTAGTGCTGATAGCTTCCTTCCAGTACTTTATGGCGATGTTCTTTTCTATCATTAAAGTCCTTGCACAATCCATAATAGATCTATTTCTTCTTTCAGCTATTCCATTCTGCTCAGGAGTTCTAGGAGCTGATACCTGTCTTTTGATTCCTCTTTCAATGCAAAAGTTGTTAAATTCATGGGAGATGAATTCACCACCTCTGTCTGATCTTAAGCATTTCAATCTTTTCCCTGTTTCCTTTTCCACTCTTGCCAAGTACCATTTGAACTTTTCAAATGCTTCTGACTTTTCTCTTAAATACATAACAGTCATCATTCTAGAATAATCATCAACGAAAAGAATAAAGAATTTATCTCCAGTATAGCTTTCTATTCCAATAGGTCCACATAAATCAGTATGCACAATTTCCAAAATCTCTTTAGACTGATAGTTTTTACTCTTAAAACTAGTCTTACTCATTTTGCCAATCTGACAATTCTTACATAGACCAATATTAGGTTTCTTCAAAGTAGGAATTCCTCTTACCTTCTTGAATTTGCTTATTTTCATCATGTTATCAAAATTCACATGACATAACCTTTTGTGCCATAGCCAACTTTCTTCAATTTGAGCAATAAAACATGAATATTCACTAAGATCAAGATAAAATAAGTTACCTTTTGTTTGTTTGCCTGATCCAATGAGTTTTCCTTTTTCATCCAGCAGTCTTGCTTGACTATTCATGAATTCAACCTTGAAACCAATGTTGATTAGCTGTGCTACACTTATAAGATTATGTTTTAGTCCTTCAACCCAATAAGCATTATCACATATGAGTTCTTTGGTTAATGAGATTCTTCCTTTTCCTTTTATACAACAATGTTCATTATTTCCAAATCTTACATTGCCATTATCACAGTCTTCTAGGTATTCAAATTTTGTCTTGTCACCAGTCATGTGATGTGAACATCCACTATCTATTATCCATATATCGTCTTTGGTTATATGAGAAATAAGTGCCATCTTATCTTCATCATCATCAGATTCATCTTTTATAGCAATAAAGACAATTTCTTCTTCACTATCATCAGAATCTTTAGCCATAAAACATGTTTTCTTACCTTTATCCTTGAATGATTTGAAATTCTTTTTGCCATAGTACTTGTGACCTTTCTTCTCTTCCTTGGCCTGCTTGTTTGGGCACCTAGCTACAATATGTCCAATTTCTTCACATGAAAAATAGATTAAAGGAGTTTTACCTTTATACTTACCTTTCCCTTTAGAGTACTTCTTTGCAAGTAGTGCTTCTACAATTTCAAGATCACTATCAGAACTTTCTTCTGATACTTCTTCACTTTCTGACTGAACTTCTTTTATTTTCTTGTTCTTCCTTAGTGAAACCTTGGCCTCAAATGCTGACTCGATATTTTTGGAAATTGGAACATAGTTGTCATAGTTGTCTAATTCAAAGGCTGTCAATCTTCCAACTAAAGCATCCAAAGTTATATTGTGGTTTGTTTCACATCTTCTTTCTTGAATAGCTGATACTCTTATTGCATAGATAGGGAGTAATGTTCTGAGTACCTTGCTTATAACAGTTTCATCAGAGATTGTTCCTCCAGAAGCTCTAATTTCACTAACACTTGCTTTGATCCTTTCAATATATTTTGCAATGTTTTCATCTTCTTTCATATTCATTTTGTCAAACTGTCCTCTTAGGCTTTCTGCTTTGGCTCTTTTCACATTTGCATCACCACCATATATTTTCTTCAGTTTGATCCACATTTCATATGCAGTAGTGCATTCTTTAATTTCATCAAATTCTTCATAGTTGAGAGCTGATGCAATGTCTATCATCATGGTGTTATGACACTTTTTCTGTGCAATGTCTTCAATAGTTAATGCGCCAGTAGGAACTGTGTATTCTTCATTAATGTATTTGCATCCTGAATCACCAATGGAAGCCATATGAAGTCTCATGAGACCTTGCCATGCTGAAAAGTTATCTCTATTGAGCTTTGGAATTTCTCTCTTGTAAGACATCCTGATCTTTAGCTTAGGTCCTTGAAACCCTTCCTGCAAGCACCAAAAGCTCTTACCAATTGATGGAATATGGATGAAGTGACTGAGAGGGGGGGTGAATTAGTCAACCATAAAACACTTCACTGTTATTTCTTTCCAGATCCCTTAGGATATCTTAATGAATATTATCTGTTAAACACTCGGTAAATAGATTGCAGTAACTTGGTAGATGCAGAGAGTATTAGTAAAATTATCTTTTAGATATTTATTACCACTTGTATATGATTAAGATAACTATTAAGAATACAAGAGACACAAGATTTAACATGGAAAACCAATATGAGAATAACCACCAATGTATCTAGATACTGATTTTCACTTTTCTGAAGTGATGCCCAGTTAGAAGCCAACTCGGTAAAAGGTTACAAAACACACTGTTAGGTGTGACCTTGTTAGAGGATTTAATCACCCTCCTAGGAGTGGCCTGGTAAGAGGTCTTGAGAACAATTCAATGGAATTGTCACCTTGTTAGAGGATTTACAATATGGTTGTTAAACCAACTTGGTTAAGAGATTTAGAATTCACTGTTACAATGATAAAAAGGTAACAATGAAAATGACCTGTATAATAATGCAACTGCCTTGCTGATTATAGATCTCTGTTTTGTATAAGTGAGATCCTTCCTGATCGAATATATCTCTACTGCTCCTCAAGGATATCTGGTTATCCTTCACAATTTTGCACACACCTTTTCTATCTTTCTTCTATATATCTTCTTCTATATCTCACACTTGACCTTTTATTTATATGATTTTAGATTTGTCAAATCAGCATTACTTAGTATAACAGCCGGCTGAATTAAGAAAACTTTATTTGCAAAGATCCTTTAAGGGCCGATAGTGCTCGGTGACCATAATGAAATTTTCTACAATCTTTTGGAGACCGAGGGAACTCGGTAAACACTGATAATCCTTTTTCTTCAATAACCGAGTGAGCTCGGTAAATGCTAACTTTTCTTTGACAACCGAGTGAACTCGGTAAACACTGATTTTCTTTGATAACTGAGTGAACTCGGTAAACACTAATTTTAATGCCAGGCAGACCGACTGAGCTCGGTAGGTATTGATTGTTGCAGACTATGACATTGTGTGACATCAAAGACAATACATAATTTGAGTAGCAATTTTCTTCAAAAAATTGTTTCCAACATCTACTTTGTTTTGGTGAAGTGAAGAGGCTAGGGGATTATTCTCTACTTCCTTTTTGGATAGTACCAAAAACCCCAATCCTTGAATTTGATCTAGTCCCCCGGTGATATCTTTTGTGAGTCACTTTTAGGAGGGTTAACCATAGTGGGCACTCCCTTAATTGGGTCAACCACATGGATGGAACCTCAAGAGGTAATAGCCATTTTCACCATGGTAGCAATAGCCACTATATAAATGTCCTTGTGGAGGAAATCTTCACAGGTGTGGTCTCTTGTTGGGCTATCAGATCTGCCTAGTAGCTCCTGATTGATTAAATTCTTGTATAGTGTCAAAACCTTGGTGTGCCTAGATTTGAGTTTGCCCTCTTGAGATCATAAAAGTTGTAGAGTCAGACCATTACTAAAAACCCTAGTGAGGCCAATTTTTCATTTTATAGGAATATGTGCGTTATTGAAAAACTTTTTGGAATATACACAATTAGCACTCCTAGGGATTAGCACATTCAGTCACTTGATTGTTCATGCACAAGGTTGCTTTGTCCCCTATTCATTTTTTTCAGATGTGCTTGAAATCACTTGTTTACTCCTCTATGTACTTGTTTATCTACTTGGTTATTGAAATGAACAATCTTGAAATGATCTTCAAATCTGGATAGAAAACTTTGCAAACACACTGATTCTGAAAAACTAAAAATTGCAAAATCTGACACAAAATTCCTTTTTGGAGTAAAAAGTCATCCCACAAGATCAGAGAGTCGTATGATTTTTGAGCATTTGTCATTTTAGAACCCCTGTATTATTGTATGCAAGCTTCTATATTGTCATACGAGCTTTGTCAAAAATCACAAACAAAAAGCCAAAATCTACTATCAACTATCGTGCGAGCTTTACAAATGTCATACAAGTTTTTTCAACTGTCATTTCAGAGCTTACCCACTATCATACGAGCCTATAGAAAGTCGTATGAGAATTTTTGAAAAATCACTAGAAACTTGTCAAAATTGCCAGAAATTTAGTTTTTACAGCCTACTTCCAGATTCTATCAAACAAATCATTGTGTCAGGAACAAAGAAGAAACTAGAAAGAATTCAATCATTTTTCTAAAGTGGTTTCTTGAGTATGATTTAGCTTTTTGATTTATTGGTTTCATTCTTTTTCATCTTGTGTCAAAACCTTGTCAAAATCATCAATCTTTAATTAATCTTCAAAATGATTAAGTGTTGTGAACTCGTGTCAGCTATCTTTTGGACGTGTACCAATACTACTAGGGCACAGTATCCTTCATTTACATCCAATCTAATCTTTAATCACTCCAATCTTGACAAGGTTGTGTCATTTGATCTTCTTGAATCAATTCATTCTTCAGTTGTCTTAATCTTGCTCTCTTGCTTCACCTGAGGTTAATGGTGGAAACTAGAGCTTCATCACAAAAACATAGAGAACAACCCAAAATTTCTTCAGAGACATCTTTTGTGATTTCTCAAATTCATCAATCCTATGACACTAACAAATTTGGAGAAGATGCTCTTGGCACTTTATTCTTGAAAGGTGGTTATGTCACTCTTCCTGCATCAATCCATGTAGTTAATCAACCAACACCTCCTATATCAATTCACGAAAGCTATCAGACAACCCCACATCAATCCATCTCGGGTAGCTCTTGTAACAACAATATGTCTCAAGATGGGATGAACCAAGGGTCTCAAGGACATCACTCTCAACATTGTGCAGATCAAGAACCAACACCTTCTAAAATTTCTCGATATCAACATGATGATGAATTTAAGAAAATGATGAGGAATTTATTGAAGGAAGATAGAGAAACATACTTCCTAGAGTTATCTCACCAAGGAGCTAAACTTCCTCCCAAATTTAATGTTGAAGATATCATTACGCATGAGGAAGAAAATCCTATCACAGCTATGATGAAACAGATGCATGCCATGCAAGTCAAGCTCAACAAGCTCTAAAAATAGAAGGAACCTAAGGAGTTCTCTATGGAGGCTCTATGCCCTTTTCCATTTGATAAAAACTTGTACATGCCACCATTCCCAAAAAGAGTGGAAATGCCTAAATATGATAAGTATGATGGAAACTCTAATCCTAAAGATCATGTCAGAGAATTATGTACTCAATCTATGGAGTTCATGCATGAACCAACCTACTTAATGCATCTTTTCCCTCGATCTCTAGGAGGAGCATCCATTCATTGGTTCTCTAGGATGCCTCCAACAATCAAAACCTTTGAGGAGTTAATTAAACTATTCTATCAACAATACTCCTACAACATCCAGTATTCGGTCACCATGATTGACATCTGCAATTTGAAACAATATCTAGGAGAACCATTTTTAACTTTTCTCAAAAGATGGAGGAAGAAGTTTTCTCTATATGCTAGACCCATTCCATAAACTGAGAAAATGGAAATCTTCATCAACAATCTTGTTCTAGAAATCAACTACCCTTTACAAATGCAAAATAATACGTCCTTTGATAAGATGGTAGATAATGCAATCAAAATTGAGAAAGTACTTGTGAAAAAAGGAGACATCACACTTCAAAAGGACAAGTATGAATCTAGATCTAATTCTAAAGACAAGAACAAAAACTGGAACAAGAATAAAGGTGTCATCACAGATGTCATTGTTGATACTGTTCGCACCCCATCCAAGGCACCCACTTTCAATCTCACTATTGGCACCCAAGCCATAAATTTTTTTGAAATGAAAACAAAAGAATCCAACAAAAATCCATCTAATTATAAACCTTGGGCTACATATCCTAAACACAATTTTACTCCTCTTGGAGAGTCCTTGGAATCCTCTAAGAAAACTCTGTTGGCTAACAACATCATCTCTTTGCCTGAGATTCGACAATTTGACCCTAAACCTAAATTGAAATGGTGGAAAGAGAATGATTTCTATGACTTCCATCATAGTAAGGGTCATAAAACCAATAACTGTTTATGCTTGAAACATACCATACAAGACAAAATTGATAATGGAGAAATCATGATTAACACTACAACATTTGAGGTCGAATTTCAATGCCAATTTGTGACGCCACTACAATTTGTGTTTTTTTTTGCAAGTGCCCCCGATAATGTCATAATAGTGACACCCATTTGGTTATAAACAAAAAAAAGAAAAGAAAGTATCATTTGTAATTTGTGAATTCCAAGAGCTGCCTCAAAGATGACACAACACTTTTGTATGGTGTGAAGAGGGAATTCAAGTTTGGTGTGCATGAAGAGGCTGACACCTGTGTGTGGGAAGAGGGCACTAGCACTTGAGGTAGGCGTTCAATTTTTATCTTCTCATTAAATCAATTTCAGTGGTATTTTTTACATCTTAGCCTTTGGAATGCTCGATGACCCGCAAGCTTTGAGAGCTAGGGCATCGTTGCTATTACCTTCAAGGAATTATGTGAAGTGTTTGATCTCTCTTTATTTGTTTTTATATTGATATTCACTATGTGCGTACTCCCCATTTATGATCATTTCATGAGGAAATGTCTTGATGGCTCGCAGGCTGCAAGCTAGGGCATGATACATTGGTCATGAGCTCATTGTTTAAACTAGCACTGTTTACATCTTTTCATTTGGAATTCTTGATGGTCTATGAGCTTTGAGAGCTAGGGCATCATTGCTATTACCTTTGAGGAATTGTGTGAAGTGTTTGATCTCTCTTTATTTGTTTTGCTATTGATATTCACTATGTGTGTACTCCCCATTTATGATCATTTCACAAGGAAATGTCTTGATGGCTCACGGGATGCAAGCTAGGGCATGATACATTGTTCACAAGCTCACTGTTTAATACTGACATTGTTTACATCTTTTCATTTGGAATGCTTGATGACCTGCAAGCTTTGAGAGCTAGGGCATCATTTCTATTACCTTCAAGGCATTATGTGAAGTGTTTGATCTCTCTTTATTTGTTTTGGTATTGATATTCACTATGTGGTACTCCCCGTTTATGATCATTTCATGAGGAAATGTCTTGATGGCTCGCGAGCTACAAGCTAGGGCATCATACATTGTTCATGAGCTCACTGTTTAATACTGGCATTGTTCATGAGCTCACTATTTAATATCTCGCTAGGCCATGTAAATGGTACCAAGCCAACCCAATCATCCCAACAAAATGTGTCATGTTTATCTTTGTCAAATACACTTGTTCACCATTTTATTCTTTTTTTTTTCACACAAATATTGCATCAAAATTAATTGTAAACAATGATTCAAAGAAAAAAGAAACAACTACAATAGATTAGACCCCAAAAGAATACAATCAACTACAATAGCTCATAGTCTCAATGAAATAAATAGTGTATAAAATAATATATGGTGCACAACAGCAGCAAGCATGCAATGACATCAATAACATTGCATGATAAAATTCAATCCTCTTAGTTTTTATTCAAATCTATTCAAAACTCCTATCAGCTCATTGTCCAATAGTTAAACTAACCTATGACTTCAAAGGAGGAATTATGAAATATAGTTGTAGGTAGTTATCTCTTCTACAATGAAAATGGTACCAGGCCAACCCAATTAGCGCAAAAAAATGTGTCATGTTTATCTTTGTCAAATACACTCATTCACCATTTTGTTCTTGTTCTTCACACAAATATTGCATTAAAAGTAATTGTAAACAATGATTCAAAGAAAAAAGAAACAACTACAATAGATTAGACCCCAAAAGAATATAGTCAACTACAATAGCTCACAGTATCAATGAAATAAATAGTGTATAAAATAATATATGGGGCACAACAACAACAAGCATGTAATGACAACAATAACATTGTGTTGGTAATTTTTCCATTTTCAAGTTTTTGTCTTTCAAAATTTTGGTTGTTTGATCTTTGTCCTTTTTCTTTGTGGTTTA
Source organism: Chamaecyparis obtusa (assembly GCA_027943335.1). Taxonomy (NCBI): domain Eukaryota; kingdom Viridiplantae; phylum Streptophyta; class Pinopsida; order Cupressales; family Cupressaceae; genus Chamaecyparis; species Chamaecyparis obtusa. The sequence goes on along the minus strand of BSBK01000790.1, from coordinate 2,734,760 downwards.
GGTCTCCTGTCTTTCAGGCCCCAGAAGCTCCAAGTCTCATTTTAGGTGAAAGACCTAGGTTTCAGGTCTCATTTCTTTAGAAAATCCAAAGAAGCCCTAAAATTGCTCATGCAAGTCTATTTGGCCATTACCTTTTTCAATCACTTAAAAGTCTTTTAAAACATGTGTGCTTTTGTCTCTTTAGTTAGTTGACTAATCTCCCAAGAAAATTGGTATATTCCTTGTTACTTAGTGATTTCTCAAAAACCCTTTATCGCAAAGTCTCCCTAAGTTGAGGGAATATTCTTTCTCTTCAAATGACTTAGCGGTCCCCCTTAGTCACCAGGTCTCTAAATTGCTATTGTGAGATCTAGCGACTACTATGATAAATGTTTGCAAAATTTACTATAGTCTCTAGATCTCTAGATCAAAATGCCTTCAGACGGGAGATCTCTGAAAGAAGTAGGAAACTGATATAATAGTCAATGATATTGAGACTTTGAGTTGGTCGCTGAATCTCTAAATGTAAAGTGGTGGTCTATTTTGTGAGTCGCAAGGTCTCCAATTATTCAATGGTTAAGTCCTTTTATTCTATGACTTGGCATTCTCTTTAGTCATGCGTTCTCATCACCCTAGTAGTTATGTCTTTGGCTGTCAGTGATTCAGTGACCCGATTATCTCTGGATCTCCCAATGAAGCGGTTAAGTTACAAAAGCTACAGTGACTTAGCGAGGACTGTTGGATCAAGTTCTAATTGGTGGTTGATGATTATTCTCATTACTTGACCAAGGTTAAGTGATTTCTCTAGCGACATAGAGAGTAATGTTATTTGTGACATCTGTAGTTCTAACCATAGTTCGAAAAGATATTCAGTGACAGGGAGATGTCTGTAGTCGCTCATTCACTGGATGGATATGAGTTAAGAGGAAGGTTTTCCAATAGTTGTTTTTTGGCCGTTGATTTTGTTTAGATCAAGTGATGGTCGCATGATCTCAACATTGAACCATGGGTTAAAAAATGAACTAGCGACCTTGAGGATTGCATTGTCTCCTGATCTCCAAGATAAAATCAAGTTAAGGAAGCTGTTTGGCGATTAAGAGATGGTCTTTAGTCACGTAATCACTAGAAAGATTGGAGTTTAGTATTGACCAAAGTCAAAAGATTGAAGAAAATTATGGGTTTCCATTTGCCAGATTTTATAACGTGTGTCTATGGGATAGGCTGACAAAACATGGAAAATATAAAAAAAAGGCAGGCTTGACTGTAAGTTGCTAGATCTCTAGACAAGATAAATTAAAGTTTTCATATCTATAGTCATTGAATCTCTGAATAGTTCAATCAGAGGGTCTCAAGAAGAAGTTTGAAAAGTCAATTGGCTTCAGCAACTAAGAGATTTACTATTGTCACCAGATCACATCATAGTGCTTTGTCACTAGGTCTCGGGATAAATTTTAAGAAGAAATAAGTTGCAGCGACTAAAGTGGTGACTATAGTCGCCAAATCTCTAGATCATGGAAAATTTAAAAATCAAAGGGTCACTTAATCTCTAGATGATTTCAAAGGGTCTTAATTCTTTCAGTGACTATGATTTTCCACCTTGGTCATTGAGTCTCCAAATAAAGTGAGAGTTGTTATATAACTAAAATTTATTATAGTCGCTAGATCTCCAGAACTATTCAAAGGGGGCCAGATTTTTTTAGTGATTATGAGAAAGTTTCATAGTCACCAGATCGCCAGAAAATTAAAATTGATTACCTATCATTTTCTTGGCCACGGCTAGTGAATTGAAGTTCTGAGCATGCCAAGTAATGGCAGAGGTGACATGGTTACAACTTTCTGATTTCATATGGATTTTTCCATTCAATTCTGCAAAATATATATAGTTGGTCATCATTCTTTCAAACTACCAAGCATTTGCATATCCTAGATGATAGAATTGTGTAAGGACTTTCAGAGTGAGTTCCAAAGTTTTAGTACGCCCAGAATTTGAAGGAAATTTGAATTTCTAGACAAGATGAGTTGATAGATGGGAGGTGAGCCTACGACCAGTAAGGGCATAAAGGAGAAGGCTAAGGAGAGCTTCTAAGATGAATTCCTCACCTTATTGGCGAGCTCATCACAAAACAAAAAGGTTAGTGATGAATGTTTTTCTGATGAACTTGCTCAGTATAGAGATGCTAGGACACCAGATGTCACTAGAATGTGCCTATCTAAGTATTTTTATAAAAATGCTAAGATTCCAATCCCTCTCTCGAACCCTTGGACTTTAGGGTTAGCAAAATTGATAGTTCCCAAAGTTTTTCTAGACATAGATATCCTAATTATTTTATCCTACAACTATGATCCCTTATCAAGAATAATTAGGAAAGCTGATGGGTCTCCTCTAGTTACCCTTGATAGAAGTTCATTCATTAGGGCTATTGGTATTTAGGTCCCTATGGCTACCAAAATAAATTTATAGGCCTTGGCCAATAGATATGTTAGGGAGATTATTGTGGTTACAAGAGAGGTTCAAGCCCATATTCCTCGGGAGAGCAAGAAGTACATTGTACCTACAGCTGGGTCAAACCCGTATTATTTCAAGGATCTAAAATTCTACATGAAGTATATTGCATACAAATTGTGTAAGGTATTGGGAATTAATGGTGGAGAAAGAATTAATCCAGAGTTTTTGATGATAGCATTGGATTCCCAAAGTCTCCATGTGAGAAAGGGATATGATTACATAGGGTTTGTAATCAACAAGATGCATGAGGGATTACAGGCTTTGAAAGCTTTTCCATCTGGTCTCACACCCTGATTTATGCATTATTCTATGTTAATGTATTTGATTTTATATTTCAATTATAACATTATAAATATGGAACACTTGGAGCCACAAATGACATATAAGGGGCAGCAAAACCCAGTGCAGTTCTGGATAAGGGGTTGGAGTTCTACTACAAGGAGTGATTTTTGTGTTTTTGACAATTGAATAGTTCAGCCTATCCTCCTTAGTATGGGAATTGAGTTATCAAGATTGCCTAGTAAAGTTTTACAGCTGGTAAGGCTCCAATAGTTTGTTGATAAATGGGATAAGGGCCATAATTGGGGAGACATATATTATGAAAAGGCATACACTTTAATTAGAGTGTATGGGTGCCCCCAACCCCCTCACATATTACCATTCTTTGCTCCACCAAGGGTGGAATTTCTAGAATTCATTTGGTAATTGATGTTGACTGATAAGGAGCATTTGGCTTCATATAGGAAGGGAACTCTTACTCCAAGGCACTTTAGAGTGCATAGTATCACAATAGGCAAGAATGCCTTGGGAAAAGTTGATGAATGGTTGGGACAATTTAGAATGCATGCTACTTCCCACAAGTATGTAGATATAGAAGGGTTTATGGTTGCTGCCAGGAAACATTACATGCCTACCATCCCTTTTAACAAAATACATGAAGAGTTTTCCGAAGAGGATGTAATAAGAAATATTATAGAAAAGGATGAACTGGCAAGGAGAGCCTCCCAAATACATGACTTATATGTAATGGAGAAGAGATTGAGACAAAAGGGATTGGTTTTCAGTGGATTTTTCCCTACTTTTCCTTATCTTCAAAGGCTTGAGCAAATGATGTCTCAGTACAATACCTTAATGAGGACTTTTGAAGATCATATTCATGAGATAGACAAGAAGAAGAAGGTCTATTCTGAATCTGAGTGTGATGAAGATAGTGATGTTGGCTATTTTGTGCATAGTGTTCCCCCTCTAGAAATAATAATGGTAGAGAGGCATCAGGTTGAAGGAAATATTGTTGATCTTGTAGAGCTTCATAGATCTCAAGATACAAGTGAGCCACCTCCAAAGAAGTAGATATTATTGGTTGGTGAGTCTTCTCAAGTAAAGAAAATACATAGGATAGGAGCCCTTTTTCCTAGAACCAGTGTCCATCATCATTAGTTAAGAAAGAAAATAAGAGAAGAAAAGAGAAAATAGAAGCTTGAAACTGAAGATGTTGAGTTTCCCTTGGCTCTATGCCAAGATGAAAGAATGATTGAACAAGATGCCTTCTTGAAGGATGATAGTTTCATAGAGTTATAGGAGTTCAAGAGCTTCTTGATTTGGCACAAACAAAAATAGGTTGCATCTAATGTGGAAATCATTGAGGAAAGCCAAGTGCCAGAGGAGGCAGTGCAACAATTGAGAGAGTATGACCCTGAGGCTAAGAATTTCACTCCAGATGAGGCCAGAAAACTGGTGAAAAAGAGCAACATGCTACTTGTGCCTACGTGGAACTTATATTCAGATTTCATTATTGATCAAATAAAAAGGCAGGAAGACCTAACTTTGCCTTTGAAAACCCAAGTGGAAGACATTGTTAGAGGATTTGGGTATAGCCCAAAGAATCAAGCATTAGCCTTATGGAGTCTTTATCCTAAGGATAAAAAGCCTTCAATTTTGAATGTAAAGGAGCAAATGGAAGGATATAAGATTGTATGGTCCATCCACAATATAGGGGACCTAGAGATTTCTCAAGTATTGACTCATTTTTCCAAGCTAAATGAAGATAAAACAAAGAAACTATCAGAGAGATATGGCTCCCTTATTGAAGATTATAGTGCATTATTAAAAGATAGGGATCTCTAAATAATAAGGGAGAAGGCACTTGAGAAATCTTTGGAAGATTTAGAGTTACAAGTCATGAATACTCCTATGACTACTCCTGCACCTCCTAAAAAACTTGCATTAACTGAGGCACAAGGAATGTCAAAAGAGGAAGTGGCTGCAGAATTAGAGAAAATAAATACAGAGAAAAATGAGGCTATCTTGCAGGCCTTATTAAAAATTTTGTAGCACAGAATTGATATGATCAAGGATAAATCAGATTTAGTTTTTAATGCTTACAAAAAGTTTCCCAAGTTGCAGTTGGAAGTTGATAATTATGTTAAAATTTTGAATGGATACTATGCAGCCTGGTTTGTTAGGGCACCACTTTTTGAGAGATTGGCATTTGCTCAATCTTTGAGAAATAATATTCCAGAAATAGTTTTGCAGCTTGGTGAGGAGATAGATAGAATTAAAGCCATATTACCACTTTTTAAGGGTAAGGCAAATCTGATTGAGGCTAAGATAGCCATGCTTAGTTTCAATTCCAACAAGTTTATTCCTTCTATCAAGAATGCAGATGGAGCCATAAAGAGCCTTGATCAATGGAGATCAAAATTTGATCTTATATTGCCTAGGAAGGAGGCATTTTTAGGTGAAGGCAATGAAGTTTATTTGGAAAGGTTCAATAAAACTCTAGATGAGGCTATTAAGGAAGAAAAAAAGCTCACCAAATTTTCAATGGATGTCAAAGCAATCACAGATGCCATGTGGGGAAGACAAAAGGCACAATTACAGCTTGTTTAGGATTTTAAATGGCCGACAAAAGAAGTAGGTGCGTGGAATGAGTTAACAAAGCCCAAGAAGATCAAATCCACTATAATTGACTTGGATATCTTGGATGAAGAATAAGGAAGACATCTGGAGCACTTGATGCTTGATCTTAGAATATAGGGATGATAAGCTATCATTTAAGAATGGTGTAAGTTAGCCGAAATGGCAGTCACCATATGTAGTTATAACTAAAGTAGCTATCATGAATACTTGCAGACAAAGGTGTTAGATATCAGTGATCCAGAATGCAAAACAGTCCCATATAACTTTTTCTTTCCACCGCCTGAGGGCGTATTGTATCTTGTCTTTTATTGCTTTGTATTTTTATGCTCTTTAGGGTTAGGGTTTTCAACCATCCAAAGCTTGTTGTATTCTCACAAATAAGAGAATTCCAAGATGGTTGAAAAGATATAAATAGAATTGTAACCTCATTTTTAGGGGGCAGAATGAAAAGATAATAGAAAAACCAAGTACAGTTGCTACATAACAGACTTTTGAATTGGGTGTTTGAATTTTTGAGCATAAAGTATTCTTATGTAAATTGTAAGTCTTCCTTAACATAAATATACTGTAATTCCCGTCTTTTGTTGTTATTGTCTCTCTATTTTTGTATTTACTCTTGTATGGTTTTTATGTAAGGCATTTAAAATATACTAGTTGATAAGCAATTTCTATAATTGGTTATGAGTTTCTCTCAAGGAGAGAATTAAAAATCTTGTTATCAATTTTAGGGAGTAAATACATCTATAGGGATATTGATAGTAATAATATTAGATAGACAGAATAGTTTGTAAGGCATCCTATTTGGATTGTAGGTTGTATGTAAAGCATACTATTATATTTCTTTAAAAGGACTTGTGGATTTTCATTACGAACTCTTTTGCCCTTTGGATTCAGGCATTGGTTTGAAGTGTGTTTCTTCTTAAGTGTTATCTTTTGAAATCTTTAGAAGGATCAAAATTCATTTCATTACCAGTACTTTTGTTTTCAAGAATTTTGTTGATAGAACTATATCCAAGTGGTATAATTTCATATTTAGTGATTCCTTAAAGAAAGAATGAAAAGGTTACCCTCCCTTGAGTTTAACTCAGAAAAAGAAGAAGGATGAATGTCCTTATACCACTGCTCCATGCTTTTACATTTATAGTTTTTATCATAATACTCTGTATCAGGATATTATGGGTTGTTTGTAGAGTAATAATGTTCTATTGAATTAACTTGAAGAATTAATAGCAAAGCAGTGAAGAATCAATCCACCTAATCTAAAATCTTACTTGAAAAATAGTAACCTATCATAGGTAATACTTGCCTAAGTCCTATGGAGCTCAAAGCAGAAGGAGGATTTCATTTAATCCTCATTAATTAGGATTTTCTTGCAAACTTGGAGTACATTTTAACTAAGAATCAAACCCATACATTTGTCAAGTTTGATCCTACAAGAAAAATCCCTAACAAATTGGTGACTCTACTAGGGATTACTTCAAATCTTCTACAAAGTTATAAGTGACGCATGTTTCAAGTTGATTTTGACTCCTGACCTGGTCATTCCATACCAATCAGTCACCTTTGAAGATTAGAGTTGTCTTTTCATCTTTCTATCTCTTGTCCCTTTAAGATTTTTGCTTATATTTTCTCCCAAGAATAGTATCTCCAAATTCCCAAAAGAAATTGGGTGCCGACTCTTTACAAAATCTCTATGCCAATTTTTCATAGGAGATCCTTTATTTCATAATGACCCATAAGAATACAAGATCTTGGAGAAAAGAACATCCAGAAGAAAACCTTGAAGGAGAACTTCCAGCTACCTCAAGATGAAATCAAATGAGGAGGGAGAGAAATAGTAATGACATGTCCTTCACATGGAAAAAAAAGGAAATGTGAGGACAGAGGATCTGTTCAAACAAATCAGGAGGGAAATACATCAAAGTATGAGGAAGTAGTTGATTTAGGTCTGAATCAATATGATGATTACTATTCACCCTCTAAAAAGGATGGAGGGAGAACCCAACCCCATAGAAGAGGAATTCTTGGGAATAATAGAAGATCTAGAAGCCAAAGTAGAAGTAGACAAGACTTTGTTCCTTCTTTTCCCTTTGGTTCCTCCTTACAAGGCCACCAAGTACCTAATGACCACCAAGAAGAAATCCCTACCCAAAATTCTTCATCAGAAAAAACCCTCCCTGATTTTGAAGAAATATTTGAAGAGGTGTTTGAACTAGAAAGGAAGATCCGAGAGCAAGCTGCAATAAGGCAAAAAAGAGAGAAAGAAAAGGAGGAAAAGATTAGACATGCTATGATAAGAGATAAAAAATTGAAGAAGCAATTATTGGATTTTGAAGCCATAAATTATGTTCTTATAATAGAAAAAATAGAGGAATAACCTGTTGTCCAAGAAATACATGAAATAAGAAATAGTAGGGATAAGGGTAAACAAAAAGTTGTAGGGATTTCAATTAATGAACCAAATTCTACTAAGAAAACTTTAGATCAAGTAGCAAGATTAGATGCCAACCTTGAAAAGACAAGAAGAGAGCAAGAATTATTGGCTAAAGAATTAGAAAAGGTGGAGTTAGAAGCTACTGCAGTTGAGATGAAAAGAAAGATTGAGTTCCTTAAACAATCTTTAGGACCTACCAATACAATACCCACCTCTTAGGTACAAGGTGGAAATATTTTGAATACTACCAAAACTAACCCTTTGTAAGGTATCCAAACATCCACAACTCTAGGAGCTGGCCCATCTCAAATAGGGTCCATCCATGAGAGACACAAATAATTGGTTTTTGTTGGGATCCCTGGGTACCCAAATCCTATCCCTAATGAAATTAGGAGGAAACTTCCAAAATTCATTGGAAGCAATGCAGTCACTTGTGAGGAACACTTGAAAAGATTTGCTGATGTAATAGATGACTACAACATTGAGCCTGATGATGTCATTATGAAACTTTTTGTTTAATCTCTGACTGAGGATGCTAGAGATTGGTTTAGGAATTTACCTCATGCTAGCATAAGTTCATGGGAATAGTTCAAGCATTGTTTCAAAGAAAAATATGGTGATAAGACCAATGAAGGTTTCATGCTCAATGAGTTCAATAACATCAAGAAAAACCAAAATGAGGGTGTTGTTGAATTTAATGTCAAATTCCAGAAAGCTATGCATAAATTGTTACAAGTTATCAGGTTAGATGACAAAATATTTTTGGTCACTTACCTAAATGCTTTTGATTCAAAGATGGGATATCTTTTAAGAGACAAAAACCCTAGAAATATTGTAGAGGCTTATGAATTAGCTATTAACATAGAAAGAAATAGAAGAATATCAGGGAATTTGGGAAGAAGGGATGATTATAAACCTCTAGTTTCAAATAGAAAAGAACCAGGGAAACCTAATGCAAAACCAAAAGATGATGATAGTTTCAAGAAAATATTAAGAGAAATAAAAGATTTGAAGCCTGGTGAAATTAGAAACAATTGAGTGTAAGGAAATGATAGGCCATCCTTCAATAACTTTAACAAGTTACCAAGAATGCAGAACTATCCTTATAACACTCAATGGAAAGATGGAAAGCTAGTGCTTCCTGAAAAAAGGGATAAACCCAATGACAAAACACCTGACCCACTACACAAAAATTCAGTAAACATGAATGATGATGTTCCTTGGTGCATTGCTTTTCAATCACCTCATGATCCTTATTACTATGTAGTTGCTCAAAATGTCTCTACAGATGGAGGGCAGGAAAGTAATGATGAAGAATCTTATGATGATCAAGGATGTGCCATGACTTATTCATGTATGTATGATGAAATGGATTCCACTAAGGAGGATGAGGGTCAAGATGTTTCTACTTCCCAAATTAGAAATTAGGTCTATCATCAACAAGTCTTTTCTGATGAAGACAATCAGTTGGATAGATTCTAGTGTAACACTTTAAGAGATGACATATCAGTTGTGTTGAGAAGACCCTCTGATGAGGAAATTGTGCAAATCATAGTAGATATGGTTACCCAAGCCAAGAGTAACTATAATTTAAAAAATAGGGTAGTGGGTGATTCAAGTCAAAAGTCATCCAATATATTCATGAAGAAATTAGATAGGGGTGTGAAACAAGCTCAAGATAAACATAAGGTTGTAGAAGTTATTAGCAAGACTAAGATAAAAAAGAATGTCATGTTTGCTACTCCCAATATGACTTATAGAGTAAAGGATAAACCTCTTGAGGAAACTATCATTGCTTCCCAAAAGGAAGTCAAAACTCAAAACAAGGATCATCCTGGTCTTACTGAATATGAAGAAAACAAGGAGGTCACTGTTATTAAACAAGATATAGTTGACCCAAAGTACATTCCTATTGACATGAGTAAGTTGTTGTCACAAATCACTGTTAAAGTCCCTTTGTTAGAAATGATGAGGATTGAGGAGCATAAAGAGAAGGCTTTAAGTTGGGTAAATGGAGTTGCTCCTACTGATACCCAAAATATCATTAATACTGATAAAGTGATTTCCTCAGTAGCTGACTCAAATGAAAACTAGTGTGGGGAAATTATTTCTAAAATTCCTCAAATTTACTTGGATACAAATGTTATCAATACTATGATAGGAAATATTGATCCTTTCTTTTTGTCTTTTCTTGTAAATGGGAAGTTTTTGAAGAACTCTATGATTGATTCAGGAGCTTCTAATACTGTAATGCCTGCAGAAGTTATGAGGTCTATGGGATTGAAAGTGGATATACCTCATGGGAGATGTCAAGCCATGGATTCAAGAGAAGTCCCAATTATTGGTACTATAAAAGCATTACCTTATAGGTTAGAAGCTTACCCAAACAAGTTGTTAACTATGAGTGTCTTGGTGGTTGATATCCCACCTCAGTATGGGATGTTATTGTCTAGAAAGTGGAGTGCATCAATGGGAGGTAGTATCCAATGTGACTTGTCTTTTGCAACTTTTAACATTGATGGGAACAATGTAAAAATATCTAGAGAAAGTATAACCCCACACATGGTTGAATTAAATGATGCTGATGATTTGAATTGTTGTGTGGATGTTGATATGGAAAACTTTAAAGTGGAGAAGCGCATTCCTCAAGAGGAAGATGCAGACCCATTAATTGAAGAACTAAAAGAGAAACGAAATGGATTATGGAAAATGTATTTTGATGGAGCTTGTTCGAAGGAAGGATTAGGAGCTGGAGTCCTATTTATATCTCCATCAAGTACCACTTTCAAATATTCTTTCCTATTGACTTTTCAATGTACAAATAACACTGTTAGTATGAAGCACTATCTTTAGGATTGAACATTGCCATAAACATGGGATAAAAAATTTAAAAGTTTTTGGTGACTCTAAGCTTGTGGTGGCACAATTTAGATCCAAATATGCTGTCAAAAATGATATATTGAAGTTATATAAACATGCTGTTTGGGATTAGATTGAGTTATTTGATGCTTTCAACATATGTTGGGTAGAAAGGTCTAAAAACATAATGGCTGATTTTTTAGCTAATATTGCCTTAAAAGGAGATGATGTAACCTTTTCCAAAGTGTCAATAGTGGAAATAAAAAGTAGGCCAGTTATCCCAGATAATATTTATAACTAGTAGGTCTTTGAAGACAACCAGGATATTCTAAAGTTTATTCAATGCCTTGACATGTATGAAGATTAACTCATAGATTGTAACACTTTGGTTGAAGAAATTGATGGTAAGGATATGGTTTTGAGGAATGAGGTAATCCAGTTGAGTACAAATCATATTCCTAAGGGTCTAACTAAGCTAAAAGCATTATATAGTAGTCAGGGTGATCACATGCTAAAGACTAGTAATGCTAGGATAGAGGATTTAGAGGAAGTGAACTTGGGGTTACATAATACACCTCAAATGATTTATATTGGAAAATGGTTAGATCCTTAATTAAGATATAATCTGATTAAATTATTAAGAAAACACAAGCATGTGTTTGCATGGTCTTATGATGACCTAAAGGCCTGTAGAGAGGACCTTTTCCAACATGAGATCCCATTAAAACAAGATGCTAAGCCATTTAAATAGAAGCAGAGACCTATTAATCTATTATTGGCTCCCAAAATGCAATAGGAATTGGTTAAGTTGAGTGATGTAGGAATAATTTATCCTATCAAGCATTCAACTTGGGTATCTAACCTGGTTCCAGTCAGAAAGAAAAATGTTGATATTAGGTTATGTGTGGATTTTAGAAACCTAAATGTTGCATCATTAAAAGACAACTATTCTCTGCCCAATATGGAAGCAATGTTGCCTAAACTCATGGGATGTGAGTTATTGTCTATGATGGATGGTTTCTCTGGATATAACCAAGTGTTGGTGAGAGAATCTAAACAATTTAAAACTACATTCACAAAACCTTGGGGAACCTATGTATATGTCAGAATGCCTTTTGGCCTTAGGAATGCTAGAGAAACCTTTCAAAGAGCCATGGATGTTGCTTTCAAAGAATATATAGACTTTTTTATGGTTGTGTACTAGGATGACATGACTACTTATTCCAAGAGGGCTGAGGATCATTGTTCACATCTTGAAAAGATTTTTAACAAAGCTCTAGAATATGTTGTGTCCCTGAATCCAAAAAAGTGTAACTTTGCAGTCAAAGAAGGAAAATTATTGGGGCACATTGTATCAAAAGAAGGGATAAGAATTGATCCAGAAAGGGTGGAAGCAATCAAGAGGGTCACTGCACCCAAAAATCTCAAGGGTGTGTAATCTTTTTTAGGAAAAATCAATTTTGTTAGGAGGTTCATTGCCAACTTTGCTAAAATTGTCAAACAAATAGTTAAGTTACTAAAAAAGGATGTTAAATTCCAATGGACTGCTGAAGCTCAAAGTGCCTTTGATAAAATTAAAGAGGTTGTTCAAGAGGCACCTGTGTTGAAGTCTCCTGACTACAACAAGCCTTTTTCACTTTTCTCTTTTGCATCATTTCACACTATTGCTGCTACACTATTACAAAAGGATGAAGAAAATTTTGAGCATCTGATTGCATTTTTTAGTAAGTCCTTGCAAGCTACTGAATTAAATTATGAAATGATGGAAAAGCAGGCATATGCATTGGTAAAAGCAAAAAAATATTTCAAACCTTATTTAGTTTGTGCTAAGGTTATTGTATATGTTCCACATGCAGTAGTTAAGGATGTTCTTACACAATCAGAGGTCACTGGTAAAAGATGCAAATGGATCACCAGGATTCAAGAATTCAATTTGGAAATCCATATCACCAAGCTAGTGAGAGGACTAGGTTTAGAAAAACTAATGACTGAAGAAAACACAGATTTGGTCCAGATTAACAATGAGGGAACATCAGACATGACAATAACAAGTATTGAGATGCAGCCATATTATGTTGACATTGTATGATTCATTAAGAATGCCAGATGTCCAGAACACCTGACTTACAATCAAAAGAGAGCTTTGAAATTACAAGCTCAAAAGTACACATTGATACAAGGGGATTTGTACTAGAAAAATAGAGATGGAATTTTGTTGTTTTGCCTTGACAAGTATCAGGCAGAAAAGATCTTGAATGAAATGCATGTTGGTGTTTGTGGGGGGCATTATTCAGCAAAGACTAATGCTCACAAGATTTTAAGAGCTAGTTATTTTTGGCCTACTTTGTTTAAAGATTCTTTCCAATTTGTTAAGAAATGTGAGGCTTGCCAAAAGTTTGCTTCTAAGTTGAAGTCTTCAGGAGCATTATTGTTAAATCCAATAGTTATAGAAGCACCATTCACAATGTGGGGAATGGATTTCATAGGTGAGTTTGCTGAAAAATCAAGTGGGGGACACAGTTGGATACTTGTTGCAACTGACTATTTCACAAAATGGATAGAAGTTATTCCCACAAAAAAGGCAACAAGTAAAATAGTGATTGATTTCTTACTAGATAATATTTTGACTAGTTTGGTGTCCCCATGAAGTTGATCACTGATAATGCAATGTGTTTTAGGTCAGATGAATTCAAGGATTTTTGTAAAGACAATGGAATCATGACATCTTATTCATCTCCCTATCACCCTCAGGCAAATAGACAGGAATCTAGTAACAAAATCATTTTGACAATTCTAAAGAAAACACTTGAGAAAAATAAAAGAGCTTGGCATTCAAAACTAAATTTTTCCCTATGGGAAAATAGGATTACAATAAAGAAAGCTACCAGGAAGTCCCCATTTGAACTGGTGTATGGTCTACACTCAAGATTACCCATATATAATTTGCTTCCTATTTATAAATTTATTCAAGATGAGGAATTGGATGTATCAGATCCAATGCAAGATAGAATCATGCAATTGACTAAATTGGATGAAATAAGAAGGGAAAGTCAAAGGAGCAATATCAAGTTGTAAAAAAAGATGAAGTACCTCTATGACAAAAGAGCTACAACTAGAAAATTCAAAACAGATGACCTAGTGCTTCAGTGGAATGTGAGAGCAGAGGATAAGGGAAAACATAAGAAATTTGAATCATTATGGCTTGGTCCCTATATAATCCATGAAGGTTTTGGAAAGGATTCTTACCTATATAAAAATATGGATGGAGAAGTCTTTGAGTTTCCAGTGCATGGGTAATTCTTAAAGCCCTTTTTCAACTGAAAGTTCTGGTCTTGATGCACATGTAAATTTCTTGTAAAATTGTATAGTTTTGTTTCTTTTTAGTCGTGAGTTTTTCTCCTTGTTTTAGGTTAGAAATTTTTTTTGGTCTACTTTCCCAGAGATCTATGGTTCTTGCTTTAACTCTCATTTAAACATCCTCAGATAGAGCCACTATTGGTAGTTTTTCCATTTTTGAGGTTTTCTCTTTCAAAATTTTGGTTTTTTGATCTTTGTCCTATTTTTTTGTGGTTTAGGTCTCAGTCTTTTAGGCCCTAGAAGCTCCAAGTCTCATTTTAGGTGAAAGCCCTAGGTTTCAGGTCTCATTTCTTTAGAAAATCCAAAGAAGCCCTAAAATTTCTCACCCAAGTCTATTTGGTCGTTACCTTTTTCAATCACTTAAAAGTATTTTAAAACATGTGTGCTTTTGTCTTTTCGGTTAGTCACTTAATCTCCCAAGAAAATTGGTATATTCCTTGTTACTTAGCGATTACCCCAAAACCCTTTGTCACATAGTCTACCTAAGCTGAGGGAATATTCATTCTCTTCAAATGACTTAGCGGTCTCCCTTAGTCACCAAGTCTCTGAATCAGTATTGTGAGATCTAGCGACTACTGTGATAAATGTTTGCAAAAGTTACTATAGTCTCTAGATCTCCAGATCGAAATGCCTTTAGTCGGGAGATCTCTGAAAGAAGTAGGAAATTGATATAATATTTAGTGATATTGAAACTTTGAGTTGGTTGTTGAATCTCTAAATGTAAAGTGGTGGTCTATTTTGTGATCCGTAAGGTCTCCAATTATTCAGCGGTTAAGTCATTTTATTCTGTGACTTGGCATTCTCTTTAGTCACGTGTTCTCATCACCCTGGCAGTTATGTCTTTGGCGGTCATGATTTAGCAACCCGATTATCTCTGGATCTCCCAATGAAGCTGTTAAGTTACAAAGCTGCAGTGACTTAGCGAGGACCATTGGATCAAGTTCTAATCGATGGTTAATGATTATTCTCATTATTTGACCAAGGTTAAGTGATTTATCTAATGACTTAGAGAGTAATGGTGTTCATGACATCTCTAGTTCTAACCATAGTTCGAAAAGATATTCAGTGATAGTGAGATGTCTACAGTCGTGCGTTCGATGGATGGATATGAGTTAAGAGGAAGGTTTTCCAGTAGCTATTTTTTGGCCGTTGATTTTGTTTTGATCAAGTGATGGTTGTGCAATCTCAGAATTGAACCATGGCTTAAAATATGATCTAGCAACCTTGAGGATTGCATTGTCACCCGATCTCTAGGATAAACTCAAGTTAAGGAAGTTGTTTGGCAATTAAGAGATGGTCATCAATCGTGTAATCATTAGGAAGACTAGAGTTTAGTATTGACCAAAGTCAAAAGATTGAAGAAAATTATGGGTTTCCATTTGCTAGATTTTGTAATTTGTGTCTATGGGATTGGCTGACAAAGCATGGAAAATATAAATAAAATGTGGGCTTGACTATAAGTTGCCAGATCTCTAGACAAGATAAATTAAAGTTCTCATATCTACAGTCGCTAAAACTTTGAATAGTTCAGTTGGAGGGTCTCAAGAAGAAGTTTGAAAAGTCAACTGGCTTTAGTGACTAAGAGATTTACTATTGTCACCAGATCTTGTCATAGCGCTTTATCGCCAGGTCTTGGGATAAATTATAAGAAGAAATAAGTTGCAGTGACTAAAGTGGTGACTATAGTCACCAAATCTCTAAATCATGGAAAATTTAAAAATCAAAGGGTCGCTTAATCTCTAGATGATATCAAAGGGTCTTAATTCTTTTAGTAACTATGATTTTCCACCTTGTTCACTGAGTCTCTAGATAAAGTGAGAGTTGTTATATAACCAAAATTTGTTATAGTCGCCAGATCCCCAAAACTATTTAAAGGGCACTAGATTTTTCAGTGATTACAAGAAAGTGTCATAGTCACTAGATCGCCAGAAAATTAAAATTGATTATCGATCATTTTCTCGGCCATGTCTAGTGAATTGAAGTTCTGAGTGTGCCAAGTAATGGTGGAGGTGACATGGTTACAAATTTCTAATTTCTTACAAATTTTTGCATTCAATTCTGCAAAATATATACAGTTGGTCATCATTCTTTCAAACTACCAAGCATTTGCAGAGCCCAAATGATAGAATTGTGTAAGGACTTTCAGAGTGAGTTCAAAAGTTTTAGTACATCCATAATTTGTAGACAAGATGAGTCGACAGATGGGAGGTGAGCCTACAACTAGTAAGGGCACTAAGGAGAAGGCTAAGAAGAGCTACTCAGATGAATTCCTCACCTTATTACCAGGCTCATCACAAAACAAAAAGGTTAGTGATGAATGTTTTACCGATGAACTTTCTCAGTGTAGAGATGCTAGGACACTAGATGTCACTAGAATGTGCCTATTTAAGTATTTTTATAAAAATTCTAAGACTCCAGTCACTGTCTCGAACCCTTGGACTTCAAGGTTAGCAAAATTGATAGTTCCTGAAGTTTTTCTAGACATAGATGTCCTAATTTTTTTATCTAGCAACTACGATCCCTTGTCAAGAACAATTAGGAAAGCTAAAGGGTCTCCTCTAGTCACCCTTGATAGAAGTTCATTCATTAGGGCTTTCAGTCAAGTCCCTATGGCTACCAAAATAAATTTATAGGCCTTGGCCAATAGATATGTTAGGGAGACTGTTGTGGTTACAAGAGAGGTTCAAGCCCATATTCCTTGGGAGAGAAAGAAGTACATTGCACCTATAGCTGGGTCAAACCTATATTATTTCAAGGATCTACAATTCTACATGAATTATATTTCATACAGATTGTGTAACGTATTGGGAATTGATGGTGGAGAAAGAATTACTCCAGAGTTTTTGATGATAGCATTGGATTCCCAGAGTCTCCATGTGAGAAAGGGATATGATTACATAGGGTTTGTAATCAACAAGATGCATGAGGGATTGTAGGCTTTGAAAGCTTTTCCATTTGTCCCGCACCCTAATTTATGCATTATTCTCTATTAATGCATTTGATTTTATATTTCAATTATAACATTATAAATATGGAATACTTGGAGCCACAAATGACATATAAGGGGAAGCAAAACCCGGTGCAGTTCTAGATAAGGGCTTGGAGTCCTTCTACTACAAGGAGTGATTTCTATGGTTTTGAGAAATAGATAGTTCTGCCTATCCTCCTTAGTGTGGGAATTGAGTTAATAAGATTGTCTACTAAAGTTTTATAGCTGGTGAGGCCCCAACAGTTTGTTGATAAATGGGATAAGGGCCATAATTGGGGAGACATATATTATGAAAAGGCATACACTTTAATTAGAGTGTATAGGTGCCCCCAGCCCCCTCACATATTACCATTCTTTGCTCCACCAAGGGTGACATTTCTGGAATTCATTTAGCAATTGATGTTGACTGATAAGGAGCATTTGGCTTCATATAGGAAGGGAACTCTTACTCCAAAGAACTTTAGAGTGCATAGTATCACAATAGGAAATAATTCCTTGACCAAAGTTGATGAATGGTTGGGAAGATTCAGAATGCATGCTGCTTCCCACAGGTATGTAGATACAGAAGGTTTTATGGTTGCTCCTAGGAAATATTACATGCCTACCATCCCTTTTAACAAAAGACATGAAGAGTTTCCTGAAGATGATGTAATAAGAAATATTATAGAGGAGGATGAATTGGCAAGTAGAGCCTCCCAGATACATGACTTATATGCAATGGAGAAGAGATCGAGACAAAAGGGATTGGTTTTCAATGGGTTTTTCCATACTTTGCCTTATCTTTAAAGGCTTGAGCAAATGATGTCTTAGTACAATACCTTAATGAGGACTTTTGAAGATCAAATTGATGAGATAGACAAGAAGAAGAAGGTCTATTCTGAATCTGAGTGTGATGAAGATAGTGATGGTGGCTATTCTGTACATAGTGTTCCCCCTCTAGAAAAAATAATGGTAGAGAGGCATCAGGTTGAAGGAAATATTGTTGATCTTGTAGAGCTTCATAGCTCTCAAGATACAAGTGAGCCACCTCCAAAGAAGCAAAGATTATTGGTTGGTGAGTCTTCTTAGGTGAAGAAAATAGATAGGATAGGAGCCCTTTTTCTTGGAACTAGTGTCCATCATCACCAGTTAAGAAAGAAAATAAGAGAAGAAAAGAGAAAATAGAAGCTTGAAATTAAAGATGTTGAGTTTCCCTTGGTTCTATGCCAAGATGAAAGAATGATTAAAAAAGATGCCTTCTTGAAGGATGATAGTTTCATAGAGTCAGAGGAGTTCAAGAGCTTCTTGATTTGGCACAAACAACAATAGGTTGCATCTAATGTACAAATCACTAAAAAAGGCCAAGTGCCAAAGGAGGCAGTGCAACAATTGAGAGAGTATGACCCTGAGGCTGAGAATTTCACCCTAGATGAGGCCAGACAAATGGTGAAAAAGAGAAACATGCTACTTGTGCTTGGGTGGAACTTATATTTGAATTTCATTATTGATCAAATTTAAAGGTAGGATGACATAACTTTGTCTTCGAAAACCCAAGTGGGAGACATTGTTAGAGGATTTCGGTATAGCCCAAAGAATCAAGCATTAGCCTTATGGAGTCTTTATCCTAAGGATAAAAAGCCTTCAATTTTGAATGTAAAGGAGTAGATGGAAGGAGATAAGATTATATGGTCCATCCATCATACAGGGGACTTGGAGATTTCTCAAGTATTGACTCATTTTTCCAAGTTAAATGAAGATAAAATAAAGCAACTATCAGAGAGATATGGCTCCCTTCTTGAAGATTACAGTTCATTATTGAAAGATAGGGATCTCTAAATAATAAGGGAGAAGGCACTTGAGAAATCTTTGGTAGATTTAGAGTTAGAAGTCATGAATAGTCCTGTGACTACTCCTGCACCTCCTGAGTAACCTGCATTAACTAAGGCACAAGGAATGTCAGAAGAGGAAGTAGCTACAAAATTAAAGAAAATAAATATAGAGAAAAATGAGGCTATCTTGTAGGCCTTATTAAAAATTTTGCAGCACAGAATTGATATGATCAAGGATAAATCAGATTTAGTTTTTAATGCTTATAACAAGTTGCCTGCGTTGCAGTTGGAAGTTGATAATTATGTTCAAATTTTAAATGGATAGTATGGAGACTGGTATGTTAGGGAACCACTTTTTGAGAGATTGGCATTTTCTCAATCTTTGAGAAATAATATTCCACAAATAGTTTTGCAGGTTGGTGAGGAGATAGATAGAATTAAAGCCATATTACCACTTTTTAAGGGTAAGGCAAATATGATTGAGGCTAAGATAACCATGCTTAGTTCCCATTCCAACAAGTTTATTCCTTCTATCAAGAATGAAGATGGAGCCATAAAGAGCCTTGATCAATGGAGATTAGAATTTGATCTTATATTGCCTAGGAAGGAGGCATTTTTAGGGGAAGGAAATGAAGTAGATTTGGAAAGGTTCAATAAAACTTTGGATGAGGCTATTAAGGAAGAAAAAGAGGTCACCAAATTTTCAACAGATGTCAAAGCAATCATAGATACCAGGTGGGGAAGACAAAAGGCACAATTACAGCTTGTTCAAGATTTTAAATGGCAGACAAAGGAAGAAGTAGGTGTGTGGGATGAGTTAACAAAGCCCAAGAAGATCAGATTCACTATAGTTGACTTGGATATCTTGGATGAAGAATAAGGAGGACATCTAGAGAACCTAACAATTGAGCTTAGAATACAGGGATGATAAGCTATCATTTAAGAATGGTGTAAGTTAGCCAGAATGGGGGTCACCATATGTAGTTATAACTAAAGCTGCTATCATGAATACTTGTAGACAAAGGTGTCAGATATCAGTGATCCAGAATGAAAAATAGTCCAAGATAATTTTATCTATCCACCACCTAAGGGCGTATTGTATCTTGTCTTTTATTGCTTTGTATTTTTATGCTCTTTAGGGTTAGGGTTTTCAACCATCTGAAGCTTGTTGCATTCTCACAAATAAGAGAATTCCAAGATGGTTGAAAAGATATAAATAGAATTGTATCCTCATTTTGAGGGGGTGGGGTGAAAAGATAATAGAAAAACCAAGTACATTTTCTGCATAATAGACTTTTGAATTGGGTGTCTGAATTTTTGAGCATAAAGTATTCTTATGTAAATTGCAAGTCTTCGTTAATATAAATATACTACAATTCTTATCTTTTGTTGTTATTGTCTCTCTATTTTTGTATTTACTCTTGTATGTTTTTTATGTAAGGCATTTAGAATATATTGGTTGATAAGAAATTTCTATAATTGGTTATGAGTTTCTCTCAAGGAGAGAATTAAAAATCTTGTTATCAATTTCAGGGAGTAAATATATCTATAGGGATATTGATAGTAATAATATTAGATAGATAGAATAGTTTGTAAGGCATCCTATTTGGATTGTAGGTTGTATGTAAGGCATACTATTATATTTCTTTAAAAGGACTTGTGGATTTTCATTAAGGACTCTTTTTTCCTTTGGATTCAGGCACTGGTTTGAAGTGTGTTTCTTCTTAAGTGTTATCTTTTGAAATCTTTAGAAGGATAAAAATTAATTTCATTACCAGTATTTTTATTTTCAAGAATTTTGTTGATAGAACTATATCCAAGTGGTATAAGTTCATATTTAGTGATTCCTTAAAGAAAGAATCAAAAGGTTACCCTTCCTTGAGTTTAACTCAAAAAGAGAAGAAGGATGAATCTCCTTATACCACTGCTCCATGCTTTTACATTTATTTATTTTATCATAATACTTTGTATTAGGATATTATGGGTTGTCTATAGAGTAATAATGTTTTATTGAATTAACTTGAAGAATTAATAATAAAGCAGTGAAGAATCAATCCACCTAATCTAAAAGCATACTTGAAAAATAGTAACCTATCATAGGCAATACTCACCTTAGACCTGTGGAGCTCAAAGAAGAAGGAGGATTTCATTTATGTTAGGAATGCGAACACTGAGAGGGTTGGGGGGGGTGAATCAGTGTTCACTATATTTTAACTTTTAACTTTAATCTGAATACTGAATTATAAATGCTCAAGTGCTGAATTAAACATTCACATAAACATGAAACATGAAATCAATACATGACATCAATATGGTTATGGGGAAACTCAAATAGGTAAAAACCCTGGTGGGACTTGATACCCACTAATAATCTGCACTAGTGTTTTGTGATCCTTGTTAGAAGATCCTTTACCCTGTTAGGAGTAGCTTTACAATGCTTTTAGTATAGTAGACCTTGTTAAGGGTTAGACCCTATTAGGAGTCTTTTACAATGATACCTATTAGGGGAGTGGACTCACTATCGTAGAGCTCACTGCTCAAATGATGAAGGCTACAACCTTCTGAGATCACATACACACTATATCTACAAGTGAACTATTGCTATGACATTTCTTGTTAGATGAGTTCCTTTGGTGCATTGATGCTTTGACCTCTTGCAAAGCTCTAATACATCATATGCTCTCTTCACATACCTTTACTCTACTTCTCACAACTCTATTACAACTTGCTTGACTTCCATACCGATTACAATGGGAGCACCTTATATTTATGTGCTTATACCAATTATACAATTAGGTCGGCCCTATAACTAATTACAAATAATGCTTCCAAATGAATTGGCTTAAGTGTGATTACAATTATACATATACATATGTCAGCAACCTAAATAAAATGGTTGCATAGCCTCTACAACATTAATTTACAATCGCAAACCAAAATAGTCATTGTCAGCCCTATGCTTTGTTTTCTGCTGGCACACACTGGCTATGCAACTTCAACTGACTGTAACTTTCAAATATTTGCATATCTACTTATGCACTCTTAAAATAAGCATAAGTATAGTCTAAAAACCTTAAATTCTAGGGTGCATACCATAATTCATCCATACGCATGGGTGGAGGTGCTTTGAGTCTCTAGTGCTCTGTATGTTGTCCAGTCTTCAATACTTAACTGATTTATGATCTTTACACTTAGTGCATTGACTCCAAACTACTATATGACTTTGTTGCCATAATGACAACACTATATCTAGTCATATACTTCAGTATAGACAAATTTACAACAATCTCCCCCTTTGTCATTGATGGCAAGTAAGGAATATGGCCAAGTCTCTATCTGATCCTTTACACAAAAAACTTTTGTCTTCTATATATTTTATACATACTCTTATATCTCCTTATACATCTTATATACTCCATATTATATACAACTCCCCCTTTGACATCAATGACAAAGGTGCATCAAAAAAATTTATCTACATACACTCACTGAGGGAAAACATCCAGATATGCAATCTTGAGTTTCTGGATCTCCTTCTTCCAAAAGGTTATCAAAGAATTGACTATCTGTAGATGGGCGCATAATGCATATTGAAGCTTCTCCATCTTCTCTAATTCTATGCTTGGAACTTGATCATAGGTTATCATGGTCACATCAATCTCCTTTATGTTTTGACTGAGAATGTCTAGTGAGGGTGCAAGAGCATTCCTCAACTAAATCTTTCTAGACCTTATCTTCTCCATTTCTTTCTCTACCTTCTCAATTATGTCCAACTAACCTTGATAGACATTATTGCACATGTTTTCATTAGTGGTTGTATCTAGCACTAAAATCTTCACCTTCTCAATCATTGCCTCTGCATTTTTTATCTTCTTAAGATGGGCATCAGTGAACTTATCCTGATCCATGGATTCTGCAATGACTTTCCTTCCTTGATCTACAAACTCCTTCAATGATTCTTGACCAGACTTGAGAGAGTTCAAGTCTAGTGCAAAATTACTCATTATTTCATTGAGTCTCTTTTTTAAGTATTTCTCCTTTGCCACTATGGTCACATATTCTTCTAGGCTTGAGAAATTAACTTTGAACTATGATATGATTATGCTCACATCATCCACCAAATGTACATTTACCATCTTTTTATCCTCTGGCAATAAACTATTTAGAATATTTATTGATTCCACCAGGAGGGGATTTTTCATTACTTGCTTCTCCTTAGCCTTCTCCATAGCTAGGATGTTGAACTTAATCAGGTCTTCTTCCTTCCAGGAGTCTAAACTACTAGTGTTAGGTGTGAAACTTGACAACAATGCTGAGGCGGGAGTGATGGGAGTGTTATCCATCACCTCTTGCTTCACCTTGAGAAAATCAACAAAAGATTCATCTTTCTTTTCTAACTCTACTCCTTTCTTTTCTTCTTCTTTCTCATCAAATATATTTTCTATGATTAATTCTTCTTGCTGAGTGGGAGGGGTATTGCTACATAAGATTTCTACTTCCTCAGTGCTGACAAATGCTTCCTCAAACTTATCCAAGTCCTTATTAGTAGCCGCCATGGCTATTTCCACATTATCTATGATAATTGTGCTGTCTTTGGGTGATTCTGACATGGGCACAGACTGATCTACTTCTGTTTGAGTTTTTGCTATGGGCACTAAGTCCCAAGGACTTGTCATTGGTACATTAGTGGGTTCTACCACTTTATCTTCCTTAATGGGTGCATGAGTGATGGGCACAGTAGGTGGTTTGATCTGTTATTCCAACAACACCTTCTCAAAGGCCTTCTCTATTTCCTTTGTTATCAACTCATAATCTTTGTTCATAATGTGAAGAATCTCTTCTTTAGAACATATAGGTAGAGTGTCTTCTACCACTTTTTCCCTAATCCTTAGGTCTTCTTCATTTGCTTGTCTTTTAAGGTTTTCTAGAATATCCTATACATTATCTAGTATTTCTATTTTAAATTCAAGACTATCTTCTTGAACTTTATCAAATGTTTGATAATCATACCATGAATTTCAGACTTATCAATCTCACTATATGATTCATAGAACTTCCCTATTTGATCAATTCTTCCCTCATCAACAATTCTTGTATATAGAACTTTGAGGCTAGGTCTAAATCCTACCTAAGGAGGTGCTTGAGTGTTTTTCTTGCTCCTTAATGCTTGTGAGGATGGATGACTAGTGCTTGCTTCTTTCTTCCTCTTGAATAGAGGCTTATACTCCAGAGGAGTATCTTTGGGCACAGAAGGAGTACTATCATCCTTATCCTTCTGACTGTCATCTTTCTCAATTTTTATCTTATTTACCTTAGGATCTTCTTATTCTTCCTCTGCTGTTGTGCTCTACAATTCTAGGGAAATCTTCTCTTCCCTAGCCTTGTCAAGATCTTCTTGAGATACACCATGTATCCTCAAGATCTCTGATGTAACTTTTGTAACCTTTCTTTTAGTTGCAGCACTATTCAGCTTAGCATCAACTTCTCTAGATTTTTCTTCATAGGTTCCCCACCTAGGTTCATTGTCATCTTTGGGAGCTGATAGCAGTACCTGTGCATAGGCTTCAAGAACTTGTTCCTCAACCTCATACCCAAGTGGATGAATCCACATAGTTCTAGGCTCAATAGCTTCCATACAAGTAGTATCAATCTCCACCATGAAGCATATTGAATATTTATACTTATCCACAATACTTTTAGGAATCCTATACCTCATCTGCATCCTTGCTCTAAAGGTCTTCAATTCCAAGGTAATGAAAACTCTAAGTGTGCTTTCAGTGCATGCTTTGCTTAATATCTATGGCATGGTAGGAATGGACTTGTCTAGATAGAAGTCTGACACTTTACCAACTATATGAAGGTACATATAGATGATAACGAACCCAAACCTGAATACCTTAGTCTTGTCATGTTTGATAGCCCTAATGTTTTCTATCAACTATGCACGCAAGATCTCACATAAGTTGAACTCTCCATCTTCTTGCACAAGATGGATGGCTACAAGAATAGTGCCTATTAACACACTATTCACCTTCCTGGTATGATGAAACCTATAACCAAGTATCATTGACATTAACTTAATGTCTAGTTTCTCTATCAGCTCAATGGTCATGCTGCGCTTATCACTTCTAGATTTACACACTTGCTCCACCATTTTCCTGACATCCTTATGTTAGAAATAGGGAATACTGAGAGGGGGGGGTGAATCAGTATTCTACAAACTTTATCTTTTTCCCAATTATGGATATAAAAAATTATGTTTATACATGCATAACATAAGAAACTAAACAATATGCATAACAATAAAGAACTCATAACACATGATATGTTTTTGAGGAAACCCTAGCCAAGGGAAAACCCCACTGGGGATGGTACCCACAAAGATCCACTAATCAAAAGTATCCTGTTAAGGATGTTGACCCTATTAGGAGTCTATTACATATGTATAGTGTATTAGTCCTGGTTAAGGGACTATAGGCCTTGTTAGAAGCCTCAACCCTGTTAGGAGTTGTAGATACAAAATCTGATTACAAGATGAGCCCACTACCCAAATAAGTAATATATAATGTATACTGATTAAAAAAATGGATTAAGGTACATAACCTTATACTACTTGCATCAATGTCTTCTTCGCTGCTCTTACATTCACATCATATCATATCATCACCATATTACACTACTCATTCATGCTTCTTCTTGCAATTACAATTACATATATACAAGTTATTAAGGCTAATAACTTTAAATGGTCGGCTTCCATATATCTTTATCCAAAGGTAAACATCTAGGATGTCATCCCTTTATATTGTTAAGTCATTATTTTGGTAAACAAAATAATCCCTTAACTCTTTACCAATTCTGTCTTCATATTCAGACTTGTCAGCTTCACACTGTCTTCGGTAAAACTACCATAACTAATTCTGTACATGCCGTACTAAATTACACTCTAAGATGGGTCATTATTAGCCATCATAACATCTATTTTCAAGTGCACAAGCACTGAAATTGCTCCAGTCAACATCACAAACCAAAACTGTATCCTGGTACACTGTGAAAACACTGTCTCACACTTAGACAAATTTGCATTGCGATCTGCCATACTTGCTCTCTGACATATGCACTCTTAATGTGGATCATATGTTGCCATGATGACAACATCTATGTACTCACTTCAGCCAAATTTCCAACAATTTCCCCCTTTGTCATTGGTGGCAACATATAAGAAAATTGGCTAAGTGTACAAGTCAAAATCTCAAAATGTATAACAAAATTCTAGCCATAGTATAGAATATGTATACTATCCTTATAACTCCTAAAGATATACTTTCTGATACAAAACTTCATACAATACTCCCCCTAAGAGTATCAATCCTCATATATATAACAATTTTTTGCTCTACTACAATCACTCCCCCTTTGACAACAATGACAAAATAAAGTAGGGAGGATTACAAAATTGTAACCCAAAAAAAAATTATACCTCCATTTACTTATTGCAAAGCCAGTAGGCTTGCAACACAATCTGCAAAATTTACTTTCATGGCTTCAAACTCTTTCTCCCATGAATTTATGATAGAATCTGCCACATTCAGAAGTGTGCTTAATCCATAAGCTGCTATCTGACAAGCTTGAAGGTTCTCAAAATTAAATTTTTGAAATGATGTATTAGTAGTAAGACATTCTTCTAATTGTTCCTCAATAATGCTCAACTTCATAGATGTGTGCTCTCTTAGAAGTTCAAATCTTCTCAATTTCCTATTCTTTTCATCTTGCAATGATCTTATTTCATCATAACACTTCCTAACTTTCTTCTCAACATCACTTACTTTTACATTGGGTCCAGAAAGAAGATTAGATTCATTCTGAATCTCAGCTTCCTTCACCTTGATTTTCTGCTCCTCTGCTGCTGTCAAAATCTCAGGTTTTGTACATTGTATGTACAAAGCTTTTCTAGTCTCCAAATGTTTCCTCAAGTTCTTGATACAGACATCAAGACTAATAATATCATTTCTAATATTCTGACTCATACTTAAAAGCATTTCAGCTTCATAAGCTGCTTGAGCTCTTACTTTAGCAATGTCTGATAAGTCGGTAAACTCATAATCAAAAATACTTAGTACCTTTTTGGCTCTCTCTAAAGGATCTTCTTCTGAAATATGTGTAGTTACAATACTTTTCAACTTCTCTATCAGTTCCTTCAGACTTCCTTCTAGATTCTTTACTTTCTTATTCTTTCCAATAATCTTATTCAAAGAACTAATCAGCTCTAGCTGATCATCATCATCAACTTCTTTACCTAAGTCTTCAAACAAAGTTACAATTTATTTCTTCTTTTCTTTAGGAGTGGGTGCATGAATTTCTATCTCTTTAGGTTCATCACTCACCAATTTAGTCTGCATTGCTTCTTCAGTCCTATCCAGTTCATCAACAGCCAAATTGTCAATAATATTATCTAAATTCTTAAATACATTATCTTTAGTGGCCAAGGTCACCTTAGTACCTTCAATGTCCATTGTATCATCTTCAATGTTAATAACTGAAAGAGATGGAATATCCTCTTATTCAGCATCAACTACATGTCCTGATGCAACTGAAGTTTCTCCAACAATTTCTATCATTACTCTAATTATTGCTTGCTTTGTTTCTGTTCTCACTTGCTCATACTGTCCTACCATGATCTGAATGGTTCTCCTCTTAGTCCTCAAAAGAGTGTCAAGGAGCTTCAAAATCTACTTCAAATGATCATCATCTTTCACTTCACAAAGCTTTCTCACAAGATTCTCTCTTATAGTTTTGTCTTCCTCAGATGCTCTCTATTTTCTATTAATAAGTTTAGTAAACAATTCATCAAGTATCTGACCTTGAATAGAGTCAAATTTCTTATCTACCAAAATCATATTCTTCACAATAGCATTCTCTAAATTAATTTTATCAGTATAATCATAAAGATCATAATATTTATTCATTCTTGCAAAATCTCCATTCTCAATAATCTGCTCATTTAGCTTTTCAACTTTTGGTTTCCAAGCTTTCTTCTTAATATCATCTTTAACTTCTACAAACTTTCTTGGTACTGGTTGAACTATAGTCTTCTGTCTCTTTCCTGGTCCAGTAGCAATTTCTTTCTTTCTCTTGCTCGGTGTTACTTGTTCCTTTTCTGGTTCTTATACTTCCACTTTAACTAGTGTAGGCTCTCTTTGTACTGCACTGGATAAAGGTGGTACACTCAAGACTTCTCCCTATCCAACATCTCTCAATGCTGCTACTATTTGTTTAGCTATGAAAAATTCTCTTTCTATCATCCCTGTGTCTTTCAATATTCTCTTTATGGTATTGTCAACTCTTTTCTTAGACTGTTTCTCTTCAATTTTAGCTTTAACAAAATTAAAGTTGTCTTCATAAGTTCCAAACCTGCTGCATTGGGTGTCCAATTTACTTTTTAGCAATCTTCTAACATACTCTTCTATCTCAATCTCAGAAATCTCATAGCCAAAAGGGTCTATGAGTTCAACTCTAGGTTCTACTTCTTCAATGTAAGTAAAGTCAGTGTCAATCATGAAACAAATATCATTCTTATATTTCTCCACAAGTGACTATGGAATCCTTGATCTACTAGTTACCAAATTCTGAAATGTCTTCAAAACTAACATAGCACTCTCATTAACTTGATCAATAACATGATTTCTATAAACTTTGTTTATTCTTTCCATCGTAGACTATCCATCATTCCAATTATTTCCAATTGTATAAGGAAATCTTCTCAAAAGGTGGAAAAACATATGTGTAATCAAAGATGAGAATCTAAATTGTGCATATTTAGACTTCTTAATCTTCTCCAAATTCTCAAACAATTGAATTCTCAAAATCTCACACATATCAATAGAAACTTTGTCTACACACATCAAATAGGCAATGTGAACCATGCTAGCTGCCATGTCATCTTCTTTGGAATTAGCACAAAACTTTGTAGTCAAAATCTTACATAGATATCTTACATCATGTTGTCTAATCTTGCTGATAACAATACCTCTACCATTATAGGATGATCCAGTGTTGTCAATGACAATCTTCCTCATGTTTTTCTCATTTAAAGGGATAGCATCAAGTTTGGATAAACTGGTGACTTCATGAATTAGGTCAGCTATGATGTCAATCACTCTATCTTCTAACCAAAATTTCCCATTGTGAATTCTACTTAAAATGATCTTTGTGCACTCTTCATTATCGAATTCATACTACAACCATACGTGACAATTTCATTATTTTTCAAATGTTCATAACCTTGCTTCAATGACATATCCTGGTTATATATATTCTGATACTCACTTGAAAAATCACTGTCATTTACTATTTCCAATTTACATCCAAGATAACTCTTTACATTTTCCAAATGCAAAACTCTATCTGGTACAGATGATAAAGCAAACTCAGGGTCTACTTCTAAAGCTTCTCCTAGTTCTTTCTTCAATTTAGGTCTGTTCTTGTCTCTAATGTTGTCAATCAAAGATGTATCCATGTTTCCTTCTAATTCTTTATACTGATTCAAAGATTTGTCAAGATAAATACCTCAAATTTGTGATTCTAGGGTTTGCGAAGATTCAGTGCTTAAATCCTTCACAAAATCTCTGCAAAAAACTTCCAATCTCTAATTTTGATCTCCTTGATACTTTAATTCACTTTGACAATCAAATAACATCAATCATAACCTTTTATAACTTCAATCATACTTAATTCTGACATCACATTCAATTCTTTTGCCGCTTCTTTTCAAAAGTTATTCCTGTTAACCTACAAAACTCAAAACTTCTTGCGATCTCAAAAAACATAATATTTTCTTTTGCACTCTTAACCATAGCATTAGTACATCATAATATACCTTCTATTAATTGTTCAAGACTTAGTTCATCATAAATCTAATTCTACACTAAATCTAAGTTCCTAATCTACTATAATTTACATAAATTAAGTGTTTAAAGATAGGTCAGGTAAGGATTCATTCTTACCAATTAATACTTCACCTATCTAATTACCTTCCATGTTGATTATGCCTTCTTGATCCATTCCTTTAACATACTTCACTTCATCTATATTGCTACAAGAATCTTTCTATCTATTACTTGTATCTTCATTCCTTCTTGCATTGTTTCTAGGGTTAGGGTTCGGATGATAAGTTCCATTGTTCATTCTGCAAAACCTTGTTGTATGTCCAATCCTATTGCATATCTGACAAACAATTCCATTATTCCTATATCTTTGTCCTTGCTGATTAATCTGTGACCTACAATTTCTAGCAATGTGTCCAACTTTGTTGCATCTATAACATACTACTTCATTTCTTATGTTCATGTCTTCAGTAGGTCTCTTATTTGCATTGTTAGTATTCCTAAACATTCTATTACCATAATTATTCTCAATAAATTTAGGTCTTCTACATTCAATAGCTCTATGTCCAAAACCATGACAATTATAACAATAACCATTAAGAGGTTTAAATTGTTTACCTGTGCAATCTCTTTTTATATGACCAATAGTATTACAAGCAAAACATCTACCTTTGAATTCTCTTTGCATACCTTTGGGTGATTCTTCTTTCTTTGATGATTCTCCTTCTTCTTTAGGTGCATCTTCAGATTTGTTGATCTCATCAGGCTTCTTCTCATCTATGCTTTCAAATGTCTTCAGATCTGGTTTCTTGCTTTCATCATTTGTTCTGAATATATTAAATCCAAGTCCAATCTTATCATAGGATGGTTTCCCAAAAGAAACTTGTTCATCGATCTTCTCACTATTTGAATATAGCCTTTCAAGTTGTTGTTTGGATTGAGTCAGTTCACCTTTCACAATCTTATTGTACTTCTCAAGTTCTGCATACTGCACATTTACTTTCTCAAATTCGGATGTCACTTTTTCAAGTTTAGATTTCAGTTCTTCATTTTCAGTCTTTAGACTTTCATTCTCAAATTTCAGATTTACTTCATTTTTTATATTCCATCTTTCAAACTAAGCTTCAAATTTACTATCTTCAATTCATGCTTAAGGATCTCATTTTCTTTTTCCAAGTTGCTATCACAATCTTCAATAAGAATTTTGGATTCCTTTTCAAATCTTAGATCTTCTAATTTGTTCTTCAATTTCTCAATAAGGTCTTTTGCATCATCATACTTTCTTTTCAAAGTATCTTTTTCAATAGTAAGCAAATCAATCTATTCAAGAGCTTCTTCAAGATTCTTCTATAGTTGATCCATATCCATAGAGATCTTACTCAAGCTACTAGGCTTTCCTTGAATGATTCTTTTCCGAGTAACTAAGCTCTGATACCAATTGTTAGAAATAGGGAATACTGAGAGGGGGGGGTGAATCAGTATTCTAAAAACTTTATCTTTTTCCCAGTTATGGATATAAAAAATTATCTTTATACATGCATAACATAAGAAACTAAACAATATGCATAACAATAAAGAACTCATAACACATGATATGTTCTCGAAGAAACCCTGGCCAAGGGAAAACCCCGATGGGGATGGTACCCACAAAGATCCACTAATCAAAAGCATCCTATTAAGGATGTTGACCTTGTTAGGATTCTATTACATATGTATAGTGTATCATTCCTAGTTAAGGGACTATAGGCCTTGTTAGAATCCTCAACCCTGTTAGGAGTTGTAAATACAAAATCTGATTACAAGATGAGCCCACTGCCCAAACAAGTAATATACAATGTATACTAATTAAAAAAATGGATTAAGGTACATAACCTTATACTACTTGCATCAATGTCTTCTTTGCTACTCTTACATTTGCATCATATCATATCATCACTATATTACACTACTCATTCATGCTACTTCTTGCAATTACAATTACATATATACAAGTTATTAAGGCTAATAACTTTACATGGTTGGCTTCCATATATCTTTATCCAAAGGTAAACATCTAGGATGTTGTCCCTTTATATTTTTAAGTCATTATTTTGGTAAAAAAAATAATCCCTTAACTCTTTACCAATTATGTCTTCATATTTTGACTTGTCAGCTTTACACTGTCTTCGGTAAAACTGCCATAACTAATTTCGTACATGCCGTACTAACTTGTGTTTTGAGATGGGTCATTAGTAGCCATCATATCATCTATGTTAAAGTGTGAAAGAATTGAACTTGCTCCATTCAACATTACAAACCAAAACTGTATCCTGGTACACTGTGAAAACATTATCTCACACTTAGACAAATTTGCATTGTGATCTGCCATACTTGCTCTCTGACTTGTGCACTCTTAATGTGGATCATATGTTTCCATAATGAAAAAATCTATGTACTCACTTCAGCCAAATTACCAACACCTTACCCATAGGAAGGATGGCACCTATCTTAGAAAGGGATGTCATCTCATGAATTAGGTCTTATGTGATTCTTACTGGTATATCTCCAACCCAAAACAGATCATCATGGATTATTCTCAATAATCAACATGTGCACTCTTGCACAAAGGTTCCAATACACTCCAATAGCTTAAGTCCAAAGGCACATACTCTGAGGATGAGCATACCAGCCATGTAGGGGTCTAGAGCTAAATTAGCTCCCCCTATGACCCTGAGGGCCATTTATGAAAATGTAGAGGGTGCCTCCACTAGGGATGCATCCAATACATTACCATCAACATTTTCTTTCTTTCCATCTAACAAAATCATGCTCACATCTTCTGATGCCTTCACAAACTTGACTTCTACTTCAGGATCCAAAAGTGGTTCTTTGGCCTTTGTAGGGCTTTCCTGACCTTGCATCCTTGATCTACAAAACTTTGAGATATGTGTAGCCTTGTTACAGGTGTGACAAATCACTGGAGGTCTATTATTCCTTGGGGCATTGACATGAGTCACCATTCTACATTTTTTTGCTGTATGACCATTATAGTTACATATCTAACATGTAACATTCTGAGAACTTCTTGCATTGGTCTAATTCTGATTTCTTTGATCATGTTGAATCATGTTCTTCTTACTAGTCTTGCAATTTATTGCTCTATGACCAAATCTATTACATGTATAACAATAACCATTAAAGGGATTTACCTCTATACAGTTTCTTGCAATGTGTCCATTCTTGTTACATGCAAAATAGGTGCGTTCAACATGCTTGCACTCATTTTTAGGAGGACTACCATTGTCTTTGGTTTGATCTTCAGTCTTCTCAATATCAGTAGATTCTTTTTGTGTCTCCTTTCTTGCTCGCATGTTATCAATCTAATTTTGTGCTTCATTGTATCCAATACAGCTAGTGTCTCCTTTGACTCTTCTTTCATACAACTGAGATTCTATCAAATCAGAACTGGTGTGCAATTTGTCAATGTGGTTCTTTGCATCTTTCAATTCAGACTCCAATCTTGCTTTGCAATTCTTCAGATCCAAGATTTCCAAATTTTCTTCCCTTAACTCTTCATTGAGTTGAAGGTTCTCCTTTACTTGTTCATTGTAGACATCTTGATTGTTCATTAGTTTTTCATCAAGTTCTTCAAGCTAACTCACTAAGGATGCATTTTCTTCATTCAACTTCTTGACTTTTTCTTCAAGATCACTATTAGAGCATCCCTTCAAATCCTTTCTTAGTTTCTTGATAACTAATTGAGCATCACTGACTTTTTCTTTTAGTTTTTCAATTTCTCTTTCTAAGTTGTCTAGGTCTTCAAGAGCTACTTCAAGATTCTTCTTCAAATCTTCTTTTTCCATGATCTCCTCAAGTGGTTAAACTTCTTTGCTGAGTACCAAAGCTCTGATACCAATTGTTAGGAATGGGAACACTAAGAGGGGGGCTGAATTAGTGTTCACTATATTTTAACTTTTCACTTTAATTTGACTATTGAATCATAAATGCTTAAGTACTGAATTAAACATTCACATAAACATGAAACATGAAATCAACACATGACACCAATATGGTTATGGGGAAACCCAAATAGGTAAAAACCCCGTGGGGACTTGATACCCATTAATAATTTTCACTAGTGTTTTGTGATCCTTGTTAGAAGATCCTTTACCCTGTTAGGAGTAGCTTTACAATGCTTTTAGTACAATAGACCTTGTTAAGGTTTGGACCTTGTTAGGAGTCTTTTACAATGATCTCTATTAGGGGAGTGGACTCACCATCCTAGAGCTCATTGCTCAAATGATGAAGGCTATAACCTTCTGAGATTAGATACACACTATATCTGTAGGTGAACTATTGCTGTGACACTACTTGTTAGATCAGTTCATTTGGTGCGCTGATGCTTTGACCTCTTGCAAAGCTCTAATACATCATATGCTCTCTTTGCATACCTTTTCTCTACTTCTCACAACTCT
This sequence comes from Chamaecyparis obtusa, assembly GCA_027943335.1. Lineage (NCBI taxonomy): Eukaryota > Viridiplantae > Streptophyta > Pinopsida > Cupressales > Cupressaceae > Chamaecyparis > Chamaecyparis obtusa. The sequence continues at coordinate 2,700,572 of BSBK01000790.1, read as the reverse complement.
ATTACAACTTTCTTGACTTCCATACCAATTACAATGGGCACACCTTATATTTATGCGCTTATACCAATTATACAATTAGGTCGGCCCTATAACTAATTACAAATAATTCTTTTAAATGAATTGGCTTATGCGTGATTACAATTATACATATACATATGTCAGCAACCTAAATGCAATGGGCGCATAGCCTCTACAACATTAATTTACAATTGCAAACCAAAATAGTCACTATCGGCTCTATGCTCTATTTTCTATTAGCACACACTAGTTGTGCAACTTCAACTGACTGTAACTTTCACATCTTTGCATATCTACTTATGCACTCTTAGACTAAGCATAACTATAGTCTAACAAACTTAACTTCTAGGGTGCATACCATAATTCATTCGTACACATGGGCACATATGCTCTAAGTCTCTAGTGCTCTGTATGTTGTCCAGTCTTCAACGCTTAACTAATTTCTGATCTTTACACTTAGTGCTACAAATAGTTAAACTAACCTATGACTTCAAAGGAGGAATTATGAAATATAGTTGTAGGTAGTTATCTCTTCTATAATGAAAATGGTACCAGGCCAACCCAATCAGCCCAACAAAATATGTCATGTTTATCTTTGTCAAATACACTTGTTCACCATTTTATTCTTGTTCTTCACATAAATATTGCATCAAAATTAATTGTAAACAATGATTCAAAGAAAAAAGAAACAACTACAATAGATCAGACCCTAAAAGAATACAGTCAACTATAATAGCTCATAGTCTCAATGAAATAAATAGTGTATAAAACAATATATGGTGCACAACAACAGCAAGCATGCAATGAAAACAATAACATTGCATGATAAAATTCAATACTCTTAGTTTTTATTCATATTGCACATGCATAATTATAGATGAGGATCAATAATAGGGTGCCAGACATTGTTTAGATCCTTTGGATCTAACCCCATCTTTTCCTTCCTTGCAGGTTTTGGATCAAACAAGAACATACCAGATTGAACCCTGGGTCAACCCTTTATTACTTCAGGCAATGTCTGGTACCTTCAATATTTATGTTCATCCAATTATGTATGTTTGAATTCATTCATATTCTTCTGAAAGTTAATCTTTATGAGCTCAAATTCAAAACTGTATTTGTATTATTTTATTACTGATGTCCCTATTTTATTACTAATGTCCCTATTTGATCTAATAGCATCAATATAACAAACAGAGCACTGACCAATCAAATAGGGACATGAGGTGGTCAAATAGTGAGCTCATAAAACAATATATTTAGTCTTAATAAAATCTTATAAAACAACATATGTATTGTGTGAAGTGTTTGATCTCTCTTTATTTTTTTTGGTGTTGATATTCACTATGTAGTGCACCCCATTTATGATTATTTCATGAGGAAATATCTTGATGGCTTGCGAGTTGCAAGCTAGGACATCATACCTTGTTCATGAGCTTACTATTTAATATTGGCATTGTTTACATCTTTTCATTTGGAATGCTTGATGACCCACAAGCTTTGAGAGCTAGGGCATCATTTCTATTACCTTCAAAATATTGTGTGAAGTGTTTGATATCTCTTTATTTGTTTTGTTGTTGATATTCACTATGTGGTACTCCCCGTTTATGATCATTTCATGAGGAAATGTCTTCATGTCTTGCAGGCTACAAGCTAGGGCATCATGCATTGTTTATGAGCTCATTGTTTGAGCACCTCATGTCCATATATATATATATATATATATATATATATATATATATATATATATATATATATATATATATATATATATATATATATATATATATATATATACTTCAAAGGAGGAATTATGAAATATAGTTGTAGGTAGTTATCTTTTCTATAATGATGGAGGAGTGAAAGGTAATGATCAATGAGGTTGCTTCTATTAGATCATACATTAACACACTTACTATTTTGAATTTGAGCTTAGGCATCACGCAATGTTATTGTTCTCATTGCATGCTTGCTGCTGTTGTGCACCATATATTGTTTTATACACTGTTTATTTCATTGAGACTCTAATCTTGGTTTTTCTTTCAAAAGTGTATGGCTTGACTATGCACATGCATAATTGTAGATTAGGATCAGTAATAGGATGCCATTCATTGCTTAGATATTTTTTATCTAACCCCCATCTCTCTTTTCTTTGCACAGGAGCACACTAGATTCATACTCGGGTCAAAAATTCATCACTTCAGGCAATGTTTGGCACCCTTATTATTTATTTTCATCCTCTTATGTATGCCTGTACTTTTGCATTTTCTTCTAAAAGTTATTTTCCTTGTATAGTAGATACAAGTTATTTTTTATATATATACATGTAATCTTTAGATGCAAAAATTTATTTTCCTTTACATGTATCTTTGCATGAAATGAACACAAATTAAACAAGATCATCTTATAATGCAAACTAGGGTACTATAGTCACTCATCTAGTAATTAGTTCCCCAAACCATTACTAATGATTGAACATAAGTCTAAGTCCCCAAATCTATTGTTCTATGTATATAAAATAATATATGGTGCACAACAGCAACAAGCATGTAATGACAGCAATAACATTGCATGATGCCCAAGCTCAAATTCAAAGAAGTAAGTGTATTAATGTATAATCATTACCTTTCACTCCTCCATCATTATAGAAGAGATAACTACCTACAACTAGGGCATCATGCATTGTTTATGATCTCACTATTTTAGCACCTCATGTCTCTATTTGATTGGCCAGTGCTCAAACAGTGAGCTCATAAATTGCGACACCCATTTGGTTATAAACAAAAAAAAGAAAAAGAAAGTGTCATTTCTAATTTGTGAATTTGAAGAGCTACTGCAAAGACTACACTGTACTTTTGTGTGGCGCGAAGAGGGCATTCAATTTTGGCATGCGCGAAGAGGCTGACACCATGTGGGAAGAGGGTACTAGAACTTGAGGTAGGCATTCAAGCTTTGTCTATTTGATCATAAAAGGGGAGTACCACATAGTGAATATTAATAACAAAACAAATAATGAGAGATCAAACACTTCACACAATATATGTTTCTTTATAAGATTTTATTAAGACTAAATATTTTTTTTTATGAGCTCACTATTTGAGCACCTCATGTCCCTATTTGATTGGTCAGTGCTCTATTTGTTATATTGATGCTATTAGATCAAATAGGGACATCAATAATAAAATAATACACTGTGTGGTACTCCTTGTTTATGATCATTTCATGAGGAAATGTCTTGGTGTCTCGTGGGCTGCTACAAGCTAGGGCATGATACATTGTTCATGAGCTCACTGTTTAATACTGACATTGTTTACATCTTTTCATTTGGAATGCTTGATGACCTGCAAGCTTTGAGAGCTAGGGCATCATTTCTATTACCTTCAAGGCATTGTGTGAAGTGTTTGATCTCTCTTTATTTGTTTTGGTGTTGATATTCACTATGTGGTACTCCCCGTTTCTGATCATTTCATGAGGAAATATCTTGATGGCTCACGGGCTACAAGCTAGGGCATTATACATTGTTAATGAGCTCACTATTTAATATATGGCCAGGCCATGTAAATGGTACCAGGCCAACCCAATCAGCCCAACAAAATGTGTCACGTTTATCTTTGTCAAATACACTCGTTCACCATTTTATTCTTGTTCTTCACACAAATATTACATCAAAAGTAATTGTAAACAATGATTCAAAGAAAAAAGAAACAACTAAAATAGATTAGACCCCAAGAGAATATAATCAACTACAATAGCTCACTATCTCAATGAAATAAATAGTGTATAAAACAATATATGGTGCACAACAACAGCAAGCATGCAATGACAACAATAACATTGCATGATAAAATTCAATACTCTTAGTTTTTATTCAAATCCATTCAAAACTCCTATCAACTCATTGTCCAATAGTTAAACTAACATATGACTTCAAAGGAGGAATTATGAAATATAGTTGTAGTAGTTATCTCTTCTATAATGAAAATAGTACCAGGCCAACCCAATCAACCCAACAAAATGTGTCATATTTATTTTTGTCATATACACTCGTTCACCATTTTGTTCGTGTTCTTCACACAAATATTGCATCAAAATTAATTGTAAACAATGATTGAAAGAAAAAAGAAACAACTACAATAGATTAGACCCCAAAAGAATATAGTCAACTACAATAGCTCACAGTCTTAATGAAATAAACATTGTATAAAAAAATATATGGTGCACAACAGTAGCAAGTATGAAATGACAATAATAACATTGCATGATGGCCAAGCTCAAATTCAAAATAGTAAGTGTATTCATGTATGGTCTAATAGCAACAACCTCATTGATCATTACCTTTCACTCCTCCATCATTATAGAAGAGATAACTAGCTACAACTAGGTCATCATGAATTATTTATAAGCTCACTATTTGAGCACTTCATGTCCTTATTTGATTGCCCAGTGCTCAAAAAAAGAGCTCATAAATAATTCATGATGCCCTAGCTTGTAGCCCACAAGCCATCAAGACATTTCTTCATGAAATGATCATAAACAGGGAGTACCACATAGTGAATATCAACAACAAAACAAATAAAGAGAGATCAAACACTTCACACAATATATGTTTCTTTATAAGATTTTATTAAGACTAAATATATTATTTTATGAGCTCACTATTTGAGCACCTCATGTCCCTATTTTATTGGTCAGTGCTTTGTTTGTTATATTGATGCTATTAGATCAAATAGGGACATCAGTAATAAAATAATGCACTTACTATTTTAAATTTGAGCTCATAAAGATTAAGATATCCTACTATTTTGAATTTCTATAAGATGTAGAGGTAAGGGTGGTGGTTGAGGTTTTACAAGTAGAGTTTAGAAATTTCAAAGGTTTAGGTACTATCCCTAAGCCCTCAAGTTCTCCAAATGATCACAATCACACCAAGACTAACCCAAATGGTAAATGATGATGGGAATGGTATCTTTAGACTATATTAAGGTGTATTCAAGAGGTTTTGTGGTTCCAAGTAAGACCCAACACTTCTAAACCTTCAAAACTCCTTCAAACTGCCACTAGGCCTATTAGCCTTGTCTTGTAGCCCTGCAACAGCCTTCACAAGGCTTTAACTTCAACTTTTCCCAAAACACCAGGTAAAAAAATCATATATTTGAGTACCCTTTATGGATTACCTTAACATTCCAAAAGGATAGGGTAGGTTGATTTGGAAGGTATATGATTGTTTACACTATTTCTCATATTTTTAAGGCTTAAAACTCATGCATTTACAAAGGAAGTACTAACCAATCAAACTCCTAGGATCCAAGTCTTTTCAAAGTGTCATGAATAGGTTCAAATCAAAGGAATATTAAGTCAATTTGACTCCAAGAGGGTTCTAGATACAAAAGCCTCAATTTGTGCCCTCAAAACCCTTAAATCTAGGGCTTCCTCAATGTCACATTTCCCAAGGTTTCCTTCAACAAATAATGGTTGATTCACCTTGTTCTTAACATGTCTATACACTTTCAATCATAAAATATTGCCCTTGTTTGGCCAGAACTCTCTATCCTTCAACCTATCCTCCAAATTCACTTAATTTCTTAGTATTCCCTATGGTGATCACCACAATAGTCATTCAAACTTGCATTTAAAAAGTTAGAGGATTATAATACATATTAATTGGATTCCATTATATGAGAACCAGTGATATACATTCATAGAATGACATTCATAATGAAAGAAACTCAAGAAAATAGTCCTAATTCAAATTTTCAATAGATGTACAGTCCCAAAATGGAATAACAGTGACTAGAATAGAATTCTCAGAGCATGAATGACTTCAAAGTCATGAAATATAAGGATAAAAACATTGTAGAAAACATTCCAACCAGTAACAACTTTGAATCATACCAAAAATCCTTTCAAATTTGCAAGAAAATCAGACTTTTATTCAATTTGTTGTAGCGGTCTGTACAATTCTGAGTGTCTCATTCTAATTTGCCACATAATGGCTTGATCCTCTAATTTATAACTTCCTCTAAGTCTGTTCAACCAACTTTGGTGGTTGGAAAATTATATTAAGACTAATTAAACATAAAAACCCCTTTTCCCTCCTTTTACAAGTGACCGTTGTTATTCAGAAATTTGAATTAGAAACATTGCAAATGAAGCATTTCTTAAGATTTTTGAATCCTAAGACCTTGGGATATGAACTAAATAAACTTATTAAACCTTATTAAAACCAAATCTAAACTATTATAAGCTTGCAACTCAAAAACTCATCCTAGACTCCTAAATTGGTCCTAAGGCTTATTAGGCCTTTAAGGGCTAATTGCCAATTTATTACAAGTATTAACCTTATAGGTCATTATAGGCTCCAAAATGCTCTAATTGATGTCATTGGATATCTTCATGTTCACTGATGTATTTTTGATCTCCATACGCTTTGTGAACTCCTTATATGCTCTAGATGCCCCTACACCACTATGTGCTTTGAGCCAATGAAATTTTTATCATCGTGATGAAGTAATAATGCATTAAATGTCTTACTTATGTCCCTATCTAGTTTTAATTTTATAGTGAACTCATGATTTATAATTCAGTTGTAGTAGCTCAATGTGTTTGAACTCAAGAATACCCCTTACTTGGTTTCCTACAAAGATTTTGGTGAAATTTGTCAGAAAATGAGAAGCTACGAGAAGGTGACATGAAGCTAATGAAAGGAGGCATCTCCAATTTTTTTTGCAGATATACACATTAAGGATCATGTCAAATAATACAAGGTAATTTGATCAAAATAGGGAGACAATCGCTAGATTGTTGTCTAACTTTCAAAGAGAAGTCGATGAAAAATGTTATTGTCCATGCAAGAGTTGTAACGGCTTAAAGACAAGAAGAATCAAAATTAAAATAGCAAAGAGACATTGTAGGGAGAATGGTCACATGGAAGGGGGGTTTGATTATAATCTAGTGGTAAGTTGTTTGTTATATTGTTTTCACAATTAATATACATATGAACCATGGAAGGAGGTTTGATTATCATCATTTTTATATAGGTCGATCTCCCCAATGTGAATATAGAGGAACATGGAGGTGTGAGTATTGAAGTTGAAGATCCTAATCCCATGGAAGATGATGATCATGCACCAGAAAACACATTTGAAGATGATGGTATGAATGCATTGATTGTTGATGCATTTGGTACTGGTGTTGTTGGTGCTACTACTATTGCTAATGATGATGATTATGATGAGGATGACATTGTCGACGTCCATGATATACCTCTACTTGAGAAGGTGGACATGACCCTTTACGAAGGCTCCCAATCTACTCTTCTCTCTGTTATATTGTTGTTGGTGAATTTGAAGGTTATGAATGGTTTATCCAACATAGAAATGTCATGTATGCTAAGGTTTGTCATATATGTGATTATAGTCTATAAAAGGTGAAACATGTACCATTAAGATTATTTATAGTAATGACTTATTATTTGTTGCAGATTGATAGGTGACTTTCTGTTACCACCATCAAATGTTCTCCCTCACTTGTATTGATAATTATGTGCTACTATGAAACATATTGGAATAGAGTATCAAACAATAGATGCTTGTCCTGAAGATCATATTATTTATTATAAAGAACATGAAAAATGCAACAGAATTCCCTGAATGCCATACAAGCAGATATCGAGATGATTAAGTGACAAAAAAGGTGCCTTGCAAGGTTCTTCGTCACATCCCCATTATTCCACGTCTAATATGATTATTCAGGTGCAATAGCTTGGCACAATTTATGGATTACCATGCATGGGGCAGGAGTCAAGATGACATTATTTGAATGTCTATAGATGGTTCATCATTTATGGACATAGAGGAAAAGTGGCCACACTTTAAAGAGGAACCTCAAAATCTTAGGCTTTCTCTGGAAGTAAATGGTGTCAATCTGCATGGAGAGATGAGATTCGTTTGCTTGGTGTGGCCTATTTTTGTTATAAACAATAACCTTCCTCCATGGATGTCAATAAAAAGGGAGCACATTATGTTGGCAATGATTATTCCAGGTATCTTATTATTTTATAGTTATCTATGTGTAATTATAAGTCTTGGAGTGAAATGGCCACAATAATTATCAGATGTTGTTAACTCAACTAGGTAAGTACCAAGTGAAAGATCTGAATGTATATATTGCACCTCTTATTGATGAAGTTGTTGGTGTTATGGAATGGTTTCACTATGTATGACATTTTCTGACCAATTGGACAAAGAGAATTTCAATTCCATGCAATGCTTGTGTAGACAATTCATGATGCTCCAGGGTTAACACATTTCTATGGTATGTTATGGTGAATTCTAGTTGTACGGGATAATTCAAATTCTAAAAATATACATATTTAATCCAATTTTATTGTTATCTTGTAGGTCTTCAAACAAAGGGAAAATTTGCATGTCCAATGTGTGGTCCAAAGATGAAATCCTGTCATTCCAAAAGTTTAAGAAAATAGGTGTTTGATGAGTATAGGCAGTTCCTCCCCAGAAATCATAAGTTTCGAAGTGTAGAAAGTCATCTTTTCAATAGGAAAGAAGAAACTACATCAAAGCCCCAAAGATGACATCTCACCTCTGGCAGTTGGAATATAATAGAATTCAAGGTAATATCATTCCACGCAATGGTTGATGTTTGAAAATTATATATTTTGATTGTGTTTTGTTAGCTAATTATGTAGTTGATGAGCTTGAAGGTCGTGAAGGCATCACTGACCAGCTTCCAAAGGGACTAAAATGTTATCCCAGAGAATTTAGTAGGCTACCCTACTATGAGCATCTACAAATTGTGCATTTGTTTGATACTATGCATATTGGAAAGAATGTAATAGAGATGCTATGGAAAATATTGTACAGAAGGTGTGACAAAGAAAAACTTGGCAAAATTTGTAGTGACATTCATGATTCCAATCATGCAATGAAAAATATCATTGAACCAAATAGCAATGGAGACCGGATTAATGAAAATGCTCTTCCTTGGTTATTAACAGAGAAAAAAAGTAATGCCATAAAAGAAGTGATCTAGAAAATTCAATTTCCTACAGGATTTGTTGTCGATATAAGCAATCTCATATCAAAGAAAAATGATTTTTGGTTAGGGATGAAAACACATGATTGGCATACCTTCATCAAGGTAAGTCATAGTCTTTTTTATTTACAATATATTTGTGTAATTGCATTCAATTTTCATTGTATGAAATGATCAATTGATAATTATTGCAGTATTTGCTACCCCTATCTCTCCTAGAGAACATCAAAAATAATATCAAATAAGTGATATATGATCTTGGAAAATACATGAGGTAAGCAGTGATATTTGTTCAATATATCAAACAATAATATCAAACAAGTATTATATTGTAAAGTCTAATATTTATATATTTGTCTTGAATCTCTTGTAGGTAGTTTTCATCTAAAGAAATCCATAAAGAAGATATTAAATATTGGAAGAAAAGAATTTGTTGATTAATGTGTGAAATGCAAAAGTGTTTACCTCCAGCTTTTTCCAATGCACAAGAACACTACCTCATACACCAAGTTGAGGAGATTGAATTGTGTGGACCTATACATGTTAGGTAAATGTGGATGGTTGAGAGAAACTTGAAATTTTTGAAGGTTTTGATATGAAAAAGAGCATGTCTTGAGGGTTCTATGGTTGAGGGATATATGGTATACCAGATGATGGTGTACGTTACTCAATATCTTCCTAATTTTGTAGCAAAGACTCATATAGATTTCATTTGGGATCTTGACTCAATTAAAAAATTTGAAGGGGAGTACTTGGTGGGAAATGGTAGATTTAGGAAACTAAAAGGTAATAAATTATGAGATGTTATTCTAGTGAATTAATTCTTAATCTTCAAAATAAATCTGTTGTAAGTCATCTATTTACTTTTGTACAACTGCTAAAGAGTGGGATGCAATACATTTGTTTATTGCAAATAATCAAGATTGGATGATGGCATGGATTGAATGATGTCAAGATGATGGTTATAGATTAACATGGGAATTTGTGTCTTCATTGGTTATACAAGCTCATTGCAATGGAGATCCCAATGTTACACAAAAGGAAATAGATTTAGCATATGGTTTAAGAGATCACCAGGTACTTATAAATTTTTTAATTAATCAATCGTATGTTTTTCAACTTGTGATGCAATAATTTATACATGTTTGACATTATTGCAAGTGAAACACCACAAGGCTATGTTTTGCAATGGTTATAAATTTTGCATCAAAAAGTTGGATGACACAAAGAGAACTTGTGATTCTAGGATAAGTGCAGTGTTCCAGGTGACTAATATTTCATCTAGAAATGACTTACATCCTCGAGAGTCACAAAATTGATACTATGGTATTTTGGTTGATATACTTGACTACGAATTCAATTCCTTCAAATTAGTTCTCTTCATTTTGAAATGGTACAGACTACGACTCAATAAAAATGATCCTAATAGAACTGTTATTGAACATGACAATGGATTTCCAATTATTAATACAAGGTTGTTTGAGCTAGTTGGAGAAGAGCCCTATGTTCCTCCAAGCCAATGTGAGTATGTATTTTACTCAGAGGTTCCACATAAACCATGTTGGTCATTTGTTGTTAGACATGATCCAAGAGGAAGACCAATAAAGTATAATGCAATGGAAGAAGATACCGAGGAAGATGAAGAAGTGGAAGATGATGTAGAACTAGATCATGATCAAGAGCTAGTCGAAGAAGAATATGAAGAAGAAGATGACAATGATGTTGCTATTAATAATTATGATGCTGCTACTAATGCTGCTACTGATGAGGATGATGTTGCTACTGATGATGATGATGATGATGATGATGATGATGATGATGATGATGATGATGATGATGATGATGATGATGATGGTGATGATGATGATGATGACAATAGTGGTGGTGATGATGTCATTGATGACAACAATCTTGATGAGATGGATGAAGAATAATATCAATGACATGAATGAAATGTACAATTATGCCAGATGTTTGGTATGTTCTAATGATTGTTTTATATATACTACTCTTATTCACCTTGTTTTATATGTCTTACTTATATATCTTTGATCTTTTGTTAAGAGAAATTTCATTCTAAAAGAGTGTATTTGATCTCTATATGCTTAAACAACCTCACTAGTTAAGATTGTTCTCATTTGTAGTAAGGATCAAATCACTTGAAAGACACCAGTATTTAGACATGCACAAATTAGTGACGTGATTAAACAAATTACCTTTCTTTAAAATTGCATGGTTGTCTTTGGTTTGTCATTTTGTTTTGAGTGTCTAGTGATTTAAACCAAAGACTTCGACTTAGCCAAAAAATGTGCAAGTCTACATTAGTATGTTTCTTTTTATTGTAATTATAATTAGTATGAATGAACAAAATAATGACAATGCAATATTTGTGATAATGCAATATTTTTCAAAATAGCATCGATGACTTTGGTCAATGTGCCTATGTGTCAATGTGGTGTTGGCCCATACATGTTGAAGACATCATGCACAATAAGTAATCATGGGTGTCAATTTTGGGTTTTCCCAAATAGGAAAAAGGTATGGATATGTAATTATATTTTATGTTTAAAAATAATGTGACAAATAATCATTTTATGAAGAACTAATGTACATTTGGTATTGTCAAGGAAATACTGGATGTCAATGCTTTTGGTGGGTCAATCAAACCACATTCAAATCTACCCTATCTACATCTATACTTGATGTAGGAAATGAGTGCAACTTGTGTAAGGCTCGAGAGGCAGCTAGTGCTGCCAAGATTGCTTTAATGGTGAAGGCAGAAATCATATTTCTATGATGCCTTCTTTGTGTAGTTTGTGCACTACTTTGTTGGGACCATATGCATAAATGTGGTTAACAGAGGGCTATTGTAGATATTGAATTTTTTTTAGAATTTCTAGTAGATACACATAAAGAACATGCACATAAACATGACAAATGAGAAACATAAATGTAGATATCACAAGAGCTAACAAACATAAATGTAGGTATCATAATCATAATTTTTTGGAGACACAACATAATTGAATGGTATACCTAGATGATGCAACACAACTATATATCACTCCTCTGGCTCCAAGTTTACACTGTGGTAAATAGAATCCATAGATAAAAAATAAATTTAGAGAGTGGAGGAGAGTGATAATGACCAAAGTAATATAGGTCCCTATATTATTTTGGTTGTTATCACTCTCCTCCTATGCTCTCTAAATTTATTATTTATCTTTGGGTTTTGTTTATGTAGTGTAGACATGGAACTGGAGGAGTAGTTGTGTTGCATCATCTGAGTATACCACTCAATTATGTTGTGTTTCCAAAATATTGTGACCATGATGCCTACATTTATGTTTCTTAGCTGTTGTGTCCTAGGACCCCTTATGACCCTTTATGACCTTTTATGATCCTTAAGCATACATCTTAGAGATCTTAAAATGTCGTAAAGGGTCATAAGAGGCTCCTAGGAGGGGTCAGATGAGCTTCCACCTTCACATGGTTGGCCCTATTAAGTAGAAAATGTTAAACTATTCTCGAAACAAAGAGAAGCTCAATAATTTAAGATCTCAATCCATGTATGACAAATATATATCGATCCATCTCAATGGCTACCAAATCAATAGATCTTTGTCAAGAAACCAATCATAAAGAAACACCATAGACCACACTGTGAACCCACACATCAAATTCAGACCAAAGAAGTCAAGAAGTCACTCAAATCAGATCTGAATGCAATCAGGTCCACATATATCCCATGAACACATAAGGAAGAATGCATCTTTGATCACCACACTAGCTTCTTGTGCTGGAGCAGTCACTGTCACAAGTCTTGATTTGGTAGGATCCATTCCAAATCCAAGTCTCTAGACTCGACTCAATAATCCATGAGCTGCTACCGAATCTACTACAAATTTATCTCTAAATTATGTTGGAGCAGTTGCTATCACAAGTCTTGATTCGATAGGATCCATTCCAAATCCAAGTCTCTAGACTCAACTCAATAATCCATGAGCCGCTACTGAATCTACTACAAAGTTATCTCTGAATTGTGCTGGAGTAGTCACTATCACAAGTCTTGATTTAGTAGGATCCATTCCAAATCCAAGTCTCTAGACTCAACTCAATAATCCATGAGCTGCTACTGAATCTACTACAAAGTTATCTTTGAATTGTACTAGAGCAGTCATTGTCACAAGTCTTGATTTGGTAGGATCCATTCCAAATCCAAGTCTCTAGACTCGACTCAATAATCCATGAACTACTACCAAATCTACTACAAAGTTATCTTTGAATAATCCATAACCAAATCATGAGCAAGAACTAGATCTACAAGAACATCATTCTAAATCGATACCAACTCGATCAACAAATATATATTTTTAAAAAAAAACTCATTATCATCATAACTACGATGACTTTAAAATAGTGACAGTTTTCCATCGCAAACATTTGACATCCATCTGTCACATTAACAACATCATTGTTGGAGAACAACCATAAATGATAGATATCCATCGTAAATTTCCAATGCATGTCTATCGCACATACATCATAGTCATCATTACAAACCACAAACAATGGATATGCATTTTAAACTTTCAATGGATATCCATTGCATTAAAAGCATTTCCATCAGTGAACATGTTACAAATGATGGCTACCCATTGAAAGATTCTTATGGGTCACCATCATTTGTTATTTGTTGTGATGAGTAGGCATCCCAATTGCAACAGCCACAAATAGGTCCGATGGTAGGCTCGCTATGTTGGCACCCTCTTTTACCGATGGCCAAGGTTGTCATAATTACGATGCCTAATAGAACCATTAGTTTTTCCTACTACAAAACTATGATGCCAAGTGGTGTCACTTAATCAATAGTTTACTATCTAAATTTAGATGCTTGGCCATCAAAAAAAGGTCTCAAATGTACTAGTTTGACAATCATAAAAGCAATAATGATCATACAACATTCATTGAACCATTTCTAAATTATGGTAAAGAAGAATCATCTTCTCAGCCTAATATGGGTGCTAAAGTCAATTATGCCTACTCTAGAAATAATGCTATCATAAATATGGTTGAACCATGCCTATCTAAGCATTGCAATGTCATCATAATTGTAAGAAAAGATAGAGATAATCAATCAAAAAATGTAGTTACTTGATCACAAGCTCAGGCACATCTAAAAGGACAAATCCCTGATTTATCAAATGTCCCTAAAATGCCTTTTAATTTGTCATCTGCTTCTAAATAGAAGGCTACTTCTAAATCATCAAATCCTAAAGACATGAGGCCAACATCTTATAGCATTGTCCAACAACTCCAACATACAAATGAAAAAATATCAATGTTTGAGCTGCTTCGGATATCTCTAGCTCATAGAACTATTCTAGACAAAGCTCTACTCAGATCTAATGCTCTTGACAACCTTGATTTAAATAGATTCCAAACTATGGTTGGTCATCTAACATCTCCCTAGAATATCTCCTTTTTAGAGGAACATGATAACTCCTTGAGTCATCCACATAACCAACCCTTGAACATTGAGGTCTTGATCCAAAACCATCGTGTCAAATGTGTGTTGATAGATGGGGGCGTTGGCCTAAACATTTGTTCTTACAACTTGATCACACAATTGGGATTTTTAGAAACTACCATTGATCCTAAAAAGAAGATAACTATCAAGGCATATGATGAGCAAGAAAGATCTTCCAAAGGAACAATTGTCTTACCTATCAGAATAGGTCCTCCTAGATACATTTAATGCAAGCTATTCCTTCTACATACCATCAGTGTCTAAAATTTCCTTATGAAGGATTAGAGGTAACAATTCCAGCTGACATCTCTACAACTTGCAATGCATTGAAAGAAAGTGCTAACAAACTTGTTTCTAACAATAGAGAATCTTCCACTAAGAAAAAAAATGTGGCATCCACATCTAAGATGGCATACATTGCAAAAGAGGTCACAATCAAAGAAAATGGTATGGGAGAATATACTATAGAGATAGTCCTATCTTTAACATCTCTCCCTATCTTTCCTAAATCTTATGGACAAGCTCTAAAGTAGTCTAAAATAGAATCTAAATAACCTCTTGAGACATATAAGGGAAATTTTTTTGTAGAACAAGTGTCCAAACAAGATTTTGAAGAAGATGAAGTTGTGCTTGCATGGCTATACAAGGGTGAACCCGAATCCCAAATTGTTCAAGCATGTGACTCTAAAAAACTAAAGATCCCTTCTAAGTCATATGGACCAAGGGATAAAATGATAGCTAAAATGGGATATCTAGGCAAAGGACCTCTAGGACTAAGAGGAAAAGGTCTCATGGCACCTATTTCACATACTGGTAGACCAAACAAAGATACTGTTGGTGTAGGCTATAGAAAGAAACCCTTCTATCTCAAGGGTAACTGCTCTCATGTAATAGAACAAATCACACCAGAAGAGACCCATAGCAAAGAGGAAAATAATAAACAATCAAATAGTAATGATTTAGACAGCTCATAACTCATTCCTTATGAGCGCTTATCTAAAGAAATCCTTGATCTTCTTGAAGCTGGGGATGACCCAATCAAAAGAATCAATGTAGTAGAAGCACAAGAACTACTACTAAACAAGAGGAAGGTAACACTATCACCATAGCTAAATATTTGGGCCTTTCTAGTCATTCTAAAATATACTCTCATGAGTATGAATTCAAATCTAAATCCGAAGGGAATCCGGCTTGGAGGATCCATCCTGACTTTATAGATGTTCTTCGATTTCCTAGAAGTCTTGAATCAGAAGATGAATCAAATAACTATGAATGGGGAGTCATTCCTGAAGAAGATGAGCTTATCACAAAGAAACATGTTGATGTCATTCACCAATATGCACCCACACCCGACATAAGTCTAGAGTGAAATAACGAACTTGACAAGTCTGATCCACTTATTCTCGAGGTAGAATCCAATAATAACATTGACACTCTTAATGAAATAACCATCTCAAGTTGTAGTATCACCTTTGATTTCATGAGTCTGATGCCAATGCCATGTGCATTAATATTCTTAGCCAATCCTTGCCCGAACTTACTATCCAACACCCAGAGCTTATCGACCAAATATCCAAAGATCCAAACCAAGACATCTACACTTTCAAATCGGACTATGCCCTTGCATACTATCTCAATGTCATTGAACCCATGATGAATTCCATTAGTGAACCAAGCATTAGCATGATGGAGTCAGATTTCAAACATCTCAATCAAAAGAATAAAAGTAAAAAGAAAAAGAGTTCTGAGGGTGAAAACCACTTTGTGGCAGTCTCAAAACCTACAAAAGTAAAAATAAAAGATGTATCCAAAGGTGAAAACCTCTCTGAGGTGCCTAAGGATGAGATATTTGATGTCCTTCTAAATAATTTATAGGATAGATCTCTAGTTCTAATTGAGCTTACTCAATCTATCAACTTGGGCATAGCAGAAGAACCACAGTTGATCCATGTAGCACAATCCTTATCAGAAGAAGAAAAGAAAAAGTTTACTACATTCCTAACAGAGGAAAAGATCAACTTTGCATGGGAATATTTAGATACACCAAGGTTGGATCCTGATCTTATAATGCACCATTTATCTATAGGTCTAGGAGTGAAACCTATCAAATAGAAATTGAGAAAGATGCATCCACATGTTTCACCCTTAGTCAAAGCTAAATTAGAGAAACTACTAAAAGTCGGATTCATCTGTGTTATTGACTATGCTGAATGGATCTCTAATATTGTACATGTTTCTAAACTAGATAAATCTATCAGAGTATGCACAGATTTCATAGATGTGAACAAATCATACCCTAAGGATGATTTTCCACTACCTAACATTGACATGATAGTGGACATGACTGCAGGTTTAGAGATGTATTCCTTGATGGATGGTTTTTTTGGATATAACCAAATAAAAATTGCTCCAGAGGATCAAGAGAAAACTGATTTCACGTGTGCATGGCATACTTTTTGTTGGAATGTCATGCCATTTGGGCTTAAAAATGCAAGTACTACATATCAAAGAGCGATGACATCTATTTTTCATGACATGATGCATAGAACTATGGAGGATTATGTTGATGATACTTTGGAAAAATCTATGATAATATCTAAACATCTAAATGAATTGAGCAAGATACTAAACAAAATGGAAAAATTTAGTCTCAAACTGAATCCTAAGAAGTGTACTTTTGGTGTCACTTTTGGAAAGCTCTTAGGATACATTATTTCAAAGAAAGGCATTGAGGTTGATCCTACTAAAGTTAAAGCTATCATGGAGATGCAGCCTCTGAAGAACATCAATTAGATGAGAACTTTACAAGGGAGATTCCAATCTATCAGGTATTTCATATCTCAACTAGCAGATATATCATAGCCTTTTACAAAAACATTACATAAAGGTGTGACTTTTGCATGGAGTGAGGAATGTGAAAAGAACTTTACTCATATCAAACAATATCTATCAAATCCTCCTATCTTGATGCCTCCTATTCAAGGGAAGTTGCTGATCCTATATGTCTCCACAACAGATACATCACTGGGGGCATTGCTAGTACAACATGATGAGAACAAAAAGGAAAGAGCTATATACTATATTAGTAGAACATTGGTAGCATATGAGAAGAAATATTCAATGATTGAGAAAGCTTGTTTAGCTATGATCTTTGCATCATAGAAACTGAGACATTATATGTTAGCTCATACCACACACTTGGTAGCTAAAATTGATCCACTAAAGTACCTACTAAGAAAAGCTTCCCTCACGGGTAGATTAGCTAAATGGGTGATGCTATTGAGTGAATATGACATCAAATATGTTGAAATAAAAGCTATTAAAGGCCAAGTTATTGCTAATCAATTGGTAGATGCACCTATGCTTGATGACACACCACTACAAATGGAATTCCCATATTCCTCTATCATGAATATTATTTCTAGAGAATGGAAATTTTTCTTTGATGGCTCCTATACACAAAATGGATTTGGAGTAGGCATATTGTTCATAACTCAAGGATATTCAATACCTAAAGCATTCAAATTAAAGTTTCCTTGCACAAACAATATTGTTGAATATGAAGCCCTTCTTAATGGCATGAAGATAGCATTTGAGTGGTGGGTAACAAAATTACATGTTCATGGGGATTCACAGCTAGTTATCCATCAAGTCAATGATGTATACCAAATGAAATATGAAAAGCTAGTTCCCTACAAATGAATGGTAGATGATCTAAAGAAATATTTCATATCTATCACATTTGAGAAAATTCCTAGATTAGAGAATAAGGCTTCTAATGCTATGGAAACACTATCATCTCTACTAGAGTAGCCCGAACATGAGCTACATTAAAATTTCCTAGTGGAAGCACTACCATTCCCAGCCTATGATTACCCGGAAACCCAAATGATTTGCACTGTTGTAGGTCATGACTCTTCCCGATACAAAAACCTTTACTCTTACCTTCAAGACAAAATCATTCCCAAATCCTTTAACTGATATGAGAAATGAAACCTTATCTGAAATACATCTCGATATGTTATCATTGGCAATGATCTATATAAATGAAGTCTAGACTGTACTCTTCTTAGGTGTCTAGAACATGACGAATCTCAATGCACATTAGAGGAAGTCCACAATGGCATATGTAGATCACACTCAAATGGTTTAACACTAGCTTGAAAACTTATTAGGGATGCGTACTATTGGCCTGAAATGCAAAAAGAGGCTATCAAGTATGCAAAGAATTGTCAAAAATGTCATGTCCATGGGAACTTGATTCATGCACTAGGGAAAGATCTTATCCCCTTCACTACACAATGGCCTTTTCAACAATGGGTATTTGATCTTATAGGATCCATACATCCTCATTCTTCTAATGGACATACCCATATTATTATAGCTACAGACTATTTCACAAAATGGGTAGAAGTAGTCCCTCTGACTCAAGCAACCAATAAGCAAATTTCTATGTTCATCCTAAACTACATCATATGTTAGTACGGTATTCCACACTCTATAGTCATAGATAATGGTGGAAAATTCAAGAACAAAGATTTAGATGATCTATGTGCCAAATTCAAGATTACACAACATTGGTCATCTATCTACTATCCTCAAGGGAATGGATAATCAGAGGCTTCAAATAAGAATCTATTGAAAATATTGCATCAGACAGTTAATAAAATAGGAAGAGATTGGCATCTCATGATCAATCTAGCTCTTTGGGCCTATAGAACAAGTATCAAAATGCCCACTGGGGCTACACCATTCACTTTAGTTTATGGGTCTGAAGTGGTACTTCCTATTGAGGTTGAAATCCCATCACTAAGAATCAGAATGCATGGTCTAGTAACTGATGATGACTATAGAGTGTCTAGGTTGCAAGAATTTGAACTACTAAATGAGCATAGACAAGTAGCGTATGACCATCTCAAAGTATATCAGAAAACAATGTCTAGAGGCTACAACAAGAAAGTCAGACACAACAAAGTTTAGGTTGGTGATCTAGTCTTGAGAGAAAATCCCAAAAATCAATCACATAGAGAGTGCAAGGGGAAGTTTGAACCCAACTGGTTGGGTCCCTTTCTAATCACTACTAATTTTGGCTCTGGTTCCTATTAAATCTCAACGACTGAAGGAGAATAGGTCTGTGAACCAATCAACATTTTCCATCTGAAGAAATTCTACGCCTAAAGCATTCAGTATTAAAAAATGTCCTGAAAAAATGAACATCTTGGTGAAAACCTAGCAATAGGTGCCTTGATGATTCACAAAAAAATTTAAAAATATCAAAACTACAAAAAAATCAAAAAATATCAAAAGTTCAAAAAAATTGAAAAAATGAAAAATACAAAAAGAAAAAAAATGAAAAAGTGCCTTGGTGAAAACCTAGAAATAGGCACCTTGGTGGCAAAAATAGAATCTTTGCCAAGATGGTGAAAACCTGGCAAATGGGTGTCACTTGTTTCAAAATGCTCCATCTATCAGCGCAATCTTAGTCTTTCCCAGCTTTTAGTCTTGCTTTAGTTTGTACATATTTTCCAGTTTGTTTCTGCATTCCTATTTTCAATAAAATCGGTCTGTACACCAATTAGCTCAAGCGTCTGTATCCTATCAATGTTCAAACTTGGGGGAAATCAATGTCATATCCTATGGTCTCTAGTGTATCTCAGACATGTCATATCTAGTCAAAGTCCTTTGAAGCTTCATCTGAGTCAGTCAGTCAGTCTTCTCTCCAGAAAGGATTTTGCATCTACAACAACACAATCAAACATCAACAACAAACTAAAAACAATCTGTGCTTCATGCTTTTATCTCCTTGTATGCTTACTAATTCACATTGAGATTTTTGCATATTGTGTCCCTTTGAGCTCTTTGATGATGTCCTTTACAGGATTTAGAGATTGATGACTGGGGGCATAATATTTTCTTTGTCTTCTTCTTTTATGTGAAAATCTAACAACTTTGAAATTTTTGGATTGAAATGGTGTCTTTCTATAAGAGCCTCTATCTCGTATTGGATGGCCATGCGTACCTTGACCATTGATACTAGGAAAATTCAAGGAATTTTGATCTAACTATTGTCTTTTTGAGTGAATTCTTACTCCTACTATGAAACACAATCTTTCCTAAGGAGGTGAATGATAAAGGGTCACTACGGGTAATTCACACTAGATTTGGAATGATCTCTTGACTGTTTGATGTGTTTGTTTTACAAGGCATAGTCAAGTCATCATGAAGTTTATGTTTTGATTCTTATACAAATTGCTATATCAAAATGGACATGATATTCAGGTCATCCTAGCGTTTATGCCTTGGTGCTTATATCTAATATGACATTCTGAAAATAAAATCAATATTCATATGTCCATGGTTGTCTAACCAGTGGGTGTTGTATTGATTCTTGCACATACAAATCAATATTCATATGTCTATAGTTTTCTAACTAGTGGGCATTGTATTGATTTATCTAGTTACCTAATAAAAATTCAATGATAAAAATGACCAACACATGATTAGTGATTAGGTCCTAGGTCTTAGGTTTTCATTTCATCCTGCATGTCATTTTGCACTTTGCACTTTGCATGATCTCACAAAATTGCTGAATACACTTAAAATGCATGTAGGATTCTTCAACATGAACTTGAACTTGACTCAAAGAATTGAATCTCTCATGAAGGTTTCTTCACAGAGTGCAAGTAGTCTCCATCCTGGGTTAGACATCCTTTTTGATATAAGACTGACTACTTGTCTTCATCAATACCTGCAAAATGTATCATGTGTATCATTGCATTTACATAGCATTTCATAACCATTTGTTGCATCACATAACATACATTACATAGCATAATCAAAATCATACATTTTCCATATATCTTTCCATAATCAATTTCATTTACATAACATCCATACATTTGAAAGAAATCATTACATTGCATAAATCCATACATACATTCTACACTACTCATAGCATTTACATCACATGATATCATCATAAATCAAAACATGATAAGTACAAATGAAGTCATAACCAAAATCTTGATCTCATATAAGTTGAACTAGTCAAGGGTGCACGACTGGCACAGTATACAAAAGAATGAGCTCATGTGAGCTATCAGAAGATTAGAGCAATGTATCTATGAAAAAAATGACAAATATATCAGAATATCTAGATAGATTAGCTATCTATATGATCCTCTGCATCTAGTGGAGGTGTTGGTGGTGCATCAAGAAATGCCTCAACTCGGGGTGCCTTGGCTCCCTCTGAAGCTATCATATACTCAGAGTATGTCAGTACTCTCTGACCAACAAAATAAACAACATAGTAAGTAGAAAAATAGTAGGCAGCTCGAGAGGTCTGATGTGTCACCTCTGTCTATAATCTCATGTTCTCCTCTGAGAGCTCTAATCACTGTCTGTTAGCCTCTATGAATCACTCCTCAAAATGAGCACTCCATACCCTTAGGTCCCTCACCTATAATCTCAAGCACCTAATCATCTCTTGAGGATTTTGTGCTACACTAGGATCTATGTCTACCATAGGCATATCTATATCTCTAGCTAGCTAATCAGCAACCTCTACTCTCTACACCTTACGACATCTCACCTCTACACCAAGGTCAAAATTAGCATCATCCCATGTGGGATTAGGACTAGCACCTACATACTGCTTAGCACCAAGTACCTCATCTTCACTGCCAACACTGCCTAAAGTACCACTCTCTCCTCTAGTAGATCTCCTCCATAAAACTATAGGTCTTCCTACTATAGCACTAGTAGGATGAGGTGGTCTCATATGACTAGGTGGTCTTTGTGGAGTCAAGACTGCTCTCATCCTTGAGGGTGTAGGTTGGGGCATTGATATTTGTGTATCCCTTCATCTCTAGCCTCAACCCATCGATGCTCCTGTCACATCCATAGCCTCCTCCATAGAAAGTATCAACTCTATGGGATTTGAAAATCTATATATAGGATGCTCAGTTAGCCAAGAAATGAATCCATTTATAACTCTGACATCTATGACATCTACACGGTAATCCCAGTCTCTTCCTACATAATCACTATACTCCTGTGTACAAAGAGCATAAGACAATCTTGGGCCCCATCCTAATCCAAGCTCTTTGAGTATCTGTGCATATGCAGCATGATCCTGTGGTGCATCCTGAATGAGGCCATAGTGCCACCACACTCTAGTAATAATGAAGCACTCAAGCACTATGGTAGATCACCCAATCAATACTCAGCTCTGGTAGAAATAACTAAACTACTCTCGTGCGGTAGGCCAGGCCTCTATTTGTAGATATGGACACCAAATCACAAAAGTACTATCATCAAGGCAGTGTCTTCAATACTTAGTGTGACCCATCCGAACCTATGTAATGTATCTAGAATATATATATATATATATATATATATATATATATATATATATATATATATATATATATATATATATATATATATATATATATATATATATATATATATATATATATATATATATATATATATCACCGGCTCCTGCAGTTAACGTTGTGTCTGATAAACTGGTCTACATACTGGGATGTACTCCCAGGCCCAAATCTGAAGTACTAATGCACTAGAAGTGAAGGACTTTCTCTCCTGATACACAATCTTGTGCATCTTGAAGAACATGTGAGCCAACATACACTGACCCCAACCCAACTCAGAAGGAGTGGCCATCAATCATGTAGCCATAGGGGCCCAACCCATTAAGAGACCATTTTACTGACGGTCAGGCATAATGATACCTCCTATCATGCCAGCTATAATACACTCTAATCTATGGGTATTCCCATAGCATTGAACTAGAGTCTCCCAAGAAATAGAACTGGTAAGATATGTATCATCTCCAAACAATCATCTGAAGGCATGTAATCCATAGTTCCCCAAACTCACATAATCAGGGCATGGACCGTGGAAAGGAATACAGAGTATCTGATAAACATCCTTCGGTGTAACAGTGATCTCTCTTGTAGGGAGGTGAAAGGTCTGGGTCTCTAAATGAAACCTCTCAATCAAGACAATCAGAAGTTCATGGTTCACCCTAATCTTGGGCAACTGAATAAGATACTCAAAACCACATGCAACAAGATGTACCTTCATTAGGTCAGGTAGTGAAACATATAACCTTTGAGTTGCTAGGTGTAATATGCGCACATGGACATCAAGATAGATGACCTACACAGCACATAAATAGGGAATCCTATTAGTAATTTGGTTGAAAAATAGGCTAAAAGTACAGAAATTGAAAAGTTCACTATCTCAGAAGGTACATTAAATGCTTAGCAATCAGCCTATGAAATCAGACAATTCAAAATTTTGACCTAAAAAGGTATTTTAAGCTTACTGTTTTCCATATGAGAACATAGTCTGGCATCAAAACTCATACGAGTTGCAACAAGGTTTCAAATGACAAACAATGGTTATACGATAATCTAGGTCTTCTCGTATGACATATGAGGGACCTGACGAAATGTCATACGACATTTAGGTCCCTCTGATACGAGTTTCTATGGGTTCTAGGATGACAATCTAAATGAAATTGAAAAGTCGTACGAGTCGCAGTGGACAGTCGTACAAGTTTCCATGCATGCAAAAATTGAAAAATTCAAATGTACAAAAAAAGTGCTAAAAATGCTAAAAATGGAATTTACAAAGGGGCACAAAGGTCCACTTACCAGATGCCCATACTGCAGAGGTTGTTGATGTCTCTGATTGCCCTCAAATGAATGGGAAGAGATAGATACCTTCATCTCGACCATTTTCTCGCTCAGAGCCCTCCATAAAGGTTTTAAAAGTGAAATAGAATAATGAATTGAAAATGACCTTCTTGGCCCTTATATAGCTTTTGACCTAATTTTCAAAAGTGCTCCATTTTTCATGAGAATTGTACCCTTGGCTAATTTTGATGTTCTGAACCCATTTCAAGATCAAAATCAAAATCTGAGATCATTTACTATGTCAAAATCATGATTTAAAATTTTCAGACCCAGGACGGCTGACTGCTTGCATAATCAACCTTCAATCATCACTGAAATCCAGAATTTAACTTAACTGATTATCTTACATCAAACTATCAAAATTTTAACTTGGTCAACCATGTCAACTCATGGTCAAACCTAGTCAAACTTGGTCTCTAGGACCTCTAAACGATGTAGGACGCATTCTCAAACATGTGGAACCACTTTTCATATCAATTAAAATGCTTCTAAACCATTCAACATTGACTTCTCTTGTCAAATTTCAATTTTAATCCCAAAGGGGGCATGGTATTGCATATCATTCAAGTCTGTAAATCTAATTTTGTCAATCAATTTCTTTCCTCAGTAATCAAGACAACAACCATGTCTAGTTGTTGATTCATCTAAAGACCTCATCACTTGGGGCATATCAGATTCATCAAGATCCATATCAATCTGGTATCCTAATCTATCTTGTAAATTGTATCAGCTTTTTGTAACCTTCAGTTCATTAGTGTTATTTCCTTGGTTCTTCGTAATTGAAGGGTTCAGATGTGATACCATTATTGATTCCTTTGGACGATCAGGTTTGGAGTCAAGTCACTCACTTCTTTGTAATCATAAGGTTTAGAATCAAGTGTTTTAATAATTTTTCATAATCACCAGTTCATTTTTGCTATAGTTAACATTATCTTTGGTCAATCAAGACCTAACATCTTAAAATCTTTCAATCAGTTTTTGTCTCGCAATCGATTCATCTCTCAAATTAGTTCCAACATCAAAAACAAATTAATCTTTGAACCACTATGCTTCACATAGTAATTCAAAGAGGGGCAAAATGTAATACCCCAAAAATGGGGTATAGGTTCATTAACCTCCTACATCTTCAAAATCGAACGAAATCGACATTGAAATCCTAACCTAAGGCACATCTACACATCAAATCATCAAAACCTAATTGATTTTTATCCTAATTCTGCATCGGGAAATATTCCTTGGGATATTCCTAATTATCCTAATTATCTTTAATTTAATAATTATTTGGTGATAAATCATATTTATCATAAATTTGGTATTAATATAATATTCTAAATATTTAATTAATTAGATTTAATCCTGCCACTTAATTATTTAATTAAATTTAATTACATTTATTCCTAAATTGTATTATTTAATTTTGACAATAAATTGAAATATCTTATGACTAATTGATTAAATTCTTATTTAATCAATTAAAGTCAGTTATCAATTTTTAATAATATAGTTTTCAAATAAACTTTGATTTAATAACTGATTAACCCATAAATCAATTCTTTTTAATTCAAAAATCAGTTAAGTTGAACATAAATCACTTTTATTATTTAATTAATTCATAATTATTATGCACATTTGAAAGAGCAGTTAAACTTTAAATCAGAAAATCAATTCAAGTTGTTATCTTTTGGAAACTCAAGATCTAATTTTGAGTTGAAAATTGATCTAAACTTCTGATTGGAGTTAAAAAGCTATTTTTACATGATTTGCATGATTTTGTGAGTTGATTTGATTCTAATTTCTTGTTGACTGAAAAATCAACCTGAGTTCATCAAGAGTGATTTATGGCTTTTCTCAATGCATCCTCACACCCTGGATTTCTATAAAATCAAGGCTCAGCTCTTCATAATTAACCACCCTTGAATTTGCACAGTTATTCTAGTGAATTTGCAATTCAAGGATTAAGCACTTGCGACAGGCGATTTGTGAGATCTATCATTGTTGGTCACAATTTTTCATAGTTTTCATATCATAGCTTTGCATTCATAGTTTTCATATCATTCTTAGATAAATCTACATATCATCTCAATTTCATTTCTAGATTAGTTTCATATCAATTTTCAATCCTAGTTGCATACAAAAATCCAAAAAAATAGATTAAATATGCATTCATTTCATATCCATCTTTTGCATTCAAATCCTTCATTTAGGTGTTGCATCATCACTAATCTCAATCTAATATGATAATAAATACTCGCACCTACTAGAAGGCAGTAAATTGCCTGGTTAGCTTAGTTTCATTTATTTGCAAGATTTTGATTTTTTCTAACCTCTAATGTTTTACTGAAGTGTTGTGTCCACAACTAGGTATAATTCTCACACACACATTTCTAGCTAGGTATGATATTCCTGAGATCATGGATGGACACAATGTTGTAGACTTTATTGATCCAGATATCTTGTAGAGGCTTGAAGAACTAGAGAGGGAAGAAGGGCTTAGGATGGCAGTTGAGGGTGACCTAGATGATGAGATGGGGGAAGTGGAGTTGAATCCTAATGAAAAAGAAGCTCTAGCTACAATTAGGAAGAAGAAGAGTACTACAAAGAGCAGGCCTACTGTACCAAGGAAGTTTGACAAGAGCAAGGAATATGGCTTAAATAGAATGGGAAGACATCTTTCTAGCTTGGGTTTGGATCCTTTGGCAATTAGCTTAATAATAAATAAAGCAAATGAGAGCTGAACAATTAGCTTCGCAATAAAAATGTCATAAATGAACTATGTGTACCCCAATTCCTTTGCCCTCTGCACATAGCCAAATGATATATTTGAAACAACAAGGGTAAGGCTTAAAGAAGTTAATTTTGCAACAACTATAGACTATGATGCAAAATTAACTTCTTTAAGCCTTACCCTTGTTCTTTCAAATATATCCTTTGGGTACACATAGAGGGCACATGAATTGGGGTATAGATAGTTTATTTATGGGATTTTTGTTGGGAAGCTAATTCCTTATCTATCATCTACTTCATTATTATGAAGCTAATTGCCTAAGGATCCATTATTATTTAATCAGATCCTCAATATACAAAAGAAATATCATGTTTGGGAATTCAATAAGTCTTTGGTAATGCCCCTTCCATCATGAAATAACAACATCCAATGATCCAAGTGACAAACAAAATAATAAGCATTTAATGTTCATCTTATACACCCCCAAGGAAATAAAATTCTCACAGGTTGATCCAAGAACAATCCAAGCTCATAAATTTATCAATGTATAATCCTCAAGGTATACCACTACTCTCTGATATTCTTGCTTGGTGATCCCTCACCTAAATACTCAACAATGTATTAGTTAGATTTAAAAACATTGCATGCTTCACCGGGATTGTGTGGTCATATGAGAATCCTCAATGAGAAAAATCCCATTGAGCCAATGAGAATCCACAACATCAAGGTAGAACAAATAGGATACCAAAGGGTAATCCACAAGTTGCACATGTAGATGAGGATGTTCAGTCTTCAAATTGTAAAGAAGCTAAAAGGGGACATTATTTTTATAGGAAGAGCCTTGTTGAATGATTAGAAATAACCAGCCCATAGGAAGAACTTTTTTTGCACAAGCTCTAAGTGTAATGGTAAATTTTGTAATGTTATTATAGATGGTGACAATTGGTGTAGGGGCTCCCCACTGGGATCATTCCTCCATGAGACTAATTTGGGCTGTTTTACGATAAGGAATACAATAAGGTCCTATGTGATTCAAAGTGGGCAACAAAGGTGCTGGATAGATGACTACAAATGATCAAACCTGAGAGGCTTGGCACTACAATCTCACTAGCCCCCAAGGCACACAAATTGCCCAAATACCCCAAATGACTCCAACACCTTCCCAAAGGCCAAATGAGAAATAAATGTATTAAAAAGTTATATTTGACAAGATTCAATCACTTTTGGACTGCTCCCAAATACCTAAGAGCCAAAACACCAAAACTATCCTCAAGGCCTAATTGCCTCTCAACTAGCCCTCTTGGACTATTTCTTCCTCTTTTCTCTTACTTTTTCCAAAGCACTAACCAAAAAAATTATATTTTTGGATACCCTTTCCAAGTTTTCACAACATACTAGAAGATTGGATAGGGTTGTTTTGGAGCACTATCTGCTGCTCACCCTAGTGACCCCTTTTTAGGCTAAAAATATGGTAATTTAACAAAGAAAGTGTTAACTAGACTTATCCAAAAGACTCCAAACTCTCAAAACTAACTTATAATGGTCCAAAACTAACAAATATCAACTTGGATCATTTTAAAAATCCTAAAGCACTTCCATTGTTGCTTACCCTAAAAATATGGATCATTCCTGAATTATAAGGTGTTATACAATAAAATACACTTATTTGATTCATCCCCAACCACAGATACCACAACAAAGGGGATGAATCAAGATTTCACCATTAAAACCCTTGCCCAATCAAGGACTATCATGATATAGTCAGCCTTGAGGGCTTTAAGTCAATTCAAAACAACTTTAAAAGAGTTCAAAAATGATGTATAAACATTCAAAAATGCCTCCCAATCATTTAAATCAAAAAACCATTCAATAATCAATCACAACATGCAAGAAACTCACTATTTTATTGCCAAAATGGGGTATAGTCTAGAAATTCCTCAATACCACTCTGTGCATGTATGCAAATTAGATGTCTAACAACTAGAAATGATAAATTAACTATTAAAGCCAATGAATCTATCTAATGCAAACACAATGAAGAATGAAAAGTAACTATGAAATGATGAAACTAATTTAATTACCTTCACCTACCTAGTCACCTGACACATCACTTTGGCTAAAATAAATAATTATTATTAATTATTTATTGATAATTATCCTCACCCACACATGTCCTATTCTTAAGGGCTATGTGGCCTCATAGGACTTGGTCTCATAACCACATGTCCTCTCTTAAACCAAGTCAAGAGACATTCCCTATTCCTAAGGGGCTTCTCAAGCCACCTCTAAGGGTCAAAGGTGACTCATAGGACACTTGTGCAAAGAGTCCTCATGAGGAAAAGGTCTCTCCCTCTTTCTCTCTTTGGTCTTTGTGAGACATTTGACATGTGTCTTTCCCTTCCACCTTCTTCTCCTCCATGTCAATGTGAGAGGAACATCATCCCTATTCCTCCTCTCACATTCCAACTACATCCTCCTTTCTCTCAACTCCTTCAACCAAGTCAATCCTAGCCCTAAGATCTGCCACCTTTCATTCTCAACCGTAGGATTGTGCCACCTAGGCCTAGATCCTCCAAAACTCTATAAAAGGAGCCTCATTTCCCATTTGAGAGCTAATAGGTATTTTTTAGAACAAGCATTCAAGCAATCAAGCATCCAAGCATTCAAGAAATCAAGCATTCCATACAATCACCATTTCATTTGCATTCCATCCATTAGTTTGCATAAGCTATTGTGCACTCATTTCATTCAATCTCCACACTTTGGTAGCATCTTGGGAGAAGGCTTCATTTTGGAAATCTGAGAGCTCAACATCTTCAAGAAATCAAAGCTAGGAGGACAATGGAGACAAGCTGCATGGTAGGTGAAGGTAATTAAATTAGTTTCATCATTACATAGTTACTTTGCATTCTTCATTATGTTTGCATTAGATAGATTCATTGGCTTTAATAGTTAATTTATCATTTCTAGTTGTTAGACATCTAATTTGCATACATTTTTTGCGCTAGAAGGAGGGCCAGCCTCCATTTTTAACATTCTATTTTCTTAGTTTTTTGTGTGCAGATGTTTCCAGGCTATTTCTGCCTATTCATTCATGATTACTGTGCATCCATTCATCTGTACTATGCATTCATTTTAGATCACAACAGTCATTTTCTGTCTTTCCCCTTTTTATTTTGATTAAAATCTGCACATTTGTTCAACTTTGTTGCGCATTTGATACAATTTTCTGTGCATACATTCCATTTTCTATGCTTACATTACATTTTGTTGTGCATTAATTATTTTGTTCTGTGCATTTGTTTAATAATTTTGTGCATTGATTCACTATTATTGCACATTTGTTATTGACAGTATTTAGATTAAAATTTCTAATTTATTTTGATTTTAGCTAACCTTTAACAAGTTTCTATTTGTTCTAGTAGCTTTTAGGCTATTTTGTAGGACATTTAGTAGAAGACCCTATTGCTAAAATTTCTAACATATTTCTTTGCAAGGATTCCTAAAGGGTTTGCAAAATAAACCATAATCTCATTTGGGCTCTAAAATAAGACATGCATTTGCTTTGTGTGTATTCTTTAGTATAGCTCAAGTGTCTATTGTGTTTTTCTTAATAGCATATCTGTAATCCCAAAATTATAACAACATATCCTCTCCCCTCGCCATTCATGGACCTTGGGTGTAAGAGAAACTATTATAATTTTTAGAGGGTGGTCTTTGGTGGGAAAAGAGGTACTCACCCCAAGGAACGACCCAATCGGTAACAGGCTAAAGCCAAGCCCTTCCAAACTGGTATATAAAAAATGCTAGTGTGATTAGTCTCACATTAGACAGGTGTAAATTCATTGTGGCAACCAAAATCTCCTCCAGTACCCTAGTGGTGCGTTAAAGTCCTACTTAGTAGAGGTGAAAGCCTTGCTTTGAAAGGATTGGGAGAGCCCCCTTAATTTGGAAAATGACTTGATCACAACCACCTGAATGGATGTCCTTACTAAAAACTTTTGTTTAGTGGCCAAAAACCTTCTATCTGCTGGCTCAAGGAGTCACCCAAGCTTGTGAAGACACCCCACATTACTCATGGTTCATAGTAGAGATAGCAATTCTTTGGGAAGTAATGACCCATTGAATTCAGAACTTGGTGTGCCTGAGAAGTGAGTGCATTGTAAGGAGGAGCCCGTGCCTCCAAGTTCCTAGGCTTTCCGCTATGAATTTGCATGGATGGATTTTATTATCCTAGTGGGGATTCAGTAGATATTGTCCTTGCCAACCATAGGATTGTAAGCATGTTTGTGCATTCATATTAGCATAGTCAGATTAACATCATTTCTATCTTGTGTGTATGTGTTTACACATTTTTCACTTTGCTAAAACAAAAAAGAAAACTACCCAACACCAGGAAAATCCAAAGCCTTTCAATTCAGATCAGAACTTAAAAATCTACGCATATATCACATCTTTTTGCACATTTGATCCAATTTGCTATGCATTTATCACAATTTGTTGTGCATCTATTCAGACTATCTGCACTTTTGAGTACTACCAGTCACATCTGTTACATATTGCAGCGTATCTATTTAATTTTGTTGTGCATTGATCAATCTATCCTGTGCATTTGTTGTTGCGCATTTACAACAGTGAGCATTTCCACAAACTTTGCAATTTTCAAAATCACTTTTTCAGATACCCATTTTTGTCCTTAGTAAGATTTTGGAGAAACAGTCAAGTTACATAGACCTTTGATCTTTAGTTTGACCATTCATCACTTTTCACCATTCCTTCATCAAGATTCATCAAATCATTTTTCTTCCAAATCTTTGAAATTCTTGATTTTGTGTTGAAACATTATCTTATCCATTAGATTTTGATCTTTGTGAGTTTACCATATCAGGATATATCATCCTTAATCATCAAACTTGCTTAGGTTATTATCTCTTGATTTCTCTTTGTCATATCATAGTGAGATCTATACCTCCTATTGACTTAGAGTTTATCAAGTTGTCTTATCACTTTTCAACACATTTCAATATCTTTCCTATCAATCACTTTCCATACCTTCTCATCAAAAATCTTTCATCCCACAATCAATTCTTTCAATTTTATGGTTCAAACTCGATCTTAGAAATTTAAACAAGCCACCAATCTAGAATCCCTAGACAAGATGGAAGGCAATACTAGCAACAAAGAAAATCCTTGGCCCGAAGCTCCTAAGAAAACTTCAATTTTTACATCCACTGATGAGCCCACCAATGAAGAACTTAGGGAAGCTTCATAAGATCCTCAATTTTATCATGTCATGGAAAGACTCTTAGGCTTGGATAAAGAGATGTATTTTCTCATGCTTGGTCAACAAGGAGCTAAGTTACCAAGTGATTTTGATTTTTCTTATCTTACAGAACCAACTCACACAAATAATCAACAAATTCCTAAAGGTTCTCAAGATACTCATGGAGCAAAGGAAACCAATCAGCAATCCAATGCTTCTCATAGTCATGAACAACACACTATTTCTCAAAATGATCAGCCAAATCACGCTTCACAAAATAATGCTTCTCACAACAATGTTTCCCAAAACACTCAAGGAAACACACCATCTTTGGATCCCGTCCTATAAAAAATCCAGATGCTTCAACAACAAATCCATGACATCCAAATTGGATCATCAACAAAGAAGTATTCCTTGGATGATATATGTCCTTATCCTTTTGATAAGAATTTAGCAATGATTCCATTCCCTCCTCATTTTGAGGTACCAAAATTTGACAAATACAAAGGGAATTCGGATCCACAAGACCACATTCATGAGTTTTTTGTTGCTTGTATTGAAGTCACTCACAATGACACTTATCTTATGCAACTATTTCCATGAAGTTTAGGAGGACAAGCCATGGAATGGTTCTCTAAACTACCCCCCGACATCAAATCTTTCAATGAGCTTCTTGACAAATTTATGACTCATTATTCATATAACATCAAACATGAGGTCACTATGCTTGATCTTTGCAATGCACATCAAAAGAATGGAGAACCTTTCCTTACTTTTTTGCAAAGATGGCGTCAATTGTTTTCCAAATATCCATGAATGATTATTGAACAAGAAAAGATGGATATTTTAGTGCATAACCTTACACCAGAAATGAGTTATAGGTTACAATTGCAATGTCCACCAAATTTCAATAAGCTCATAGAAAATGGTATCAAGATTGAGGAAGCTATGGTCAGAAAAGGTGAGATCAAACTTTATTCTAAAGACAATGTTAGATCCTCAAATTCCAATTCCAACAACTACAACAATGACAAATCAAAGTTTTGGAATAAAAACAAAAACATTGTCAATGATGGGATTGTTGATAATCGTAATGTCAAACCAACACAACCCCTTCTTAATCTCACCAGTCAGGCCAATGCTACTCAAGGAACCTACAACAATCAATCATCCAATCAAAATACCAACAAGGATTCATCTAAACTAAGATTGCCTTTTATGTCACCTCGAAGAAACTTTACTCCTTTGGGGGAATCTCTCAAATCAGCATTATGGAAGTTAATCACAAAGAAACTCATTATGCTTCCTGAAATGAAAGATTTTGAACCTAGAGTAAAGCCTTCTTGGTGGAATGAGAATGATTATTGTGAATTTCACAGAGGCAGAGGACATAAAACAAATGATTGCAAAAAAATCAAAAATGTAATCCAAGATTTAATCGAAAGTGGTGAAATTGGTGTTGATGGACATGTCTCGAATGAATCACATATAGCTTTCAAAGATCCACTTCCTGAGCATGAAAAAGGGGGTTCTTCCAACAATAAGGGTGACAATCAAGCTAATTATAATTCCACTCCCTATTGATATGTTGGTAACATTTCTAAATGTCATCCTTCTATGTATTATGCCAATGTTATTACCATCAAAGAAAAATCAAAGAGTCAACTAGTCCAAGCCACCACTTGTGCTCAAGCCAAAGTTACTCTTCAAGGAGTCCAGTCTAAACCAAGCACTACACAAAATAAGTCTGTTTATGTCCCAAAGTCTATCCCAAATACTTCCAACCAGTATAATATTTTGGAACAACTTAAGAAAACACCTACCCAAATATCCATATTAGAGCTTTTGTGTCTTTCCCCATCTCACAAAGATATCCTTGAAAAAGCTCTCTTAGAGACCGAGGTTCCAACAACTCTAGATCCTGATCAATTTCAAGCTATGGTGGGCCATTTAACAACCCCACACTATTTGTCCTTTACAAAAATGATGATTTAGCCATTACCCAACCTCATAATGCTCCCTTACATATCAAAGTCCTTATCCAGAATCACAAGATTAAAAGAGTATTAATAGATGGGGGAGCATGCTTGAATATCTACACGTTAAAGTTAGTCCTTGCATTGGGATTTTCTAAGAATGTTGTTGATCCAAAAAAGAAAATCACAATAAAAGCCTATGATGAGGAAGAGAGATCATCCAAGGGGTCCATTTTTCTTCCAATTAGAATTGGTCCTATTGTCAAAGATGTATCTTGTCAAGTTCTAGACATGGATCTTGCTTATAATATTCTTTTGGGAAGACCATGGATTCATTCCATGCAAGTTGTGCCATCAACTTATCACCAATGTATAAAATTCCCTCACAATGGTCAGGAGATCACTATCAAAGGAGATTCTAATCCTTTTCAATATTGTAGCAATGTGAAGATTTCTGATTCTTTGGTTCCCTATAATCGTACTGGATCTTCTGCAACTACACCTAGTGACCCTAGTAATATAGCATCAACTTCTAAATTAGATGGGATCAAGATAGACATCAAAGAAAGTAGTATGGGAGAATATACTTTAGGTCAAGCTCTTTGTATCACTGAGTTACCTTTACCTCCCAAATCATATGGTAGATCTTTGATCACTAAACAACAATCAGAACCCCCTTCCACACTTGTTTATAACACATTTATAAGTGGGGGCACAATATCTAAAGAGTCAGCTGAGCATAATGCAAATTATTGGCTTAAGACATAGAAGATTGAAGAGGATATTAAACATGAATGTATATCACCTAATGTCTATGGAAAAGGGTATACTTTGCTACAAAAGATAGGATATCAAGGTGCTGGACCTCTAGGGTTACAAAGAGAAGGTGTTATAAAACCAATTTTGCAAAATCCCAATTATCAAAGAGACACTACAGGATTAGGATATAAAGGAGAAGGACCATAAGAACCAAAAGGAAAAGCAAAAATACCACCTTTTCATGAGACATCTAAAGCTCCTACCTTACAATTCAGAAAGCATGGTATGTATGTAGATCCAGAGAAAGAAAGATAGCTCAAAGAATCATTGATA
Organism: Chamaecyparis obtusa; assembly: GCA_027943335.1. NCBI lineage: Eukaryota > Viridiplantae > Streptophyta > Pinopsida > Cupressales > Cupressaceae > Chamaecyparis > Chamaecyparis obtusa. The sequence continues at coordinate 2,665,189 of BSBK01000790.1, read as the reverse complement.
GACTTGAAGATAATGATGATTCTGATTCTAATAATTATGAATGGGATTCCTTATCTGATTATACTAAAGAAATAGGAGTTGATGTTGTCCATCAATATAGTAATGATTACCATGAGGGTGAGAGTTCAACAAGTGACTCACTAGGATTCGTCCCACATAATACTACTCATGTTGATCATGAGCGAAGTGAGTGTTATCTTGTGATAGATGATTCGAATGAGAGTATGGAAATAGACCTCGCTGATACTATCATAGACCTTGACAAATTTTCCATCAATACCATCTCTACTTTTGAAACTAACCCAAATGATCCAATGCCCCTTGTCTGTCCTGACCTTATTGATTGGGATTCTCCCGATCACCCAAAACTTGATGTCTTTCATAATGATGACATGATCATTGACTATCTTGGCATCAGGGATCATTTATCACTAGGGGATCACAAGTCAGGATTTCTGATAGAACTCAATGACATGGCCTATTTTGGATAGAGTGCCAATCCTTTTAGTCATAAAAATAATCAACAGATCTAATGGTGAAAACCACTCAGTGGCAGTATTAGATCCAAAAATAGTAAAAAGAAAAGATGCATCTGATGGTGAAAACCTCTCTAAGGTGCCTAACGATGGAAGGATTAACACTCTCCCCAACTATCTATATCGAGATAAATCTACCATTCTTATAGAACCAACAGTACCACTTAACATTAGAACAGAGGAGTCTTCACACATCCTCAAAGTAGCAGCATCCTTGACAGAATTAGAGAAAGAAGCTTTTGCAAAAAAATTTAGAGAAAGACAAATCAACTTTGCTTGGTCCTATGCTGATATGCCTGGTTTGGACCCCAATCTCATTATGCATCATTTATCTATCAAACCAGGTGTAAAACCAGTTAAGCAGAAGCTCCGCAAAATGCATCCTCACATTGCTCTAATGGTGAAAGAAGAATTGAAGAAGCTCCTAGATGTTGGATTCATTCTGGCTATTGATTATGCTGAGTGGATTTCAAATATTGTTCTGGTTTCAAAACCAGACAAGTCTATCAGGATTTGTATTGATTTTCGAGATCTTAATAAAGCTTGTCCGAAAGATGACTTCCCTTTGCCAAATATTGATATGATTGTTGACCTAACAGCTGGGCATGAGATGTTATCATTAATGGATGGATTTTTTGGCTATAACCAAATCAAGATTGTGCCAGAAGACCAGGAAAAAAATGCTTTTACTTGTCCATGGGGTACATACTACTAGAATGTGATGCCATTTGGCCTCAAAAATGCTGGAGCAACTTATCAAAGAGCCATGACCATGATCTTTCATGACATGATGCATACCATCATGGAAGATTATGTTGATGACATTTTAGCAAAATCTAAAGATAGAGCTGGTCATTTGAGAGTGTTGGATAGAATATTCACTCAGATGGAAAAATATCAAATTCGACTTAATCCAAAGAAATGTGCATTCGGGGTCACATCCGGCAAACTGTTAGGCTACATTATCTCAGCTAAAGGCATCAAAGTGGATCCAAAAAAGGTTAAAGCAATATTGGAGATGGCTTCCCCCACTAACATTAGTCAGCTAAGATCTTTACAGGGGCATCTACAATCCATCTGAAGATTTGTTTCTCAACTAGCAGATCGTAGTCATCCCTTTCAACATTTGCTACATAAAAATATCTTATTCCAATGGGATGATAAGTGTGAGGAAGATTTCAACAAAATCAAGCAGTATCTAGCAAATCCTCTAACTCTGATGTCACCAATTCCAGGCAAGCCACTCTTGCTCTACATTTTAGCCATGATAGCTTCACTAGGTGCTCTTCTCACTCAGCAAGATCATGAAGGAAAAGAAAAAGCCATCTACTACATCAGTTGCACTTTAGTGGGATATGAGTTAAACTATTCCCCTATTGAAAGAGCATGTCTGGCTATTGTCTTTGCTTCACAAAAGTGGTGACATTACATGTTGTCACATTCTACTCAGCTTATTGCAAAGATTGATCCTTTAAAGTATTTGTTAAGCAAGACAACATTAATAGGTAGGTTGGCTAAGTGGGTCATGCTACTTAGTGAGTTTGATATTGAATATGTAGACAGGAAGGCTATCAAATGTCAAGTGATCATAGATCAACTAGCTGATGCTCCATTAATAGATGACCAACCTATACACATAGAGTTTCTTGATGCTCATATCTTAGCTTTGTTTACACAAGCATGTAAATTATACTTTGATGGCTCATACACTCAATAGGGTTCAGGAGCTAGTATTCTTTTTATCACGCCACAAGGATACACTATTCTGAAATCTTTCAAGTTGTTATTTCCTTGCACCAATAATGTAGCAGAATATGAGGCTTTGCTGATTGGGTTAAAAATGGCTTTACAATGGAACGTATCTAAAATAAATGTCTATGGAGATTCTCAGCTGATTGTTAATTAGGTTAATGATGATTATCAGACCAAAGATGATAAGTTATTGCCATATAAACATATGGTTGATGACTTTAAAAAGTATTTCTCTGTCATTACTTTTGAGGAGATTCCTCGGCATGAAAACAAGGCTATCAATGCCATGGCAATGATTGCTTCTTTATTTGATATAGAAGATACCAAGGCCCATTTTGAGTTCTTGGTGGAATCCCTGACTTGTCCTACATATGATGAGCCTGATACGAGTATTATATGTCATCTAATTGGACATGACTCCCCAACCTATGGAAAGATATACTCTTACCTCAAAGATAACACTCTACCTCCAGACCTATCCCACAATCAAAAATGAACTTTTCTCTGCCAAACCTCCTGCTATATCTTAATATCTGACACCCTTTATCAGCGAGGTTTTGATGGTACTCTCCTACGATGTCTCAAACATGATGAAGCTCAACTTTCCTTACATGATGTACATGAGGGTATTTGTGGGACACATTTGAGTGGTCCCTCTTTGGAAAAGAAACTCATGCATATGGGTTATTATTGGCCTACCATGGAGGCAGACTCCTTTCATTTTGCTAGGGCATGCAAGAAATGTCAGATATATGGAAACATTATCCATGCTCCAGCTCAAGAGTTACATCCTTTTACAACTACTTTTCCATTCAGTCAGTGGGGACTCGACCTCATGGACGCTATCAATCCTCCATCTTCCAATGACCACAAATGGATTCTCACTACCATAGAATACTTCACTAAATGGATTGAGGCCGTTCCATTAATTACCGCCACAGGGAAACAAATCTCCATGTTTATCTTAAACTATATCATTTGCAGATGTGGTATACCTATGTATCTTATCACTGATCATGGGAAACAGTTTTAAAACTAAGACATGGATGACTTGTGCACCAAATTCCACATCACCCACAACTATTCCACCATCTACTATCCTCAAGGAAATGACCAAGCTGAGGCGTCAAACAAAACAATTGTTAAAATCCTACAAAAGACTGTCAATGATGCTGGCCGTGACTGGCATCTCCAACTTAATCTAGCCTTATGGGCTTACCACACCTCCATCCATACTCCTACTGGAGCCACTCCATACTCCCTTGTCTATGGATCTAAAGTAGTCCTACCCCTCGAGGTCGAGTTGCCTTCACTTCGTGTTACTCTTAAAGATTTAACTCCTGATGAAGAGTATAGAGTTGCACACTTGACTGAATTGGAACTCTTAGATGAACACCATCAGTGAGCCTATGATCATTTGAAAGTTTATCAATAGCATCTGTCCCATCAGTACAATAGCAAGGTAAAGATTAGAGACTTTCAGTTGGGTGACTTAGTCCTTTGAGAAAATCCAAAGAATCAATAACACCGTGAAAAGAAGGGCAAGTTCGAACCAAATTGGTTAGGACCTTTTGTGATTACATCAGTCTATGGTTCTGGAGCCTATCAGTTGTCTATGATAGAGGGAGATCCCTTGGATGAACCTCGTAATAGTATCCATCTCAAGAAGTTCTATCCCTAAAATCCTAATGCAAGGGGCATGTATATAGTCTGTATATATATATTTTGTAATTTAAAAAAAAAATCAAAAATACCAAAAATTCACAAAATCAAAAGAAAAAATGCAATAAAAGCCTATGGTGAAAACCTGGAAATAGGTGCTATGTGTGACAAGTTAGCTCCTCTATCTATTAGGATTCTTCTAGTGTGTCTATTTATTGTATATATCCATAATAAAATGGTTACTCAATCCTTGTCCCCACCATGTATATATCATAATAAAATGGCCAGTTCATACACCATCCATTGTATCTATCCATAATAGAATCCCATCATAGCTTGATCTTTTGTCATGGTCTTCATCCTAGTCTTGTTGTGTCTTTCTTCATCCATAATAAGTCAGTCCATCACCTAGCTGGGGGCATGTCCTTGACCTAGTTTGGGAAGTGGATCTATGATAGTTGTGACTCTTAGAGGACACAATGGAGTTATTTTCACCAGGCAAGGCAAATGCAATCAAATGTTCTTTCACAATGGTATCTTCATGCTGAATCAGAATCTATGATCTATCCTTCAAATTGTGATTGCTTATCTATACATCTTGACTATACATCATCACTTGAACTGATCAACATATCCTAAATCAATCTTTTTAGAAAAATAAATGTATATTCATGGCAGGCATGTTAGAATGATTTGTTATAAATTATGCATTCATATCTAGATTTCATTGTTATCATGTTTCCTATGCTATTCCAGGATATCTTTGACATGAGTTTGAAATTCCCATATGTCATTGATTAGAATAGCCAGGATGGGGCATGATATTTTCTTTGATTGCTATTTGTGGGGTATTTTCCAATGAAATCATAGGAACAAGTAATTGGGGTGTCTATGTATAAGTGCCTTCATCCATTTCATAGTATTGACAACATGCAAATCATGTTGTTCTAACAAATGCTATTTATGGTGATACACCATCGCATACCTCGACTCCAAATATTTGTTCCCTGATGGAGGGGGGAAATATTCCTTTTTTGTTATACAAATGAAACTCAGGTCATCTCAGTTCAATTATACCTAGATGCTTGTCAAGTTTTCAATATTAAACTCCATGCAAAAAGTGCTCAGGTCATCCTGGTTTAATTATACCATGATGCTTGCATTTTCTTGCAACATAACGAGCTCAATGATGAAAATTAAATTCTAGTTATTATGAAGTTCTAAGATGTTACATGATGTTGTGGAGATACTCATTTCATATTTCATTTTCCATTGCATTTTACCATCTCATGAATTGCATAATAGTGCTCCTTTTATAAGGTTTTGTGGGTTATCTTTCTCATTAGGTTATCTGCTTCCTAAGTCCATTCTTCTTGTGTCAAGAACATTGTTATTTTAGTTGAGGACATTTGGACAACCAAAACTACTTTGCACTTAATCATTTTAAGACATGCATAATTATTATTAGGTGTGTTCATTGGATATTTGTTATAGTTATCATTTCATCTTATTTCATTTTATCATGTTATCAATCAGCGTAGGTACATTTTTATTTATTACTTTAGATATCATTTGCATTCCAATATCATTTATTGTTCATTACATATATTTAGTATCATCATGCATTTAGTATCCATTCATTTTACATTATTCACATTGTTTTTACATCATTGCATTCATCATCACATAGCATTAGTGAACATCATTTAGAACATGCATTTATATCATCATATATATTAGATTATTTATCCATTAGCATCATATAGAAAATCAATCATTTTGCATTTTAAGACATCCATTCCATGCATATAAAATTAAATCATCACATCCTGCATATGTCAGTACGCACATGTATATAAACATCATAGCAAATCATGGTAGAACTACATCAATCATATAAAGTCCATAAATACAACCAAATTGTCCAAATGTCCCATGATATATAATCAATAACAATGTGTCTATAGTCAGTGTCTATCAAGTCAATATATAATGATACAATGATAATATGATACAAAAAAATGTATACAAGTGGTATCTATGACCCACTGCTTCCTGAATCTATCTGTCATTGTCTACGAGCTGTAATAAGGCCCTGTGCTACTAAACCACCTGCTCCTAAGGATTCACCCTAGTCTCTTAAACCTATGGGTACTCTCAGAGAACATGATGATACACCTCCACTACCAGCTGGTGCTTGTACTGCTATCCTCACCGCTACTGAGCTCTCTCTAAAACTCCCAATCCACTGATACCTAGGCACTGCCTATCTATATGCCTCTCGCCAGTAGGATATCTCCTTCCCACCTCGTATCATGGCTCTCAGGCTATCTCCATGGGGACCTAGGTCCTTTATCCTCTATAACTCATCTAATAACATCTCAGGCTCCCTGAGTCTCTCAATTGTTGCATCCCACTCATGTCTCAGGACATCCATCTGACGCTCTAGCCTCTCAATCCATCTCTCTAGGCCTAGCACCCGGTCTGCCTGAACCTGCGTAATTGCTAGTTTGACTAGCAGTGTATTGATATCTGGCTCCTCCTCCTCTGTAGCATCTCTCTGTAAATAGGGATCCTATCCCCCAATGTCCATATCAGCTGGCTCATCTTGTGCCTATACATCTGGCATCTCAACATCCAGCTCATCCTGTCTGTCATCCTGCACCTGACCACCCTGTACCACACCACCTTGGGCTAGTCCAACATCTACCTCATCCTGCACCTATACCTATGTAGCTGGTCCCTATACTAGGGCAACTGGAATCTATGCCGGAGGGACTGGTACCTATAGTGACACTCTTGCCACTAGCTATGCTGGCTATGTAGGAGGCTATCTCTGTCCCTGTCTAGCTGGAGGTGACATCAATCCCCTTTGCCTCACACCACCTCCTCTCATCTGAGGTCCTACCCTATCCCCTCTCCCTCCATCTCCTCCTCCATCTCCTCCACTACCACCTCATCTCCCTCACCCCCATTGTCTCTCTACCGGATCTCTCTCTGGAGGTCTCGCTGCTGGATCTGTAATCCTCAGAATTGGAAAATACCTCAAAAAATGCTCCAAATCCATACTCATCCCTGGGTCTACCATCATTGGTCTCATCGACCATACCTAAAATGGGGCATCCAAAAAATCCTACCAAGCAACATCAAATGATGCCATGGGCCCCTAGTCTCATCTCTCCCGATGTGTGCGAGCATGCTCTGTCACTCCCTGTAGCATGCCTTGTATCCTGCCAAACTATCTCAAGACCTGGGTAACCAGCTATCACTCAATGATAAATGGTGTCTAACCTATCAACCACCATGACTCAAAAAAAAACCCAAGCTATCACTCATCATCCCACGGCTCACACCCTAGGTAGGTTCTCCATGTCACTGTGTCTAGTGTGTCAAAGGTATACCACCAAAACTCTAAATGGCCCAGTTTTACCTGAGACAAAACTAAGGAGTATAAATGAATATAGGGCTACCCTGCACCCCAAAATCTGATAGCCACTAGTCGAGTAACTGCAATATGCTCCCATGCCCAAACATGGAGCAGTGTCACACCTACTGATAATGATGCACCCCTATGGTACACCACCTGATGCATGTCATGATAAAGATGTGCTAACAAAAACACCCCCCAAGCATATCAGGTCTTCTCCATCATCCGCTGTAATGTGCGGCCCCATCCAACTGAAAATCCATGTGATCTATGATCAAGGCATACAAATCCCCCAATCACTCCTACTAGCACTACTAGCAAAGGATCATACAAGTCAACCATATCCTCCTAGCTGATCTCTCCATCCTCTATATCATCATCACTGAAGATGGCTCTGCACTCCATAACTCCATCACGCCGATCATACTATACCAGCTCGCTTATGATGGGAAGATGGAGGATGTGATATACATCCTCTAATGTAACTATCATCTCCCCTATCGGAAGATGGAAGGTACTCATCTCCGAGTGCCATTGCTCTACTAATGCTATCATCATACTTAGATTCACCTGAATCTCAGGTGTGTAAATCACATAATATAATTTGGACACTCCAATCAATAGTCTATCTATCTCCGATAATGCCGGTCTCAGATTCTGAGTCACAGGGTATCTCTCCTATGACATCAGACTATCTGTGATATCCTCCTATTCAAGTCAACAAACAATCACCCTATAAAATTTTGATAAACTGATCTATCACTCTATCTATCCTATCATATCAAATATAAACATGTTCTTATCACATGTTTCAATAGATGATTTTATCAATTATCTACGTTCAAGAGTGGTTAACTAGCAAACATGCTACAATGTTGCCTATCTTGATCAAATCGATCAAAATCAAACACTGACAGATCCAATCAACTTATCAACATCAAGTTTGACCTAATTGACTATCTAGTTTGACCACATTCTATCACTTCAAACACATGCAAAACATTGAAATGTGTATGTGCAGCATTCTTTAACATTTGTGCAGGTTTTAACCTATGCACAATTTTTCTTCACATTTGCGCAATAATTCTGCATGAATGCCCAGATTTGGACAAAAGTGCAGTTTTATCAAACATTTGCACCACAAATATGCACAAATGCGCCAATTTTTCAAATGCACATTTTTATTTCACACTTGCGCAACTCTAACATTCCTCTAGTATGAATGCGTAGTTTTCCTACACGTATGCGTAGAATGTTGTATTTTTCTGTGCAAATGTTCCTAGTTCCTACGCATTGGTGTGCCAAAACTACGCATTCATTCCATGCCTCAAAACAAAAAAATTCCTAACCTAATTCTATCATTTAATCTATCCTAAACATGCTACAATTCTACTCTAACATGCATCAAATCATGAAATTACCAAGGAGGATCAAGTCACCTACCGGTTCACCCGAATTGGGTGGTCGCTGGAAGTGTTTGACTCTCTTGAAGTGGTGATCTAACAATGGGAATGGCATCATGGTGGCTCTACTCTTCTCTCTCTCACGCTCTGATATCCCAATGACAAGTGTGCACAATGAGCCTATTGTGGACCCCTAAGCCTTATTTATAGCCTGTGGACCCTATGTGCTTGGTGTGTGGACCCTATCTCTCATTTTTCTTCCATTTCCTCCATTTTCATCCACCTTTTCATCTATCTCTTTCATGAGATTGATTAATCAAAATAACTAAGAAAAAAAAGTAATAATAAAAAAAAATTTAAACACAAATTCTTAATCAATCTCTCAAGGGGGCATGCTTACATCATTTTAGACATTGTTTGGGGCAGGGGCAAAATGCTTGAAAGTTTCTTTGAAACAATGTGATACACACATTATTTTAAAGAGGGGCAAAATGTATACACCTAAAAATGGCTTCATTAATTAATTAAATATTTATTATTTAATTACTATTGACTTGATAAATTAATTAAATATTTATTATTTAATTAATAATTATTCCTCTATTTATTAAATAAATTATTCAATTTATTTAGTGAATTCACTATAGTCTATTCTTCTATCCTAAGTCTTCTAATTAGTCTTATTAAAGTGATTTAATTAAATATACAATCACCTAAATATGACTAAGTTTCCTAGTCCACCTCACATACCTAGTCACTTGACACATCACTTTGGCTAAAATAAATAATTATTATTAATTATTTATTGATAATTATCCTCACCCACACATGTCCTATTCTTAAAGGCTATGTGGCCTCATAGGACTTGGTCCCATAACCACATGCCTCTCTTAAACCAAGTCAAGAGACATTCCCTATTCCTAAGGGGCTTCTCAAGCCACCTCTAAGGGTCAAAGGTGACTCATAGGACACTTGTGCAAAGAGTCCTCATGAGGAAAAGGTCTCTCCCTCTTTCTCTCTTTGGTCTTCGTGAGACACTTGACATGTGTCTTTCCCTTCCACCTTCTTCTCCTCCATGTCAATGTGAGAGGAACATCATCCCTATTCTTCCTCTCACATTCCAACTACATCCCCCTTTCTCTCAACTCCTTCAACCAAGTCAATCCTAGCCCTAGGATCTACCACCTTTCATTCTCAACTGTAGGATTGTGCCACCTAGGCCTAGATCCTCCAAAACTCTATAAAAGGAGCCTCATTTCCCATTTGAGAGCTAATAGGTATTTTTGAGAACAAGCATTCAAGAAATCAAGCATTCCATACAATCACCATTTCATTTGCATCCCATCCATTAGTTTTCATATTTCATTCAATCTCCACACTTTGGTAGCATCTTGGGAGAAGGCTTCATTTTGGAAATCTGAGAGCTCAACATCTTCAAGAAATCAAAGCTAGGAGGACAATGGAGACAAGTTGCATGGTAGGTGAAGGTAATTAAATTAGTTTCATCATTTCATAGTTACTTTGCATTCTTCATTGTGTTCACATTAGATAGATTCATTGGCTTTAATAGTTAATTTATCATTTCTAGTTGTTAGACATCTAATTTGCATACAGTGCATAATGGTTCTCCTTCACAAAATGAATCAAAATAAGTTTTAATAACCTTCCCCCAACTTCCCAAACGAAAACCAATTAGTTGGGTGGTTTAAAAACCTCTAAACAACTTCTAAACTCCTTTTCCCACCAAATCCACAACTAGCCATTCAGATTTAAAATTTAAATTTCTAATATTAAAACTAATGCAAACTACTTATCCAAACCAATCCAAATTGATGGAATTGACATAAAATGATTAAATAAACCTATTCAAATCCTAATCTACCCTTTTTTACCCTTAGAGCTCATCATGGCTCATTTTACAATATTTTATTCCTAAGGGCCTTACCAGGACCTTTAGGAGATTTACAAATTTGATCAAATTGATCATTACAAATCTTCATGATTGATTTTAATATATCCCAATCGATACGTGGGATAGTATTCTTTTGTTCCACCATGCTTGACTTGTCCATGCACTTAAGGGATCTCATTGATGCTCCTACATCATACACCCCACCTTCAAAAGAGCTCTTGTCCCAAGAGCCAATGCTCTTAATCTTTAAGCCTCCCATCCTCCTAGACAATTTCCTGCTCCTTGATACCTCCAACTTTTGATCCTCCTTATCAAGTTCACCTACAATCAAACTATTATAATCAATAAACAACTTTCTATACTTGTTACCATCCATGGAAACCTTGTTCCTTGCTGACTATGGACACTCATGTATTGCTCCAGTAAATGACTTCTTAACTTGTCATAGAGGATCACACCAACCCTTTCCCTTATCCTCCATGGATAGGCTCACATCTTTGTTCATTTTTGCCACTATAGGACACCATAGTGTACCTATCAACACTCCATTCTTAGTCAGAGTTTGCTTGCAATCAGAATTATGAGTGTTTCTTTGAACAACCACATTCTTCATAACCATAAGAGATGGTTTATGTTGTAGACCTATCCCATCATGGTGACTCTTCCTCTTCTCCTACAAGTTCACATATTCCTTCTTACCAAAACAAACAATCATCTCCATGCCATCACCCGGTAAAGGATTCAAATGAAATTTCATACCATCCTTATGCACCACATAGACATTAGATGAACCAAAATGAATTATGTTCCTTGAGACTTTCCAAGGCCTTCCAAGGATTACATGGCAACATGTCAAAGGAATGACATCACATACAACTTGATCCCTATATTCCCCTATAGAAAAATCAACTATTACTTGCTCCCTCACAATAATGTTTTGAGTATCACTTACCCAAGATGCCTTATATGGTTTATCGATAGGAAACTTCTTCAATCCTAGTTTATTAACCATTTCATATGACACTAAATCATCAAAGGAACTAGAGTCTATTATCATCTTACAAATCTTACCATTGCTCATGCAATTTTTCCTAAAGATAGATGCTCTTGTCTCCTTTTGCTGATGCATTTTTGGTCCTCTTCTCACCATCAAGAAGTCTCCTTCCAAGATTGGAACTGCATTATGGGACTTCTTTTCTTCCTCTTCTCCTTGGGATAAGGTGACTCTCTTCTCCACCTTCTTGAAATCCATTCCTTTCTCAGGGAACTTGTAGGATTGATGTCCTACTCCACATGTGAAGTATGTACCTATGAAAACACCATTACCCCTGCCATACCTATTACCTCCTCTAGGCTTAGATTCACCAACAACCTCCTTGCCTTTGTCATTAGCATCTTGTGTTTGTCCTTCATTGAACCTGCCTCTTGTAATACCCCAAAAATGGGCTATAGGTTCATTAACCTCCTACATCTTCAAATTCAAATGAAATTGACATCAAAGTCCTAACCTAAGGCACATCTGCACATTATCAAATCCTAATTGATTATCCTAAATTTTGCATCAGAGAATATTCCTAGTAATATTCTTATTTATCCTAATTATCTTTAATTTAATTATTATTTGGTGATAAATCTTATTTATCCTAAAGTTTGATTAATTGAATATTCTAAATATTTAATTAACTAGATTTAATACTGCCACTTAATTATTTAATTAAATTTAATTACATTTATTCTTAAGTTGTATTATTTGATTTTGACAATAAATCAAAAATCTTATGACTAATTGATTAAATTCCTATTTAATTAATTAAAGTCAATTGTTAATATTTAATAATATAGTTTTTGAATAAAGTTTGATTTAATAATTGATTAACCCATAAATCAATTGTTTTAATTTAAAAAATTAGTTAAGTTGAGGATAAATTACTTTATTTATTTAATTAATTTATAATTAATTATTTACATTCAAAGAGCAGTTAAACTCAAAATCAGGAAATCAATGCAATTTGCTAACTTTTGGAAACTCAACACTCTATTTTGAGTTCAAAGATGATCTAAACTTCTGATTTGAGTTAAAAAGTTGTTCTTGCATGTTTTTGCATGATTTTGTGAGTTAATTATTTCTTATTTCCTGATAACTCAAAAATCAACCTGAGTTCATCAAGAGTGATTTATGGCTTTTCTCATGCACCTCCAAAGCCCTGGATTTCTATAAAATCAAGGCTCAGCTCTTTACAAATCATCCACAGAATTTGCATACTTACTTTGGTGAATTGACATCAGAGGAATCATCAAGCTTCTTGCGAATCAACATTTTGTGAGATCAATCTTGTTTTCAATTCATTCTAGTTTCATATTTCATATCATTGTTAGCTTAATTTGCATATCATTTCAATTCATTTAGATTAATTTATTATTAGTTTTTCTCATCTTATTGCATCAAAAAAAAAAAAAGAGATTAATTTGCATTCATATTGTATTTCTTTAATAATTTAAATCCTTCATTTAGGTGTTGCATTATCACTGATCTTGGTCTAATCTAAGAATACCATACTCGGACCTACTAAAAGGTAGTGAATCGCCTAGTTAGCTATATTGTTCTTATTTGCATATTTTGATTTTTGCTAACCTCTAATGTTTTACTGAAGTGTTGTGTCTACAGATAGGTATGAAATTCACACACACATTTCTGGCACCCACCTTGGGGCAACCCACCTTTACATGCTAATTTTGATTTTTTTTTTAGCTAAAACCCTAAAGTTTCAAAGATTTAATTTTATCTCCCAAACGGCTTGGATTTTTGGTCTAAAATAAATTTTTTTCATGTTGGAGACATATCAGGGAAGCTTCAATAAAAAATTAAAAATTTTCTAAGATTTTTTGAATTTTTAATAATTTTTTATTGATTTTCTGGAAAAAATTAATTACTGACGCAAATCAGCATATTTTTTAGAAATGTTTACATTTTTAGAAAGATCTTTAAATTATACAGGGGTTACATTCTTTTTGTTTTAAATTTGGATGTAATATAATAGCTCAAATAGTCAATTTACAAAAACTAGTCTATTTTGGTAAAATGGGTCTCTAGGGCACAAATGAAGAGATTTTTCAAAAAAAATTACATTTTTGGAAAGCTCTCTATTTTTTAGAAGGGGTCTCTATTTTTCATTTCTATTTTTGTGGCCGAAATCATATCAAAAAAATCAGATCTTGTTGACTAGGTCAAATGCAACAAAAAAAAAAAAAATTGTGATGGGTATGCACTTATTTTTCACATGGTTCAATGAATGATATGAGTTGTCATTTGGATTAGTTTCTAGTTATTATTGCTCCTAATAGTTGATTTTCAGATCTAACCCTAGGGTTTTCATAAGTTCAATATACATTGCATATCTTGTTTGCTTGTTTTCTTGTCAGAGAGTTTGTGGCTTGCTTGTGCGGGATTGCTTAACAAAGCTAAAAATCAAGTAAAATCTACTAAGCATGTTGTGAGGGAATTTAGGTATTCTACTACATCTGAAAAAATTTCAATTTGGACATAAAACTAATATCTCACGTGTCTAGCTTGAGTGCCTTTCCTGCTTTCATAAATCAAACTTCAATTTTTGGGCTATAAAAAGAACATAGATTTGCTTTTTGCATATCTGTTACACATAGTAAATAGGCCCTATAAACACTATTTGTTGATGATCTTAAGAGATTGAGCTTCTTTCACTTTTTTATTCATGTGAAGCTCCTCTTGATGAAGGATCCCCTTGTAGGTAGGGAAGGTACTGAGAAAGTCTCACATTCTACTAGATTCGTGTGTCTTCAACTTTTGATTGATACATTCTCTCTCCAGAGATGTTGATAGATCATAAGTGGTTGACATCATAGATCTTTGTGAGATAATCTTAGTCTTAGCATGTTGGATTAATCTATTTTCTTTGTCTTGGTGAAGTGAAGAGGTTAGGGGATTATGCTCTACTTCCTTTTTGGATAGTACAAGAAACCCAGATCCTTGAATCTAATCTAGTCCCCCTGTGGTATCTTTTATGAGTCACCTTTAGAGAGGGTTAACCATAGTGTACATTCCCTTAATTGGGTCAACCACATGGATGAAACCTCAAGCAGTAATAGCCATTTTCATCATGGTAGCAGCAGCTGCTATATAAATGTCCTTGTAGAGGAAATCTTCACAGGTGTGGTCTCTTGTTGGACTGTCAGATATCCCTAGTAGCTCCTGATTGATTAATTTCTTGGACTATGTCAAAACCCCGATGTGCCTGGATTGGAGTTTTCCCTCTTGAGATCACAAAAGTTGCAGAGTGAGACCATTACTACAAACCCTAGTGAGGCCAATTTTTTTTAATTTTTCTAGGAATATGTGCATTATTGAAGAACTTTTTGGAACATACACAATTAACACTTCTAGGGATTAGCACAATAAGTCAATATTGCTTGTTCATGCGCAAGGTTTCTTTTTCCCTTGTTCATTGTTTTCAGACAATTTCTTGCTTCCCTTGCTTGCTATTTTGTGTGCTTGATATCTTCTTGGTTGCTTGAGAAAAACTTTTACACAGATCTTCAAAAACTAGACAGTAAAATTTGCAAACAAACTGGTAATGAAAACTGAAAAATTGCAAATCTGAAGCAAAAATCCTTTCTGGTGTCAAAAGTCATCCTAAAATTTCAAAACTCATATCAAAGCCAAAGTCAAAGTTGTCAGAGATTGGTCAAATTTGTTAGAAATCCAATTTTACAGCCTATTTCTAGAATCTGTCAAACAAATCATTATGTCAGGAACAAAGAAGAACCTATAATGAATACATTCATTTTCCTAAAGTGGTCACTTCAGTCTGATTTAGCCTTTTGATTTATCGATTTGAGTCTTTTTCATCTTATGTCAAAACCTCGCCAAAATTATCTTCAAAATTCAATCTTTTTACTAAACAACTAAGTGTTGTGAGCTCATGCCCACCATCTGTTGGGTGTCTACCCACACTACTATGGCATAGTATCCTTCATTTATGTCTGATCTATTCTTTAATCACTTCAATCTTGACAAGGTTGCATCATTTGATCTTCTAGAATCAATTCATTCTTTAGTTATCTTCATCTTATTCTTTGGCTTCACCCAAGGTTAATGGTGGAAACTAGAGCTTCATCACACAAGAAATATGGAGAGGTATCCCATACAATACCTTTGAATACTCTCCAGGCCCCAACTCTTGAACAAATCTACAATTTTGGTCTTTACGAAGATGACGGTCTTGGCAATTTTCAATTGAAAACCGGTTATGTACCCCCTCCATCAACTCACGGAGGTAATCAACAAACCCCACCTCAATCTAATCCAAGGATCCCTAAAACTCCTAACATGTCTCATGGAGGGACACATCACGGGTCTCAAGGACACCAATCTCAACATAGTATGGATCGAGAACCTACACCTTCTGAAATTGTTCGATATCAAAATGATGATGACTTCAAAAGAATGATGAAATATTTCTTGAAGGAAGATAGAGAAGCATACTTTCTAGAGTTAGCTCATCAAGGAGCTAAACTTCCTCCAAAATTTAATGTGGAAGATATCATTACACATGAGGAAGAAAATCCTATCATGGCTATGATGAAACAAATGCATGCCATGCAAGTCAAACTTAACAAACTTGAGAAAGAAAAGGAACCTAAAGAGTTCTCCATGGAGGCTCTATGTCCTTTTCCATTTGATAAAGACTTGTACATGTTGCCATTCCCTAAAAGAGTGGAGATGCCTAAATATGATAAGTATGATGGAAACTCTGACTCTCAAGATCATGTCAAAGAATTCTATACTCAATTTATGGAGTTTATGCATGAACCAACCTACTTAATGCATCTTTTCCCTCGATCTCTGGGAGGAGAAGCCATTCATTGGTTCTCTAGAATGCCCCCTACTATCAAAACTTTTTAGGATTTAATCAAACTATTCTATCAACAATACTCCTACAATATTCAACATCTAGTCACCATGATCAACATCTACAATCTAAAACAATATCCAAGACAACCATTCCTAACATTTCTCAAGAGGTGGAGGAAGAAATTTTCTCTATATGCTAGACCTATTCCAGAAATTGAGAAGCTAAAAATCTTCATCAGCAATCTTGTTCTAGAAATCAACTACCCTTTACAAATGAAAAATCATACATCTTTTGACAAGATGGTAGATAATGTGATCAAAATTGAGAAAGTACTTGTGCAAAAAGAAGACATATCACTTCAAAAAGACAAGTATGAATCTAGATCTAGTTCTAAGGACAAGAATAAAAACTAGAACAAGAATAAAGGTGTTGTCACAGATGGCATTGTTGGTAATATCTATGCCCCATCTAAGGCACCTACTTTCAATCTTACTGTTGGTACCCAAGCCATCAAAGCTTCTGAAGCCAAAGCCACAGAGTCCAACAAAAAGTCATATGATTACAAACCTTGGGCTACAGATCCTAATAAAAAATTCACTCCTCTCGGAGAATCCTTGGAATTTGCCATGAAAAATCTATTGGTAAACAAAATCATCTACTTGCCTGAGATGAAAGTCTTTGATCCAGAACTTAAACTGAAATGGTGGAGAGAGAATGATTTCTGTGAATTCCATCACAATAAAAGGTCATAAGACTAATAACTATATTCTCTTGAAGCATATTATACAAGACAAAATTGATAATGGAAACATCACAATTGACAATCATAAGAGAAATAATGATCATACAACATTCACAGAACCATTTCCTAAACATGGTAAAGAAGATTCTTCTTCTCAACCTAATATGGGTGCTAAAGTTAATTATGCCTACTCAGGAAACAATGTTGTTATCGATATGGTTGAACCATGCATTTTTTAGCATTGCAATGTCATCACAATTGTAAGAAGAGATAGAGATAATCAATCAACTAATGCAATTACTCAATCACAAGCTCAGGCACACCTACAAGGACAAATACCAGATTCATCAAATGTCCCTAAGGTGCCTTTCAATCTTTCATCTGCTTCTAAATAGAAGGCTACATCTAAATCTTCAAATCCTAAAGACACCAAGCCTACTTCATACAGTATTGTCCAACAACTCCAGCACACAAATGCTAAAATCTCCATGTTTGAGTTGCTTTGGATATCTCCAGCTCATAGAGCCATTCTAGACAAAGCTCTGCTTAGAACCAATGTTCTTGATGACCTTGATTTAGACAGATTCCAGACTATGGTTGGTCATCTTACAACTCCATATTACATTTCCTTTTCAGAGGAAGATGATAACTCCTTGAGTCATCCACATAACCAGCCTTTGCATATTGAAGTCTTGATCCAAAACCGTCATGTCAAACATGTGTTGATAGATGGAGGCACTGGCCTAAACATTTGTTCTTTCAGCTTGATTGCACAATTGGGACTTTTAGAAATGGCCATTGATCCCAGGAAGAAGATAACTATCAAAGCATATGATGAGCAAGAAAGATCTTCTAAGGGAACTATTGTCCTACCTATCAGAGTAGGTCCTGTCATCAGAGATACTATATGTTAGGTTCTTGATCTACCTTTGGCTTACAATATCCTCCTAGGAAGACCCTGGATACATGACATGAAAGCCATTCCCTCTACATTCCATTAGTGTTTGAAATTTTCTTATGAAGGAGTTGAGGTGACGATTCTAGTTGATCTGTATACAACTTGCAATACCTTGAAAGAGAGTGTTGATAAACTTGTTCCCAATAATAGAGAATCTTCCACTAAGCAGCTAGATGTTGCTCCAACATCTAAGATGGAAGACATTGCTAAAGAGGTTAAGATAAAAGAAAATGGTATGGGAGAATATACTATAGAGCTAGTCTTATCTTTGACATCTCTCCCTATCTCTCCTAAGTCTTATGTGCAAACTCTAAAACAGTCTAAAACAAAGTCTAAAGAACCTCTTGAAACATATAAAGGAAATTTTGTTGTAGAACAAGTATCTAAATAGGAGTTTGAAGAGGATGAAGTTATGCTCACATGGCTATACAAAGATGAACCTAAATCTCAAGTGGTTCAAAAATGTGATGCTAAAATACCAAATATCCCTTCTAAGTCATATGGCCCAAGGGACAAATTGATCAAAAAGATGGGATATAAATGAAAAGGACCTCTCAAACTATAGGGTAAAGGTCTTCTATCACCTCTTCATCATCATGGCCAAGAAAACAAGAATACAATAGGTCTAGGATACACGAAGAAACCTTTCTATCTTAGAAAGAACTCCTCGCATGTATTAGAATAGATTGAGCCTTCCATAGAAAATCAACTAAAGGGAGAAATAATTGAACAATCTGATAGTGATGATTCAGACACCACTGATGAACTCATTCCTTATGAGCATTTTCCTAAAGAAATAAAAAACCTCCTTGAAGCTGAAGATGATCTAATAAAAAGAATTAATGTAGTAGAAACACAAGAACCTACTATAGAGCAAGAGATAGTTGCAACACAACAACCGATTAATCTCGAAGGTAATCAAAAAGAGGAAGGTGGTAGTTATTCTGAGATAGATTCCCATGAGTATGAATTCAAATCAAAATCTAAGGGAAATCCTTCTTGGGGTATTCATCCTAACTTTACTCATGTTCTCAGATTTCCTAGAGGCCTAGATGAAGAAACAGAAGATGAATCAAATTACTATGAATGGGGAGTCATTTTAGAACCAAATGAACTTGTTATAGAAAAGCATATTGATGTTATTCACCAATATGCACCTCAACCTAACATAAGTCTAGAGCAAAATGATGAACTTATCAAGTCTAATCCACTGATGGTTGAAGTAGATTTCCATAATGACATTGAGCCTATTCACAAATTGAATGTCTTAAGTTGTAATATCACCTTTGAACTTGAACATCAGGTTAGGACCAATGATGACAGATCCATATCCATAAACACTCTTTCCCAATCTTTCACCACTTTGACTATCCAACACCCTGACCTTCTTGACATAACATCCACCAACTTGAACCAAGGTATTTATGCCTTTCCCAATAACTATGCCCTTGCTTGCTACCTAAATGTAGTTGAGCCTATGAGGACTTCCATCAGTGAACCAAGCATTAGCATGACAGATTCGTACATCAAGTATCTGATTCATAAAAATAAGAATAAGAATAAAAAGAAAAGGAGTTCTGAGGGTGAAAACCACTTCGTGGTAGTCTCAAAACCTACAAAACTAAAAATAAAAAATGTATCTGAAGGTAAAAACCTCTTTGAGGCACTTAAGGATGAGATATTTGATGTCCTTCCAAGTCATTTATAGGATAGATCTCCAGTTCTAATTGAGCCCACTCAATCTATCAATTTGGGAACAACAAAATAACCACAATTGATCCATGTAGCACAATCCTTATCAGAAGAAGAAAAGCAAAAATTTACAACATTCTTAACAGAGAAAAAGATTAACTTTGCATGGAAATATTCAAATATGTCAGGGTTGGATCCTGATCTTATAATGCACCATTTATCTATAGCTCTGAACTTTAAACCTATTAAGAAAAAATTGAGAAAGATGTAGCCACATGTTGCACTCTTGGTAAAATCTAAATTAGAGAAGCTTCTGAAAGCCAGATTTATCCGAGTTATTGATTATGCAAAATGGATCTCTAATATTGTACCTATGTCTAAACTAGATAAATCTATAAGAGTGTGCACAAATTTTAGAGATGTAAACAAAGCATGCCCTAAGAATGATTTTCTATTACCTAACATTGATATGATAGTGGACATGACTATGGGCTTTGAGATGTATTCTTTAATGGATGGTTTTTCTAGATATAATCAAATCAAAATTGCTCCAGAGGATCAAGAGAAAACTACTTTCACATGTGCATGGGGTACCTTCTATTGGAATGTCATGCCATTTGGGCTTAAGAATGTTGGTGCTACATATCAGAGAGCTATGACTTCTATTTTTCATGACATGATGCATAGGACTGTGGAGGATTATGTTGATGATACTTTAGCAAAATTTATGATTAGAGTTGAACATCTAAATGACTTGAGCAAGATACTAGACAGAATGGAAAAATTTAGTCTCAGACTAAATCCTAAGAAGTGTACTTTTGGTGTCACTTCTAGAAAGCTCTTAGGATACATAGTTTCAAAGAAAGGCATTGAAGTTGATCCAACTAAATTAAAGGCTATAATGGAGATATAACCTCCCAAGAACATCAGTCAAATGAGGACATTGCAAGGTAGAGTTCAATCTATTAGATGCTTCATATCTCAGCTAGTAGACATATCACTATAATACCCCAAAAATGGGCTATAAGTTCATTAATCTTCTATATCAACATATCGAATGAAATTGACATCAAATTCCTAACCTAAGGCACTTCTAAATAGCATCGAATCCTAATTGATTATCTTAAATTCTGCATCGGGGAATATTCCTAGCAATATTCCTATTTATCATAATTATCTTTAATTTTATAATTATTTGGCGATAAATCACATTTACCCTAAAGTTTGATTAATTGAATATTCTCAATATTTAATTAATTAGATTTAATTTTTCCACTTAATTATTTAATTGAATTTAATTGTATTTATTCCTAAGTATTATTATTTAATTTTGACAATAAATCCAAAATCCTATCATTAATTGATTAAATTCTTATTTAATTAATTAAAGCAAGTTGTCATATTTGATGATATTATTTTTGAATAAAAATTTCATTAAATGATTGATTAACCCATAAATCAATTATTTTTCAAAAATTAGTTAAGTTGAGAATAAATCACTTTATTTATTTATTAATTCATAATTATCCATGTGCACAATCAAAGAGCAGTTAAACTCCAAATCAAAAAATCAATGCAAGTTATTGACTTTTTGGAACTCAACATCATTTTTGAGTTTTAAAGTTGATCTAAACTTCTATTTGAGTTAAAAAGCTATTTTTGCATGATTTGCATGTTTTTGTGAATTAAATTATCTTTATTATCAAATAACTCAAAAATCAAGCTGAGTTAATTTGAGTGATTTATGGCTTTCTTGCATGCACCTCCAAAGCCCTGGATTTCTATAAATTAAGGCCTCGGCTCATCTCAAAGCATCTCATATTTTTGCATCCTCACGTTGTCGAATTGGAGGACAAAGAATCAAAGCTTATTGCGAATCAAGGCTATTGTGAGATCAATTTCATTTGCATTCATATCATATTAGTTTTCATTTGTTAGATCATTTAGCATATCATAGATCAATTTTCATATTAGCATAGATTCATATCAAGTTTTCATCATATCATTGCATAGAAAATCAAAAAAATATATAGATTAATTGCATTCATATTTCAAATCAGTTTTGCATTCAAATCCTTCATTTAGGTGTCATCTAGGTCACTGATCTCGATAACAATCTAAGAACATCAATCTCACACCTATTAGAAGGCAGTAGATCGCTTGGATAGATTAGATTTCCATTTTGCATGATTTTGATTTTTGCTAACCTCTAATGTTTTACTGAAGTGTTGTGTCTATAGATCAGGTACAATTTTCACACACATTTTTGGTGCCCACCGTGGGGCCCTGAAATGGGTTTCCGATTCAATTCTATCAATTTCTATCTTTTTCTCCTCAGTTTTTGTGCAAAAATATGATTTTTATTTTTTGTCCGTATAATCTTCATACGAGTTTCTGATAAAAGTCATTTCACATTGTACCCACTATTGTACGATAGTCTATCAGATTGAGAATCATGCTAGGCTATACACACTATCATCTGGGAGTTCAACTATCATTTCATCATACACCCAGTGTGGTACAAGTTTCCAAACTATCATCTGGGAGCATACCCACTGTCGTACAAGTTTTTGGATTGTCGTCTAGTAATAGACCCACTGTCGTACGAGTTTTGGCATCAGGTTTCAACTGTCATTTCATTTTTCAAGGTAGTTTGTCATATTTGGTTTTTATATTTTGACTAACAGCTAATATTAACAATTGAAATTCTCTATTTTTTATTGACTCCTACTGGTTTTGATTGGAAAAAGTGCATGAATTGCTAAAAATTAGGTAAAATCTACTAAGCGCATTGCGAAGATTCCAGGTATTCTCCTTCATCTAATAACATTTCAATTTGGACTTAAAATAAATCCCTCATGTGTCTAGCTTGCGTGCTTTTTTTCATGCTTTTGTTTTACACACTTGCATAATTGATACTAGGTTGTGACACCTTAGGTATTTATTGGCAGTCTTATATTACTTGTGATTGATCTAAATTGCTATCTTGGGTTATTGGACTTGCTAAATCCATCGGCCCCTCATTTTCACCCCATGGTTGCAATATCAGTGCCACATTAAAGGGGAGGGGTCTAAAGGAAAGAAGCGTTAAGTGTTCCACCAGGCAACCCTTTTGTGCTTTTTTAAAACTCACTTATTTTCTAAGTTGTGGACTCATTTCTAGATTGTGTGAGGGGTTAATTTCTCCACCTTGTGGACTCACCTCATATTTTCTTTAAGCATTAAGTGTTCCTCTTTCTACTTTTGAATACTTTTGGATAGATTTGCTTTCTGGAATATATCTATACTCACATAGTAATTAGGCCCCATGAACACTATTTGTGGATCTTGATAGAGTGGGTTCCCAGTGAGACCCTTCTCAACGAAGGATCCCTTGTAGGTGGGGAGGATACTTAGTGCATCTCATGTTCTACTTGGTTCATGCATCTTACCTTATTGATTGATACATTCTCTCTCTGAAGAGGTTGATAGATCACGTGGGGTTGATATCATAGACCTTGGTGAGACAAACTTTGTCTTAGTGTGTCAGATTAATCTGCTTGCTTTGTTTGGGTTAAAAGTGAAGAGGCATCAAAACCTTGGATCTAGAGCCAAGTCCCCTTATGGTATACTATTGTGAGTCACCTTTAGAGAGGGTTAATCATAGCAAACAATCCCTTCATAGGGAAAATTGCGTTGACAAAACCTCAAGCAGTAATAGCCATTTTCACCATGGTAGTGACAGCCACTATATAAATGTCCTTGTGGAAGAAATATTTATGGGTATGGTTCATTGTTGGGTTGTCAGATCTCCCTAGCAACTCCTGAAGATTAATTTCTCAGACTGTGTCAAAACCTTGGTGTGCTAGGATTGGAGTTCACCCCTTTGGATCATAAAAGTTGTAGAGTCAAACCATTACTAAAAGCCCTAGCGAGGCCAAATTTTCATTTTCTAGGGTATCTGTGCATTATTGCAAAACATTTTTGGAACATACATAATTAGCGCTTTTGAGGATTAGAATGAATAAGTCACTTGATTGTTCATGTGCAAGGTTGCTTTTGCCCTTGTTCATTGTTTTCAGACATGCTTGAAATCACTTGCTTGTTGTTTTGCATGCTTGTTTATCTATCTGGTTATTGAAAATGAAAAAATCTATTACAATCCTCAAATTTGGACATTGAAATTTGCAAATAATTTGAATCTGAAAACTCAAAATTTGCAAAATCTAAAGTAAAATCCTTTTCTGGAGTCAAAAGTCATCTTAGGAGGTCAAAAAGTCATACGAGTTTTCTCAAAATGTCATTTCATTACAGCCCATCTATCGTATGATTGAGTACCTAGTGTTGTACGAGTTTTCATGCCAGCAAATTCTCAAAGTCAAAATCTTGCAACTGTCGTATGATATTTTCAACTGTCGTTTCATTGCTACCCAACTGTCATATGATAACCAACCCAGTGTCGTATGAGTTTTCATACCAGCAAATTTCAAAGAGTCAAATCCTACGTACAACTATCGTATGAGATTTTCAAGTGTCACTTCATTGGCTACCTACTGTCGTACGAGTTTTGCAACTGTCGTACGAGTTTGCAACTATCGTATGAGTTTTGCAACTATCGTACAAGTTTTGCAACTGTTGTTTCATAGCATACCCACTGTCGTATGAGTCTGCAGAGTGTCATTTGGGAAATTTTTTAGAGTTGTCAGAAATTGTCAGAATTGCCAGATATTTATCTTTTTCAGCCTAATTTCAAAATCTATCGAATGAATCACTGTGTCAGGAACAGAGCAGTAGCTATTGAGAATCTAATCATTTTCCTAAAGTGGCCTTTTGAATCTGATTTAGCCTTCTGTTAATCGATTTGAGTCTTTATCATCTTGTGTCAAAACCTTGTCATAACTATCAATCTTCAATCAAATCATCAAAATGACTAAGTGTTGTGATATCTTGTCCGCTATCTTTTGGGAACCTACCCATACATCCAGGGCATGGTATCCTTCATCCACATCTAATCAAATCTTCAAATCAATCAAACCTTGACAAGGTTGCATCATCTAATCATCTTGATTCAATTCATTCTTTAGTTATCTGGATCTTATTCTTTTGTTTCACTTGAGGTTAATGGTGGAGACTAGAGCTTCCTCTCACAAGAAATCTATCACCACTCTCCAAACTCCAACTCTTGAGCAACTCATCAATTCTAGTCTTTACGAGGACGATGGTCTTGGAAACTGTCGATTGAAATCTGGTTACATACCTCCTCCATCAACTCACGGAGGTACTCAACATACCCCTCATCAATCTAATCTAGGGAGTCCACACACTCCTACCATGTCTCAAGTAGGGACAAACTTTGGCTCTCAGAGAGCTCAATCTTGACATGGTGCAGATTAGGAACTCACACCTAAAGAAATTGCTCGCTATCAAAATGATAATGAATTCAACAAGCTGATGAGGCATTTCTTGAAAGAAAATAGAGAGACATAATTTTTAGAGCTAGCTCATCAAGGAGCTAAGCTTCCTCCTAATTTTAATGTGGAAGACATCATTACACATGAGGAAGAGAATCCACTCACAGCTATGACAAAATAGATGCATGCTATACAAGTTGAACTTAACAATCTTAAGAAAGAGAAGGAACCTAAAGAGTTTTCCATGGAGGCTCTATGTCCTTTTCCATTTGACAAAGACTTGTACATGCCACCATTTCCAAAAAGAGTGGAGATGCTGAAGTATGAGAAATATGATGGGAACTCTAACCTTCAAGATCATGTCAGAGAATTTTGTACACAATCAATGGAGTTCATGCATAAACCAACCTACCTTATGTGCCTCTTTCCTAGATCTTTGGGAGGAGCATCCATTCATTGGTTTTCAAAATTGCCTTCTACTATCAAAACTTTTGAGGAGTTGATCAAATTGTTTTATCAACAATACTCCTACAATATTCAGCACCTGGTCACCATGATCGATATCTGTAATCTCAAGCAATATCCAGGGGAACCATTCCTAACATTTCTCAAGAGATGGAGGAAGAAGTTCTCTCTATATGCTAGACCTATTCCAGAAATAGAAAAATTGGAAATCTTCATCAACAACCTTGTTCTAGAAATCAATTATCCTCTACAAATGCAAGATCATACATCTTTTGATAAGATGGTGGATAATGCTATGAAAATCAAAAAAGTGCTTGTGAAAAAAGGAGAAATCACACTTCAAAAAGACAAGTATGAATCAAGATCCAGTTCTAAAGACAAGAACAAAAATTGGAACAAGAACAAGGGCATCATCACAGATGGCATTATTGACACTGTTTGTGCCCCATCAAAGGCACCAGCCTACAATCTCACTCTTGGCACTCAAGCCATTAAAGCTTCAGAGCAAAAGTCTTCTGAACCATCTCAAAAGAAGCCAGAATACAAAAGGTGGGATAAACATCAAAAGTTTACTCCTCTGGGAGAGTCTTTAGAATCAGCTATGAAAACTCTACTGGCTGATAACATCATCTCTTTACCACCAATCTGACCAAATGATTAGGACCCCAAATTGAAATGGTGGAGAGAAAATGAATTCTATGATTTCCATTGGAGTAAAGGTCACAAAACTAATAATTGCTACCACTTGAAGCATACCATTCAAGATCTGATCGATAGTGGAGACATCATAATTGACAATCCCAAGAGTAATAATGATCATACAGCATTCACAGAACCATTTCCAAAACATGGTCAAGAAGTTTCAACTTCTCAGCCTAATATGGGGGCAAAAGTCAACTATGCCTACCCTCGAAATAATGCTATCATCAATATGGTTGAACCATGTCTCTCTAAAAGTTGCAATGTCATCACAATTGTATGAAGAGATAGAGATCATTCCTTAGCTAACATAGTTACTCGATCACAAGGTCAAACACATCTGAAAGGAGAAATCCTAGATTCATCAAATGTCCCTAAGGTGCCCTTCAATCTTTCATCTACTTCTAAACAGAACATTGCTTCCAAATTTTCCAATCTAAAGGATACAAGGCCTACATCTTATAGCATTGTTCAACAACTCCAACACACTAATGCAAAAATCTCCATGTTTGAGTTGCTTCAAATATCTCCAGCTCATAGAGCCATTCTTGATAAAGCTTTGTTTGGTTCCAATGTTCTTGATGACCTTGATTTAGATAGGTTCTAGACTATGGTTGGACATCTTACATCTCCGCAATATATCTCCTTTTCAGAGGAAGATGACAACTCCTTGAGTCACCCACATAATTAGCCTTTGCATATAGAAGTCTTGATCCAGAACCATAGAGTCAAATGTGTGTTGATAGATGGGGGCGCTGGCCTAAATATTTGTTCTTACAGCTTGATCACACAATTGGGATTTTCAAAATTGGCTATTGATCCTAGAAAGAAAATAACTATCAAGGCCTATGATGAACAAGAAAGATCTTCTAAAGGCACCATTGTCTTACCTATCAAAGAAGGTCCAATTATCAAAGATACCATCTATCAAGTGCTTGATCTACCTTTGGCCTACAACATTCTTCTAGGGAGACCATGGATACATGAAATGCAAGCTATTCCTTCTACATACCATCAATGTTTGAAGTTTCCTTATGAAGGAGTAGAGGTTACTATCCCCGCAGATCTGAATACAACTTGCAATACATTGAAAGAAAGTGTAGATAAGCTTGTGCCTAATAATAGAGAATCTTCCATTGAAATAACTAAAGCAACATCCACATCTAACATGGAAGATCTTGCAAAATAGGTCAATATCAAAGAAAATGGGATGGGAGAATATATTATAGAGCTAGTCTTATCTTTGACATCTCTCCCTATCTCACCTAAGTCTTATGGACAATCTTTGAAATTATCCAAGCCCGAACCTAAAGAACCTCTTGAAGCATATAAAAAGAATTTTGTAGTAGAACAAGTATCCAAGAAAGAGTTTGAAGAGGATGAAGTTGTGCTATCATGGCTATACAAAGATGAACCTAAATCTCAAGTTGTTCAAACTAGTGGCTCTACAGTATCCAAACTCTCTTTTAAGTCATATGGTCTAGGAGATAAATAGATAGCTAAGATGGGATATCTAGGTCAAGGACCTCTAGGAGTTAGAGGGAAAGGTCTCATGGTACCTCTCCCACATACTGGTAGAGAAAATAAAGACAAAGTTGGCTTAGGCTTTAAGAAGAAACCCTATCACCTCAAAGGTAATTGCTCTCATGTCATCAAGTAGATCACACCAGGAGAACCTCTTCTTAAGAAAGAAGAAACATAATCATCAGATTGTGATTCAGACAACTCAGAACTCATCCCCTATGAAAAATTGCCTAAGGAAATCAAAGACCTTATTGATGATAAAGATGATCCAATCAAAATAATTAATGTAGTAGAAACACAAGAACCTACTATTGATCAAGAGATAGTTGCAACACAAGAACCAAATAATCTCAAAAAAAATCAAGAAGAGGGAAGTAGTAGTGATTCTAAGATAGATTCCCATGAGTATGAATTCAAATCAAAATCTGAGGGTAACCCTTCTTGGGGTATTCACCCTGACTTTACTCATGTTCTAAAATTTCCTAGAGATCCTGAATCAGAAGTTGAATCAAATGACTATGAATGGGGAGCCATTCTAGAACTAGATGAAGATGAGCTTATTATAGAGAAACATGTTGAAGTCATTCACCAATATGCACCTAATCCCAATGTAAGTCTAGAGCAAAATGATGAACCTATCGAGTCTGATCCACCTATGGCTAAATTGGACTCCCATGATGACATTGAGCCTATTCACAAATTGAATGTTTTAAGTTGTAATATCACCTTTGAACTCGAGCATCAGGTTAGGACCAATGATGATAGATCCATATCCATAAACACTATCTCCCAATCTTTCCCTACTTTTACTATCAAATATCCAAAACTTATTGATCAAACCTCCACAAATCTGAGTCATGGTATTTATACCTTCCCGAATGACTATGCCCTTTTTTGCTACCTCAATGCAGTTGAGCCTATGAGTACTTCCATCAGTGAACTAAGCATTAGCATGATGGAGTCAGACATCAAATATCTTAGTCAGAAAAATAAGAATAAAAAGGAAAAGAAAAAGAGTTTTGAGGGTGAAAACCACTTTATGGCAGTCTCAAAACCTACAAAAGTAAAAAATAAAAGACATATCTAAAGGTGAAAACCTCTCTGAGGTGCCTAAAGATGAGGCATTTGATGTCCTTCTAAGTCATTTATAGGATAGATCTCTAGTTCTAATTGAGCCCACCCAATCCATCAATTTGGGTACAACAGAGGAACCACAATTGGTACATGTAGCACAATCATTATCTGAAGAAGAAAAGCAACAATTTACAACATTCCTAATAGAGAAGAAGATCAACTTTGCATGGAAATATTTAGATATGCCAGGATTGGATCCTAATCTCATAATGCATCATTTATCTATCAATCCAAATGTCAAACCTGTCAAGCAAAAATTAAGAAAGATGCATCCTCATGTTGCACTCTTGGTAAAAGTTGAATTAGAGAAGCTCCTGAAAGTTGGATTCATCCGAGTTATTGACTATGCAGAGTGGATCTCTAATATTGTACCTATTTCTAAATTAGATGGGTCAATCAGAGTGTGCACAGACTTTAGAGATGTGAATAGAGCATGCCCTAAGGATGATTTTCCACTACCTAACATTGATATGATAGTGGACATGACTGTGGGTTTTGATATGTATTCCTTAATGGATGGTTTCTCTGGATATAACCAAATAAAAATTGCTCTAGAGGATCAAGAGAAAACTACTTTCACATGTGCATGGGGCACCTTCTGTTGGAATGTCATGCCATTTGGGCTTAAAAATGCTGGTGCTACATATCAAAGAGCAATGACATCTATTTTCCATGACATGATGCATCGAACTATGGAAGATTATGTTGATGATACTTTAGCAAAATCTATGATCAGAACTGAACATCTAAAGGACTTGAGCATGATCCTAGACAGAATGGAAAAGTTTAGTCTCTGACTAAATCCTAAGAAGTGTGCTTTTGGTGTCACTTCTAGAAAGCTCTTAGGATACATAGCTTCAAAGAAGGGCATTGAAGTTGATCTAGCTAAAGTCAAGGCTATAATAGAGATGCAACCTCCCATGAATATCAATCAAATGAGGACATTGCAAGGAAGAGTTCAATCTATCAGAAGATTCATATCACAGCTAGCAGACATATCACAGCCCTTTACAAAAACATTACATAAAGGTGTGACATTTGCATGGAATGAGGAGTGCGAAAAGAATTTTAACCATATCAAGAAGTATCTATCCAATCCTCCCATCTTGATGCCTCCTATTCATGGGAAGCCATTGATCTTATATGTCTCTGCAACAGCCACTAAGCAAGGCTGCCCTCACAGGTAGACTGGCTAAATGGGTCATGTGTCTAAGCAAATTTGACATTGAATATGTTGAAACAAAAGCTATAAAAGTTCAAGTTATTGTTGATCAACTAGTAGATGCACCCATGTTTGATGACACACCAATGCAAATGGAATTTCTAGACTCCTCTATTATGCACCTATCTTCTAGAGAATGGCAATTGTTCTTTGATGGCTCCTATACATAGAATGGATCTAGAGCAGGCATATTGTTCATAACTCCTCAAGGATACTCCATCCCAAAAGAATTCAGACTAAAGTTCCCTTGCACAAACAATATTGTAGAATATGAAGCCCTTTTGAATGGTATGAAAATAGAAATTGAATGGAGAGTAATAGAGCTACACATTCATGGAGACTCTCAACTTGTTATTCATCAAGTCAATGATGTGTACCAAACTAAAGATGAAAAGCTCATTCCTTATAAGAGAATGGTAGATGATTTAAAGAAATGTTTCATATCTATCACATTTGAGAAAATTCCTAGAACGTAGAATAAGGCTGCTGATGCAATGGCCACATTATCTACTTTATTATAGCAGCCTGAACATGAGCTATGCTATGAGTTCCTGGTGGAAGCACTCTCTTATCCTACATATGACTCCCCCAAAACTTGCATGATTTGCACCGTTGTTGGTCATGATTCATCCAGATACAAAGACCTTTTTTCTTATCTCCAAGACCAAATCATTCCTGATACCTTCAACCACCATGAAAAGAGATACCTTATCTGTAATGCCTCCCAATATGTCATCATTGGTCATGATCTATACAAATGAGGTCTAGATGGTACGCTACTTAGATGTTTAGAATGGGAAGAGTCTCAATGTGCATTAGAGGAAGTCCATGAGGGTATTTGTGGGTCACACTCAAATGGTTTAACACTAGCTCAAAAACTTATTAGGGCAAGGTACTATTGGCCTGAAATGGAGAAAGATTCAATCAAGTTTGCTAAAAGCTGTCAAAAGTGCCAAGTGCATGGTAACTTGATTCATGCTCCAAGGAGAGATCTAATTCCCTTCACAACACAATGGCCTTTTCAACAATGGGCTTTTGATCTTATAGGTGCTATCTATCCACATGCTTCTAATGGACATACCCATATAATCATGGCTATAGATTATTTCACAAAATGGGTAGAAGTGGTTCCTCTAACACAAGCAATGGGGAAACAGATCTCTATGTTCATCTTGAACTACATTATATGCAGATATGGGATTCCTCACTCTATAATCATCGATAATGGGGGACAATTCAAAAATAAGGACCTCGATGACTTATGTGCGAAATTCAAGATTACACAACATTGGTCTTCTATCTACTATCCTCAAGGGAATGGACAAGCAGAGGCTTCAAACAAAAATCTCTTGAAATTCTTGCATAGAACAGTGAATAAAATAGGAAGAGACTGGCATCTCATGATCAATCCAGCTCTCTGGGCCTATAGAACAAGTATCAGAACGCCCACTGGGGCTACACCATTCACTTTAGTTTATGGGTCTGAAGCGGTACTACCTATTGAGGTTGAAATCCCATCACTAAGAATCAGAATGCATGGTCTAGTAACTGATGATGACTACAGAGTGTCTAGGTTGCAAGAACTTGAACTACTAGATGAGCACAGATAAGCAGTGTATGATCATCTCAGAGTATATCAGAAGAGAATGTCTAGAGGCTACAACAAGAAAGTCAGACATAGAGAATTTTAGGTTGGTGATCTAGTCTTGAGAGAGAATCCTAAAAATCAATCACATCAAGAATGCAAGGGGAAGTTTGAACCCAACTAGCTGGGTCCCTTTGTTATCACTACTACTTTTGGCTCTAGTGCCTATCAACTCTCAATGACTAAAGGAGAATAGCTCCGAGAACCAATCAACATTCTCCATCTGAAGAAATTCTATGCCTAAAGCATTCAGTCTATGGTAAAATGTCCTGAAAAAATGAATATCTTGGTGAAAACCAAGCAATAGGCACCTTGATGATTCACAAAAAAATTGAAAAATATCAAAAGTATAAAAAAAAAATTGAAAAAAAAAAAAAAAAAAAAAAAAAAAAAGTGCCTTGGTGAAAACCTGGAAACAGGCGCCTTGGTAGCAAAAATAGAATCTCTACCAAGATGGTGAAAACCTAGCAAACGGGTGCCACTTGTTTCAAAATGCTCCATCTGTCAGTGCAATCTTGGTCTTTCCCAGCTTTCAGTCTTGCTTTAGTTTGTACATATCTCCCGATTTGTTTTTGCATTCTTGTTCTCAATAAATCAGTTTGTACACCAATCAGCTCAAGCGTATGTATCCTATCAATGTTTAACACTTGGGGGCAATCACAGTCATATCCTATGGTCTCTAGTATATCTTAGACGTATCATATCTAGTCAAAGTCCTTTGAAGCTTCATGTGAGTCAGTTAGTTAGTCTTGTCTCCAGAAAGGATTTTGCATCAACAACGCAATCAAACATCAAACTGAAAATAATCTATGTTTTTTACATGCTTTTATCTCCTTGTATGCTTACTGATTCACATTGAGATTTTTGCATATTGTGTCCCTTCTAGCTCTTCGATGATGTCCTTTACAAGATTTAGAGGGTGATGACTGGGGGCATAATCTTTTCTTTGTCTTCTATTTGTATGTGAAAATCTAACAACTTTGAAAATTCTAGATTGAAATGGTGTCCGACTGTAAGAGCCTCTATCTCAAATTGGATGGCCATGCGTACCTCGACCATTGATACCTAGAAAATTCAAGGAAGTTTGATCTAACAAATGTCTTTTTGAGTGAGTTCTTTCTCTTACTATGAAACACAATCTTACCTAAGGATGTGAACGATAAAGGGTCACTACAGGTAATTCACATCGGATTTAGAATGATCTCTTGACTGTTTGATGTGTTTGTACTGCAAGGCATATTCTGGTCATCATGACATTTATGTTTTGATGCTTATACAAATTGCTATATCAAAATGGACATGATATTTAGGTCATCTTGGCATTTATGCCTTGGTGCTTATATCTAATCTGACATTCTGAAAATAAAATCAACATTCATATATCCATGGTTGTTGACTAGTGGGTGTTGTATTGATTCTTGCGCATACAAATTGATATTCATATGTCTATGGTTTCATAGCTAGTGGGCATTGTATTGATTTATCTGGTTACCTAAAAGTTCAATGATGATAACAAATCGACACATGATTAGTGAGTAGGTCCTAGGTCCTAGGGTTGCATTATCATCCTGCATGTTTCTTTGCATTTTTGCACTTTGCATGATCTCACAAATTGATTGAACACTTAAAAGATTCTTCAATCACCTCTTCCAATCTAACAAGAGCTGAATCCCACATGAAGGTTCCTCTAATGAAATAGCAAGTAGAATCCTTTTTTAGGATCAAAATCTAAATCTAAAATCATTCATATTATTAACTACTTGCATAATCAACCTTCAATCATCATAGAAATCTAGTATTCAACTTAATTGATTATCTAACATCAAACTATCAAAATTTCAAACTTTTAACTATGGTCAACTCATGGTCAAACCTAGTCTACTTGGTCTCTAGGACCTCCAAACGATGCAAAACACATTCCCAAATGTGTATAACCACTTTTCAAATCAATTAACATGCTTCTAAACCATTTAACATTGACTTTTATTGTCAGATTTTGATTTTAATCCCGAAGGGGGCATGGTATTGCACATCATTCATGTCTATAAAAATTCTATCAATCTTTCCTCAATAATCAAGACAACAACCATGTCTAGTTACTGAATCATCAAAAGTCCTCATCGCTCGGGGCAAATCTATCATCACTCGGGGCATATCAGATTCATCAATCCATATCAATCTAGTATCCTCCTAATCTTGTAATCTGTATCGACTTTTTGCAACCATCGGTTCATCAGTGTTATTTCCTTGGTTCTTTGGTAACTGAAGGGTTCAAATGTGATACCTACATGGTTCTTCTAAGACAATCGAGTCTGGAACTGGTCACTCACTTCTTTGTAATCATAAGGTTCAAAATCAGGCGTTTTGACACTTTTATTTCATTGGTTCATCCCTATTATAGTTAACATTATCTTTGGTCATTCAGGACCTATCATCTTCATATCAAATCTTTCAATCAACTTCTGTCTCATATCAATTATCAATTTCGAATCAGTTTCATATCTCTATTAAACACAGACTGTCTTTGAACCACTGTGCTTCGCACAACAATTCAAAGAGGGGCAAAATGTAATACCCCAAAAATGGGCTATAAGTTCATTAATCTTCTATATCAACATATCGAACGAAATTGACATCAAAGTCTTAACCTCAGGCACATCTAAACATCATCAAATCCTAATTGATTATCTTAAATTCTGCATTGGGGAATATTCCTAGCAATATTCCTATTTATCATAATTATCTTTAATTTTATAATTATTTGGCGATAAATCACATTTATCCTAAAGTTTGATTAATTGAATATTCTCAATATTTAATTAATTAGATTTAATTTTGCCGCTTAATTATTTAATTGAATTTAATTGTATTTATTCCTAAGTATTATTATTTAATTTTAACAATAAATCCAAAATCTTATCATTAATTGATTAAATTCTTATTTAATTAATTAAAGCAAGTTGTCATATTTGATGATATTATTTTTGAATAAAAATTTCATTAAATGATTGATTAACCCATAAATCAATTATTTTTCAAAAATCAGTTAAGTTGAGAATAAATCACTTTATTTATTTATTAATTCATAATTATCCATGTGCACAATCAAAGAGCAGTTAAACTCCAAATCAGAAAATCAATGCAAGTTATTGACTTTTTGGAACTCAACATCATTTTTGAGTTTTAA
The DNA here is from genome assembly GCA_027943335.1 of Chamaecyparis obtusa. NCBI lineage: Eukaryota > Viridiplantae > Streptophyta > Pinopsida > Cupressales > Cupressaceae > Chamaecyparis > Chamaecyparis obtusa. The sequence continues at coordinate 2,629,951 of BSBK01000790.1, read as the reverse complement.
AGTTGATCTAAACTTCTATTTGAGTTAAAAAGCTATTTTTGCATGATTTGCATGTTTTTGTGAATTAAATTATCTTTATTATCATATAACTCAAAAATCAAGCTAAGTTAATCTGAGTGATTTATGGCTTTCTTCCATGCACCTCCAAAGCCTTGGATTTCTATAAATTAAGGCCTCATCTCATCTCAAAGCATCTCATATTTTTGCATCCTCGCACTGTCGAATTGGAGGATAAAAAATCAAAGCTTATTGTGAATCAAGGCTATTGTGAGATCAATTTCATTTGCATTCATATCATATTAGTTTTCATTTGTTACATCATTTAGCATATCATAGATCAATTTTCATATTAGCATAGATTCATATCAAGTTTTCATCATATCATTGCATAGAAAATAAAAAAAATATAGATTAATTGCATTCATATTTCATATCAGTTTTGCATTCAAATCCTTCATTTAGGTGTTGTCTAGGTCACTGATCTCGATAAAAATCTAAGAACATCAATCTCGCACCTATTAGAAGGTAGTAGATCACTTGGTTAGATTAGATTTCAATTTTGCATGATTTTGATTTTTGCTAACCTCTAATGTTTTACTGAAGTGTTGTGTCTACAGATCAGGTACAATTTTCACACACATAATCACAACCTTTTACAAAGACATTACATAAAGGTGTGACCGTTGCATAGAGCGAGGAATGTGAAAAGAACTTTAATTATATCAAGAAATATCTATCAAATCCTCCTATCTTGATGCCTCCCATTCAAGGGAAGCCTTTGATCTTATATTTCTCTGCTATAGATACATCACTGGGGGCATTGCTTGCACAACATGATGAGAACAAGAAGGAAAGAGCTATATACTATATCAGTAGAACATTGATGGCATACAAAAAGAACTATTCAATGATTGAGAAAGCTTGTCTAGATGTGGTCTTTGCATCATAGAAATTGAGACATTATATGTTGGCTCATACTACACATTTAGTATCTAAGATTGATCCACTAAAGTACCTACTAAGCAAAGCTCCCCTCACGGGTAGATTAGTCGAATGGGTCATGCTCTTAAGTGAATTTAACATTGAATATGTTGAAAGAAAATCTATTAAAGGCCAAGTTATTATTGATCAATTAGTAGATGCACCTTTATTTGATGATACAACAATGCAAATGGAATTCCCAGATTCCTCTATCATGAATCTTTCTTCTAGAGAATGGCAGTTATTCTTTGACAGCTCCTATACACATAATGGATATGGAGAAGGCATATTGTTCATAACTCCTCAAGGATACTCAATCCCAAAAGCATTTAGAATCAAGTTTCCTTGCACAAAAAATATTCCTGAATATGAAGCCCTTCTTAATGGCATGAAAATGGCAATTGAGTGGAGAGTAACAGAATTACACATTCATGGAGACTCACAACTTGTAATCCATCAAGTCAATGATGTGTACCAAACTAAAGATGAAAAGCTCATTCCATACAAGAGAATGGTAGATGATCTAAAGAATTATTTCATAACTATCACATTTGAGAAAATACCTAGAACAAAGAATAAGGCTATCGATGCAATGGAAACATTATCCACTTTATTACAGTAACCTAAACATGAGCTACGCTACGAGTTCCAGGTGGAAGCACTACCTTACCCTGCATATGACTCCCCTAAAACCCAGTTGATTTGCACTATTTTAGGTCATGATTCATCCAGATATAAAAACCTATTCTCCTATCTCAAAGACCAAATCATTCCTGATACCTTCAACCGCCATGAAAAGAGATACCTTATCTGTAATGCCTCTCGATATGTCATCATTGGTCATGATCTTTACAAATGAGGTCTAGATGGTATGCTACTTAGATGTTTAGAATAGGAAGAGTCTCAACATGTGTTAGAGGAAGTCCATGATGGTATTTGTGGGTCACACTCAAATGATTTAACACTAGCTCAAAAACTTATTAGGGTTGGGTACTACTGGTCGGCAATGGAGAAAGAGTCTATCAAGTTTGCTAAGAACTGTCAAAAGTTTCAAGTGCATGGAAACTTAATTCATGCTCCAGGAAACTTAATTCATGCTCCAGGGAGAGATATAATTCCCTTCACTACTCAATGGCCTTTTCATCAATGGGCATTTGATCTTATAGGATCCATAGATCCTCATTCTTCTAATGGACATACCCATATAATCATGGCTACAGATTATTTCACAAAATGGGTAGAAGCAGTCCCTTTGACACAAGCAACTGGAAAACAAATATCTATATTCATCTTGAACTACATCATATGCCGGTACGGTATTCCACATTCCATAGTCATAGATAATGGTGGACAATTTAAGAACAAAGACTTGGATGATTTATGTGCCAAATTCAAGATTACACAACATTGGTCATCTATCTACTATCCTCAAGGGAATGGACAAGTAGAGGCTTCTAACAAGAATCTATTGAAAATATTGCACTGTACATTTAATAAAATAGGAAGAGACTGGCATCTCATGATCAATCCAGCTCTCTGGGCCTACAAAACAAGTATCAGAACACCCACTGGGGCTACACCTTTCACTTTAGTTTATGGGTCTGAAGCAGTACTACCTATTGAGGTTGAAATCTCATCACTAAGAATCAGAATGCATGATCTAGTAATTGATGATGACTATAGAGTGTCTAGGTTGCAAGAACTTGAACTACTAGTTAAGCGCAGACAATCAGCGTATGATCATCTTAGAGTATATCAAAAGAGAATGTCTAGAGGTTACAATAAGAAAGTTAGACACAAAGAATTTCAGGTTGGCGATCTAGTCTTGAGAGAGAATCCTAAAAATCAATCACATAGAGAGTGCAAGGGGAAGTTTGAACCCAACTGACTGGGTCCCTTTGTTATCACTGCTACTTTTGGCTCTCAACTCTCAATGACTGAAGGATAACAGCTATAAGAACCAATCAACGTTCTCCATCTAAAGAAATTCTACGCCTAAGGCATTCAGTCTATGGTAGAATGTCTTGAAAAAATGAACATCTTGGTGAAAACCTAGCAATAGGTGCATTGATGATTCACAAAAAAAGTAAAAAATATCAAAAGTACAAAAATAAATTGGGAAAAATAAAAATATAAAAAAATGAGAAAAAGAAAAAGTGCCTTGGTGAAAACCTGGAAACAAGTGCCTTGGTAGCAAAAATAGAATCTCTACCAAGATGGTGAAAACCCAGCAAATGGGTGCCACTTGTTTCAAAATACTCCATCTATCAGTGCAATCTTGGTCTTTCCCAGCTTTTAGTCTTGCTTTAGTTTGTACATATTTCCCAGTTTGTTTCTGCATTCCTATTTTCAATAAGTCAGTTCATACACCACTCAGCTCAAGCATCTATATCCTATCAATTCTTAACACTTGCCAAAAATCAATGTCATAACCTATGGCCTCTAGTACATCTTAGATAATTCATATCTAGTCAGAGTCCTTTGAAGGTTCATCCAAGTCAGTCAATCAGTCTCCTCTCTAGAAAGGATTTTGCATCTACAACAATGAAATCAAACATCAAACACAAACTAAAAACAATCTATGCTTCACATGCTTTTATCTCCTTGTATGCTTACTGATTCACATTGATATTTTTGCATATTATGTTCTCACAAGCTCTTCGATGATGTCCTTTATAGGATTTAGAGAGTGATGACTAGGGGCATAATCTTTTCTTTGTTTTCTTCTTATATGTGAAAATCTAACAACTTTGGAAATTCTGGATTGAAGTGGTGTCTATCTATAAGAGCCTCTATCTCGAATTGGATGGCCATGAGTACCTTGACCAGTGATACCCAGAAAATTCAAGTTTGATCTAACTATTGTCTTTTTTAGTAGGTTCTTTCTCCTACTATGAAACATAATCTTACCTAAGGATGTGAATGATAAAGGGTCACTAAGGGTAATTCAAATTGGATTTAGAATGATCTCTTGACTGCCTGATGTGTTTGTAATGCAAGGCATATTTAGGTCATCACGACGTCTATGTTTTGATGCTTGTACAAATTTCTATATCAAAATGGACATGATATTCAAGTCATCCTGGTGCTTATGCCTTGGTGCTTATATCTAATCTGACATTCTGAAAATAAAATCAATATTCATATGTCCATGGTTGCCTAACCAGTTGGTGTTGTATTGATTCCTGCACATACAAATCAATATTCATATGTCTATGGTTTCATAACTAGTGGGAATTATATTGATTTATCCACTTACCTAAAAAGTTCAATGATAATAACAAATCAACACATGATCAATGACTAGGTCCTAGGTCCTAGGTTTGCATTTCATTCTGCATTTCATTTTGCACTTTGCATGATTGCATGATCTCACAAATTATTGCATTAAACTTAAATGCTTAAATGATTCTTCAAAAATGTTAAAAACATATCATAAGAGTTGAATCTCACATGAAGGTTCCTCCAATGAAACAGCAAGTAGAATCCTTTTTCAAGATCAAAATTGAAATTTGAGATCGTTTATATTATTCACTACTTGCATAATCAACCTTCAATCATTAAAAAAATCTAGAATTCAACTTAACTAATTATCTTACATCAAACTATCAAAATTTCAACTTGGTCAACCATGGTCAACTCATGGTTTAACCTAGTCAAACTTGGTCTCTAGGACCACTAAACAATGCAGAACACATTCTCGAACGTGTATAATGACTTCTCAAATCAATTAACATGCTTCTAAACTATAACGCTGACTTTTCTTGTCAGATTTCAATTTTCATTCCAAAGGAGGCATGGCATTGCACATCATTCAAAGTTTGCAACTCAATTCTGTCAATCAATCTTTCCTTAGTAATCAAGACAACAACCATGTCTAGTTGCTAATTCATCTAAAGTTCTCATTGCTTGGGGAAAATCTCTCATCTCTTAGGGCATATCAGATTCATCTAGTATCCAAATCTATCTTGTAAACTATATCATCTTTTCATAACTATCAATTCATTAGTGTTATTTCCTTGGTTCTTTGTAACTGATGGGATCAAGATGTGATACCAATATGATTCATACAAGGACATTTAGGTCTAGAATCGGTCACTCACTTCTTCACAATCATAAGGTTCAAAATCAGGTGTTTTGGCACTTTTTCGTAATCACCAATTCATTGTTGATATAGCTAGCATCATCTTGATTCCTGGTCATTCTGGGCCTGGGTCGATATCTCTCTTTCAAGTCTTTCAAATTAGTTTCATACATATATCATAGACACACTATTCTGTGAACCACTATGCTTTGCATAGTGACTCAAAGAGGGGCAAAATGTAATAACCAAAAAATGGGCTATAGGTTCATTAACCTCCTACATCTTCAAATTCAAATGAAATCGACATCAAAGTCCTAACCTAAGGCACATCTGCACATTATCAAATCCTAATTGATTATCCTAAATTCTACATTGGAGAATATTCCTAGTAATATTCCTATTTATCCTAATTATCTTTAATTTAATTATTATTTGGCGATAAATCTTATTTATCCTAAAGTTTGATTAATTGAATATTCTGAATATTTAATTAATTAGATTTAATACTGCCACTTAATTATTTAATTAAATTTAATTACATTTATTCTTAAGTTGTAATATTTAATTTTGATAATAAATCAAAAATCTTATGACTAATTGATTAAATTCCTATTTAATTAATTAAAGTCAATTGTTAATATTTAATAATATAGTTTTTGAATAAAGTTTGATTTAATAATTGATTAACCCATAAATTAATTGTTTTAATTTAAAAAATTAGTTAAGTTGAGGATAAATTACTTTATTTATTTAATTAATTCATAATTAATTGTGCACATTCAAAGAGCAGTTAAACTCAAAATAAGGAAATCAATGCAAGTTGTTAACTTTTGGAAACTCAACACTCTATTTTGAGTTCAAAGCTGATCTAAACTTCTGATTTGAGTTAAAAAGTTGTTCTTGCATGCTTTTGCATGATTTTGTGAGTTAATTATTTCTTATTTCTTGATAACTCAAAAATCAACCTAAGTTCATCAAGAGTGATTTATGGCTTTTCTCATGCACCTCCAAAGCCCTGGATTTCTATAAAATCAAGGCTCAGCTCTTTACAAATCATCCATAGAATTTGCATACTTACTTTGGTGAATTGACATCAAAGGAATCATCAAACTTCTTCTGAATTAGCATTTTGTGAGATCAATCTTGTTTTCAATTCATTCTAGTTTCATATTTCATATCATTGTTAGCTTAATTTGCATATCATTTCAATTCATTTAGATTAATTTATTATCAATTTTTCTCATCTTATTGCATCAAATATATATATATATATATATATATATATATATATATATATATATATATATATATATATATATATATATATATATAGATTAATTTGCATTCATATTTTAATTTTTTCATAATTTAAATCCTTTGTTTAGGTGTTGCATTGTCACTGATCTTGGTCTAATCTAAGAATACCATACTCGCACCTACTAAAAGGCAGTAAATCACCTGGTTAGCTATATTGTTCTTATTTGCATATTTTAATTTTTGCTAACCTCTAATGTTTTATTGAAGTGTTGTGTCTAGACCTAGGTACAAAATTCACACACACACCTCATCTTCCTCTAATGGATTTTCATCTTCCCTTACCCTTCCTTTCTTGTTTCCTCTTCAACTTATCCTCAGCCTTCATGGCCAACTTGAAGCATTCCTCCAATGTCCTAGGAGTAACCATGCTCATCTCATCCTATATGTTATACCTTAGTCCTCCAAGGTACCTTGCAAAATTTTCCTCTACATCCTCATCATGTGTTGCCCTGATGTCTAACTTATGGAACTCTTTAGTGTACTTAGGGACATCCATGTCCTTTTACTTCAGCCCTTGTATCCTCTTATAGAGTTGCACCTTGTAGTCTTCAGGAAGGAACTTGTCCTTCATTTTCTCCATCATCCTTGGCCAAGAAGAAATTTTTGTCCAACCCTTTCTCAACCTATTAGCTTGTAGGTTATCCCACCATAGTAAAGTATGTCCTTTCAATCTAGACTTGGCTATCTTCACCTTCATTCTATCTTCCACATCATCACAGTCAAAACAATTTTCTAGGGCAGTGAACCAATCAAGAAGAAACTCATCATCCATCCTCCCATCAAACATAGGAAGTTCAACTCTTACCTTGGACTCACCAAATCTCATAGCCTTCAAGATCCTCTCTAACCTTGCATCTTCAGGATCCAATGGTTCCTCCCTTGTAAAAAATTCTTCATCACCACCATGGTCTTCTCTTTGTTCATATCTATTCACAAGACTTGTCAATCTTCCCACTTCTTCTCTCAACCTTCTATTATCTTCCATTTGTTCCCTTACAATATTTGCAAGTTTTGCATTGGTAACCCTCCAAGGGATCTCATATCCTTCACCTTCTTAAATCTTCAAGCATACCTTCAACACTGGAACACACAAGGAGGGATAGGAACTCCAAGGCTTCAACAACAGAACCGGTAGACCAAAGACTTCAAAGGCTCCCTCACAATCATGAAGATGAGGGACCTTACTATCTATAGGAAAATGAATAGTAGGGCTATGGCCCTACTATTCTTGTAAAGGTGATTTGCTGCACCTGATTCTTAAGACCTGAAGTAGCGGATAGGAAAGGTAGTTGATCCAATACCAGTAGTTCCGAATAAAGCACCACCAGCATCAGTTACTTACCTTGATCCACCAGTCTTCTCCTTCACCATAGGATACTCCTAGGATCTGATACCATTTTATGTAGAGTGGGAAATAGTGGTGGTGGATAGATGACAACAAATGATCAAACTTGAGAGGCTCGGCACTACAATCCCACTAGCCCATAAGGCACACAAATATCTCGAATACCCCAAATGACTCCAACACCTTCCCAAAGGCCAAGATGAGTAATAAAGGTATAAAAAAATTGTATTTGACAAGATTCAATCACTTTTGGACTCCTCCCAAATACCCAAGAGCCAAAACACTAAAACTGTCCTCAAGGCCTAATTGCCCCTCAACTAGCCCTACTGGACTGTTTCTTCCCATTTTCTCTTAATTTTTCCAAAGCACTAACCAAAAAAATTATATTTTTGGATACCCTTTCTAGGTTTCCACAACATACTATAAGATTGGATAGGGTTTTTTTGGAGCACTATCTACTGCTCACCCTAGTGACCCCTTTTTAGGCTAAAAATATGGTCATTTAACAAAGAAAGTTTTAACTAGACTTATCCAAAAGACTCCAAACTCTCAAAAGTGACTTATTATGGTCCAAAATTTACAAATATCAACTTGAATCAATTCCAAGACTCTTCCAAGAATCCAACTCCCAACTAGGCTCTCTCTAGGGCCTCCAAATCAAGGTTTTGACCAACAATGCCTCTCCAAAACATTCCTAATCAATATAATGGATGGATCAGCTTTATATCATCCATATAAAACTATAAAATTCATAAAAATCCCCTCTCCTTAAGGTAGATTAATGGCTGCTATACCCATGCCACCATTTTCTTCCTGAAATCTCATGCAATCAGCACTTCCATTGTTGCTTACCCTGTAAATATGAATCATTCCTAAATTATAAGGTGTTAGTACAATATAATACACCTATTTTATTCATCCCCAACCACAAATACCATAGCAAAGGGGATGAATCAAGATTTCACCATTGAAACCCTTGCCCAATCAAGGACTGTCACGGTACAATTAGCCTTGAGGGATTTAAATCAATTCAAAATGACTTGAAGAGAGTTAAAAAATGATGTATAAACATTAAACAATTCCTCCTAATGATTTAAATCAAAGAACCATTCAATAATCAATCACAACATGCAAGAAATTCACTGTTTTATTGCCAAAAATGGGTATAGTCCAGAAATTTCTCAATACCAGTCCGTACACAATGGTTCTCCTTCACAAAATGGATCAAAATAAGTTTTAATAACCTTCCCCAATCTTCCAAACCCAAACCAATTAGTTGGGTGGTTTAAAAACCTCTAAACAACTTCTAAACTCATTTTCCCACTAGATCCACAACTAGTCGTTGGGATTTAAAATTTAAATTTCTAACTTTAAAACTAATGCAAACTACTTATCCAAACCAATCCAAATTGATGGATTTGACATAAAAGGATCAAATAAACCTATTCAAATCATAATCTACCCTTTTTGACCCTTAGATTTCATCATGGCTCATTTTACAATATTTTGCTCCTAAGGGCCTTACCAAGACCTTTAGGAGATTTACAAATTTGATCAAATTGATCATTACAAATCTTCATGATTGGTTTTTGTTGGTGTAATTAAATATTTACTAATTACACTTTACTTAAGCTTACTTAGGATAATGCATTTGAATATTAGTTGTCTTTGAGACACCTAGGAGTTTGCATTTCTTTTTAGCACACGGTTAGGAGAATCTCCACTTTAGGTGTGGTAGTTGTCATCACATACCTCTTTGTGTGTGAGATCCACCTTTAGTGATCTTATCACATTATAATCCTCTCATTATTGCACATGTTTCACATACTTTCATGTACAATGGAGGATGATCCACCTTTGGTGGACATGTGATTCCACCTTGTGTGGGTGATATCTTATCATTTCCTTATCATGTAGTCTTATTGCATTGCCTATATATTTAGGCACTCCTACTTTGTAATCAATTCAATTAGCTATAATCAATTATTTGATTATTTTTCCTATCTCTCTTGTGCTATCTCTTGAGCTTCTAGATCTTGGCTTTTATTCTTTGCCTTAGGCAAATTCTTACATGGTATCAGAGCCAAAGGAGTCTTTATTGCATAGCCATTAGAGAGCGATTGATTGCTTCAACTTTTGGAGGGCCACGAACAAATCTAGGATCAACATTTTTTTGGGAGAATTTTGAGCAAGATCGGACCTCACCATTGCATCTGGGTGGCTATTTCCATAAATTTTGACTATAAATTTGCCTACCTTGGGCAAAAGTCAAATCTGAGGCAAAAGTTTTTTTGCAAATTGGACCTCTAAGGCCCGATCTACAAATTGGGTAATATTTTTCCAATTTTTATTTCAGATCTGAATTTATCTTTCCATTTCTATCAATTATTTCAGATCTGCAACATTGTCTATTTTCAAATCTGGGTATTATTTTTTGGATCAGTCATATTTTGCAGCAAAAATTTTGGCCCATCCGGCCTTTGGGTTTAACAAAGATAATAGTTCACATACACCTGCAATCAACTGTCAACTCATCGACATAAGACAACACTCTAGCAAAGTTGCATGAAGGGGCCCTTGAGTTTAGCTCTTTGGAATTTAAGGTGGGAGTTGAAGGTTTTAAAAACCTAAAAGATTTATATTGGTGTGAATGTGGGACTAAAAGACCACACCCACCGCCGAACCCACGGCCACCACCGGGCCAAACCTCTGCTCACCCATGTTAAGTTCTCAATCGCTGCTCCAAGCCCCAAGACCCCCTACTAGCTCAGTAGCACCAAGACCCTCCAAGCTTGGAGACCCACCTCTGCTCTGTGGCACCAATCCTCCACCCTGTGAGAACATTGCCATGCAGCCATCGGTCATCCTCCACTTGGCCACCTATGCCACCACGGCACCGCAACATGGGCTTCCAATAGTGCCACCACTCGGCCACCTGGGCCATGATGGCCAAACCCCACTACCTTTGTGGACACCTTAGATCTACGCAGGCAGACATGCGGTCCACAACAGCAAAGCCCAACACACGTCAATGCCAACAACCAATCAATCAGCGCCCTGTGGCAAGAGGAACAAACTAGTATTTTCTATAAAAAAATTTGTAATTTTTGATAGTTTTACTATCTTAAATTTGACACCCATTTGGATGTCAAATTGGGCATTTTTGCTTTGCTGTGACGGTCTCCAAGATGTCAAATTTAGGCTAGTGGTTGCATCATCATTTCAACACATTACATTTGACGAATGGTTGACTATCAAATCTATGTGCTTTTACACTGGTATGACAGCCTTTTGACTATCAAATTAAAGATAGTAAACAGGTGACATCAGTAGATTTCAAAATTTTTGTAGCCCTCACCATATGCAATTTTGATTTGGCAGTCCGAGTTTGGAAGGCCATAACTTGGTCATCCGAGCTCCAAATTGAGTGCAATTTTTTTTTATTTTGGCTAAAATTTCCTGAACTTTTTAGTGGTGGTGTTCTTTTCTAGTTTTGGATCATAGATTTTGTAAAAATTATAGTTTTTGGTGACTATACATGTTTGATCCCTATTTTTGCAACTTCAGAGGCTTCGTTCGGGCTCATACAGACACATTTTCAAGTGCAATTTTTTTTTAAAGTACATAATTTTTTGTCTACTTTCTAAATATGGTATCAGTTTGGAGAAATTTTAAGTGGACATATTACTTTCAGAATATGGTCTATTTTGCCCTATTTTGGCACTTGTAATTGATTAGATCTTTGAGGGATCTTATGTCCTATCTTCTTGAGTCTATTATAGCTTCATATTTTCTATTGTAAGCATCAAAATCAGAAGTCCACTTTGATCCATTTCGACAAGTGGCAATTGTACACGCACTAGCTATAAAGTGCCAAAATCATCATTTTTGGGGGGGTTCTTTGATTGAGTGAATTAGGGGGGTGTCTTGTGTGTTGGTGTCTCTCTTGTGCTCTTTTCATTTTGCATCATGGGTTCTATTTCAAAATTAACTCCACATAACTATGCTACATGGAAAGATAATGTATGGAGCAAGTTGATGGTTAAAGGTTTAAATCCTTATGTGGATGGTACAATTCAAAAACCCGTTGATGATGATATTTCTGAAATAGATAATTGGTCGTACAAAAATTTTAAAGCTTTAGGAGTCTTGAGAGAGAATATTTCTGAAGCTACCATGTATCACATCAAAACCTTAAAAGATGTTAGAGATGCTTGGGCAAAATTGTTTGGTAAACTGGATGAAGAAATGGAATTCAAAATTGAGACTAATCTCCTCAAATTAGAGCCCAGGAATTTTGACACAATCCAAGATTATCCCAACAAATTCAATGATTATAGAGCACAACTTGATGATTTTGGTAATCCCATGAAGGATGCGAAGTTGGTTAGTCACTTGTTGAATCATCTTCCTCCTGAATATGTAGCTTTTGTTTCAAGTTACAATACTCACAAGTTAACAATGGAGGATGATCCACATTTGGTGGACATGTACTACATATAGGGTACACATTGCACTACATACAAGGTACACATACACATGGGATTCACTATACAGCATGTACAGGACTTTAGTTGGTTGGTTATACAGACTTAGATTGGGTAGGTGATCTTGATGGTCGCAAGTCTACTTCAGGTTACATGTTTCATCTTGGTTCAGGGCCCATTTGTTGGCAGAGTAAGAAGTAGAATGCTATTTCTCTTTCTTCAAATGAGGCTAAGTATCGAGGGGCTATTAATGTAGCTATAGAGGCTATTTGGCTTTAGCATATCTTGAAGGAGTTTGGTTTTAGTATTCCATGACCTACAGTCATTCATTGTGATAATTAGGGTGCTATAGCAATCTCTAGACATCCGGTCCAACATCAGTGAACCAAACACATTGAGGTTCATATGCACTTCATTAGAGAATTGATACAAGAGTAGGTCATTGAGATGCAGTATTGTCCTATAGCAGAGCAGGTTGTGGACATCTTCACCAAACCCTTCACTGAGAGCAAGTTTCTTTAGTTGCGAGCTCTCTTGGGGGTGCGGGATATTCCATCAAGGGGGGTCACATGACTTCTCTATTCTATCTTATGGGGGGGATATTTTCCTCATATGAGGTCTTCTCTCTCATATTCTATTATTGTATTCATCTCTCTTTTTAGGGGAGGGTTTTTCCCTTAAGGTTTTCCCTCTTTCCCCACTTTATGAGAGATTGCATTGTTCTTATTGTACATGGGTACCTAACATGGCCTAGTAGCCAGGACCCATCTTCCATTGTGAGCATAAGTGCATTCCCCTAAGTTGCACTTAAGGGGGGGTGTTGGTGTAATTAAGTATTTACTAATTACACTTTACTTAAGCTTACTTAGGATAATGCATTTGCATATTAGTTGTCTTTGAGACACCTAGGAGTTTGCATTTCTTTTTAGCGCATGGTTAGGAGAATCTCCACTTTAGGTGTGGTAGTTGTCATCACATACCTCTTTGTGTGTGAGATCCACCTTTAGTGCTCTTATCACATTATCATCCTCTCATTGTTGCACATGTTTCACATACTTTCATGTACAATGGAGGATGATCCACCTTTGGTGGACATGTGATTCCACCTTGTGTGGGTGATATCTTATCATTTCCTTATCATGTAGTCTTATTACATTGCCTATCTATTCAGGCACTCCTACTTTGTAATCAATTCAATTAGCTATAATCAATTATTTGATTATTTTTCCTATCTCTCTTGTGCTATCTCTTGAGCTTCTAGATATTGGCTTTTATTCTTTACCTTAGGCAAATTCTCACAGTTTTAATATATCCCAATTAACATGTGGGATAGTCTTCTTTTGCTCCATGATGCCTGACTTGTCCATGCACTTAGGGGATCTCATTGATGCTACTGCATCACTATGGATAATTTTTGTGAAGTTGTGAGCTCCAATAAGGAGACATGTGTAATTACCAAAAATAGCAGTGTATTATTACCTTGGCTCATAATACACCATCGAGATGCTCAGTATTATTGCCTTGGCTCATTTGAAGGCAACTATTTTATTTTTCCTTAATGTTTCAGGGTCTTGTAGTTATAGTATTGTGCAACAGGAATTTTTTTTCACAACATAAAACCTTTTTTTTCCAATAAGCCTCTTATTGTAGTTTGTAATAAGATTGATTTCCAACCACTAGAGACACTACCGGAGGAGGATAGAAAATTGGTTGCGAAGATGAGATCTGAGGCTGGTAAAAATATGGGTGGCCTCTCCAAAACATTCCTGATCAATATAATGGATGTATCACCTTTATATCATCCATATACAACTATCCAACTCATAAAAATCCCCTCTTTAAGGTAGATTAATGGCTGCTATACCCATGGCACCATTTTCTTCATGAAATCTCATGCAACAACACTTCCATTGTTGCTTACCCTACAAATATGGATCATTCCTACATTATAAGGTGTTAGTACAATATAATACACCTATGTGATTTATCCCCAACCACAAATACCATAGCAAAGGGGATGAATCAAGATTTCACCATTAAAACCCTTGCCCAATGAAGGATAGTCACGGTACAGTTAGCCTTGAGGGTTTTAAATGAATTCAAAAAAATTTAAGAGAGTTAAAAAATGATTTATAAACATTCAACAATTCCTCCCAATGATTTAAATCAAAGAACCATTAAATAATCAATCACAACATGCAAGAAACTCACTATTTTATTGCCAAAAATGGGTACAGTCCAGAAATTTCTCAATACCAATCCATACACAATGGTTTTCCTTCATAAAATGGATCATGTAAAAATGATCTAAAGAAACAATCATGCTATCATCTAAATCTAGAGCTAAGATAAGATAATAGAAATTATAGTTGTTAATGATCTAGAACTTAGTATTTTTCAAAGTTTATAATTGTTCATCATAGTCCATTCTATCCATCAATGCCACTTTCTTAGTCTAAATCCTTCAAATTCCTAATTGCACACACAAAATACTCTAAAATTTTGTGTTATATAGTCTTACGTTTGTCTAATCCTAACTTGGTGCTCCCACATCCACAAAAATTATGATAATCATAATAACAACTATGTGCTCTTAGGAGAGTAGGGAAGAAAGAAAATAACTTAAACTAAAATGATTACTTTATTTATGAACCATTTGATTTTGTAAAATTTTGTATGAAATGTTATTGAATGTTTGTAGGTGTTAGACAAAAACAACATTACATGTATTTAGTATACACTATGAACTAGGTTAAAGATGTCTAAATTTAACAGGTTTAATATAATGCAGGAAATATATAACACAAGCACAAAAGAAGAAATCATATCTGATAAAGAGATAAAGACAGGAACCTAGAATTGAAAGTTGAAGCTGACTTGGTAGGACTCCAACACTAAGATCTAGTATCCTAAAAATGTTTTCACAAAAGCCAATGTGAGAAATGGTAAAAGAAAACTTTTGTGTAGCTATACACAAAATATGGAGTCAAAACAAGATTACAAAAATGTTGAGCACTCATGTCATATAGTGTTATATTGTTGTAAGCCAAATAATGTTCCTCTTATTCTTCTCCTTTCATATGTCTCATTGTCATAATCAAAAACATTCTAATCTACACCTGCACACATGAAAGAGAGGAAAGACATGTTTTGTATAGGGGCTTTCCTTGGTCAAGCCTGTTGTTGGTATTCCCACTAAAAAAAATTGTGATGGTGATATAATAAATGTCTTATATTAGCAAGAAAATGCAAAATCAACTAACATAAATGTTAATGATTACCTGCGATGTGAAGCCCTTAATTCCTTCTACTGCATATAAAGATTTTGTGAACTCCCACAAATATTAGTACACAACATAATAAAAATAGTAAGTAACAATATCACTAGATTGCAAATGACATAACACTTGATAATATATTGGCACTTATTGTTATTGATTTTGACACATTTCTATACAAATTATTTAGAATAATAAATAGATTATCCAAACATTCTTTTCAAATAATGAAGCAATATATTCATATGCAACTAAAATATTTACATAAACTACAATTCAAAAAACTCCATCTACAAGGTTCTGTCAACTACAAGCCCAAAGCCAACAATTGAACATTAGAATTTGGAGCCAAATTGGTAGGACATTATAGGTGCATGCTATTGTCCTACCATATTTGGCATCTCAAAGTGTTAGGCACTATAGGATATGGATAAGATGGCCAATTTAAATCCCCAAGGAAATAATATTCCTAATTGTCAATCCAAGAACAATCCAAGCTTCGGAACTTATCAATCCAAAATGTCAACAGGATTTGGTCAACATTAAGAATACATGCATAGGGAGTAAAATATACACAAAAAGGACATGAATCCAACATGTAAGTCACAAATCATACATGTGATCCAAGAAGCAAACACACCAAACATGCAAGAAAGGTGGCACTCATGACATTCAAGAAAATAAAACATACAAAAAGAAGACATGAATTGGACATGATGCAAACACATAAGGCTCAAAGTATGTCTACAATACACGGAGAGAGAACACAAAGCACACAAGATAAAAAGCCAAAACAAAAAAAGTGCAACATACAGAGCAACAACACATGACATGTGAGATAATTAATAAGTACATAATCAAAATGTTAACAGACAAAGCTTCCAAGTCAAAGAGGTAAACAAACATAAATATGAAAATTTTGCTAAATACCAACTAACATACCCAAAATATAACAAACAGACTAGAGAATTTAATCAATACACAATGTCATTAGCTGAGAATGCAGAACATGTAGAAAAGACAAAGAGGTCATAATGTATACACAAAGAAGACCTATATCAAATAGGATGCAAACAAGTCGTATGTGTAGGACAAGAAGCAAACATGCCAAACAGGAAAGAGAGGTAACACATGTGCAATAAAAGAAAATTTAGTTTTATATAATGAAAATGATAGAAAATAAAGATTTTGAGTTGGAGAGGTAATGAGACAGATGTGTGAGGTTCTTTTCATACCAATTGTCATCCCCAAAATACAACAAACACATTGAAGAATTTAATAAATACACAATGTCATTCAAGGGAAATACTTAACATGAAGAAGACAAATATAGGACATAAATCATACACAAAGAAGACATAAATTAGATATGTTGCAAACACGTAAGAGACAAAGCTTATATGCAAGACATGGACAAAGCACACATAAATCTAAGACATAAGACACAAGTCGTATGTGCAAGACAAGAAACAAACATGCAAAATAGGCAAGAGAGGTAACACACATTGAATAAAAGTAAATTAAGTTTTACATACTAAAAATTATAGAAAACATAAACTTTAAGTTGGATAGGTAATGATATAGATATTTCATACCAATTGTCATCTCCAGAATGCAAAAAACCTATTGAATAATTTAATAAATACACTATGTCATTCAAAGGAGATACTTAACATGAACAAGACAAATATAAAAACATAAATCATACACAAAGAATACATGTTGCAGACTTGTAAGGCATAAAGCATATATGTAAGACATGGAAAAGGCACAAAAGAAATAGAGAAAACACTCTACACATAGAGAAAACACACATGACATGCAAGCAATTAACAAGCATATAATAAATTTTTTACCAAAAAAAGACATGTTGAAGAGGTGAAGAGACATAAATAAGAAATATTCTCTAAATACCAACTATCATCCACCAAATACAACAAACGCATTAAAAAATTTAATCAATACATAATGTTAATGGCTGAAAATACAACACATGATGAGTATAGACATAGGATGTAAATTATATAGAAAGAAAACATATATCACACATGACACAAGCATGTAAGGTACAAAACATATACGCAATACACAGAGAAAATACACAAAATAGAGAGTAAACAAAAGCACATATGACACAAAGAAAACACACAAATGATGCAAGGAAAGAGGAAACACATAAGACATGCAAATCAATTAGAACACATTGAGAACACAAAGAAAATGACATGCAAGACAATTAATAAGTACATAATCAAAATGTCAAAAGACAAAGCTTCCAAGTCAAAGAGGTAAACAAACATAAATATGAAAATTTTGCTAAATACCAACTAACATGCCCAAAATATAACAAACACATTGAATAATTTAATCAATACACAATGTCATTAGCCAAAAATGCAAAACATGTAGAAAAGACATAGAGGTCATAATGTATACACAAAGAATACTTATATCAAATAGGACACAAACAAGTCGTATGTGCAAAACAAGAAGCAAACACTCCAAACAGGAAAGAGAGGTAACACAATTGCAATACAAGTAAATTAAGTTTTATATAATCAAAATGATAACAAACAAATATTTTGAGTTGGAGAGGTAATGAGACGGATATGTGAGCTTCTCTTCATACCAATTGTCATCCCCAAAATACAACAAACACATGGAAGAATTTAATAAATACACAATGTCATTCAAGGGAAATACTTAACATGAAGAAGATAATAGGACGTAAATCAAACACAAAGCAGACATGAATCAGATATGTTCCAAACACGTAAGACACAAAGCATATATGCAAGACATGGACAAAGCACACATAAATCTGAGATGTAAGACACAAGTCGTATGTGCAAAACAAGAAAAAAATATGCAAAACGGGCAAGAGAGGTAACACACATTGAATAAAAGTAAATTAAGTTTAACATACTAAAAATGATAGCAAACATAAATTTTGAGTTGGATAGGTAATGATACAGATATTTCATACCAACTGTCATATCCAGAATGCAAAAAACCTATTAAAGAATTTAATAAATACACTATCATTAAAAGGAGATACTTAACATGAAGAAGACAAATATAAAAACATAAACAATACATAAAGAAGACATGTTGTAGACTTGTAAGGAATAAATCAAATATGAAAGACATGGACAAGGAACACAAGAAATAGAGAAAACATGCTACACATAGAGCAAACACACATGACATGCAAGAAATTAACAAGCATATAATAAAATTTTTACCAAACAAAGACATGTTGAAGAGGTGAAGAGACATAAATAAGAAAGATTTTTTAAATACCAACTATCATCCACCAAATACAATAAACGCATTAGAAAATTTAATCAATAGACAATGTCAATGGCTAAAAATATAGCACATGATGAATACACACATAGGGTATAAACTATATAGAAAGTAAACATATATCACACATGATGCAAGCATGTAACATACAAAACATATACGCAATACCTAGAGAAAACACACAAAACAAAGAGCAAACACAAGCAAGCATAACACAAAGCAAACACACAAATGATGAAAGGCAAGAGGAAACACATAAGACACCCAAGTCAATCAGAATGAATTGAATAAAAATGATGATAATACGCATAGCAAGAGATTAGGGATTCCAATTTTGGTTTGGAATATGAAAATAGATCTGAGAATGATTGCTTAAGGACTCTACAAACTTGCTCCAAAACCTGACCAACACCTCTAACAACTGTATTAATTTATTGTTAAGATAATAAAAGTTATGCTTGTTAATGATCTAGAACTTTGTATTGTTCAGAGTATATAAATGTTCATCACAATCCGATCTATCTATCTATGTCACTTTCTTACTCTAAATATTACAAATTCGCAATTGCAAACACAAAATACTCTATAATGTTGTGTTATATAGTCTTGCACTGGTCTAATCCTAACTTGGTGTTTCCACACCCACAAAATGGATGATAATCATAATAACAACTATGTGCTCTTAGGAGAGCAAGGGAAAAATAAAATAACTTAAACTAAAATGATTTATTTATTTGTGAACCATTTTCTTTTGTAAAGTTTTACATGAAATGTTATTGAATGTTTGCAAGGGTTGGTAAAAAACAACATTACATTTATTTTGTATACACTATGAATTAGGTTAAAGATGTCTAAATTTAATAGGTTTAATATAAAGTATAAAATATATAACACAAGCACAAAAGAAGAAATAAGATCTGATAAAGAGATAAAGATAGGAACTTGGAATTGAAATTTTAAACTGACTTGGTAGGACTCCAACAGTAATCTCTAGTATCCTAAAGATTTTTTCACAAAAGCCAATTTGAAAAATGGTATAAACAAATTTTTGTGTAGATATACACAAAGTATGGAGTCAAGACAAGATTACAAAAATATTGAGCACTAATGTCATACAGTTTTATATGATTGTAAGTCAAATAATGTTCCTCTTATTTTGCTCCTTTCATATGTGTCATCAAAATCTAAATCTTCTAATCTACTCCTGTACACATGAAAGAGAGGAAGGACATGTTTCTTATAGGGGCTTTCCTTGGTCAAGCCCCTTGTTGGTATTCTCACTAGAAAAACTATGATTATGATATAATAAATGTCTTGTATTAGCAAGAAAATGCAAAAACAACTAACATAAATGTTAATGATTACTGGATATGTCAATCCCTTCCTTCTACTCCATATAAAGAGTTTGTGAATTCCCACAAATGTTAGTAAACACCATAATAAAAATAGTAAGTAATAATATCACTAGATTGCAAATGGCATAACACTTGATAATATCCTTGCAATTATTATTATTGATTTTGACACATTTCTATAGAGATTATTTAGAATATTAAATAGATTATCCAAACACGCTTTTCAAATAATGAAGCAACATATTCATATGAAACTAAAATCTTTACATAAGCCACAATTCAAAAAACACCATCTACAAGGTTGTGTCAACGACAAGCCCAAAGCCAACATTTGAATGTTAGAATTTGGAGCCAAATTGGCAGGACACCATAGGTACATGCTATTGTCCTACCATGTTTGGCAGCTTAGAGTTCTAGGAACTATAAGATATGGATAATATGGCCAATTTAAGCCCCCAAGGAAATAAAATTCCCTCAAGTTGATCCAAGAACAATCCAAGCCCGGGAACTTATCAATCCATAATCCTTAAGGTATACCACTACTCTTTGATATTCTTACCTGGTGATCCCTCACCTAAATACTCAACAATGTATTAGTTAGATTTAAAAACATTGCATGCTTCACCAAGATTGTGTGGTCGTATGAGAATCCTCAATGAGAAAAAGCCCATCGAGCCAATGAGAATCCACAACATCAAGGTAGAACAAATAGGATACCAGAGGGTAATCCACAAGTTTCACATGTAGATGAGGATGTTCAATCTTCAAATTATAAAGAAGCTAAAATGGGACATTCTTGATATAGGAAGAGCCTTGTTGAATGATTAGATATAACAAGCCCATAGGAAGAATTTTTTTTGCACAAGCTTCAAGTGTAATGGTAAATTTTGCAATGTTATTATAGATGGTGATAGTTGGTGTAGTGGTGCCCCATTAGGATCATTCCTCCATGAGGCTAATTTGGTTCTTTTTATGATAAGGGATACAAGAAGGTCCTATGTGATCTAGAGTGGGAAACAAAGGTGGTGGATAGATGACTACAAATGATCAAACATGAGAGGCTTGGCACTACAATCCCACTAGCCCATAAGGCACACAAATAGCCCAAATATGCCAAATGAATCCAACACCTTCCCAAAGGACAAGATTAGTAATAAAGGTATAAAAAAGTTATATTTGACAAGATTCAATCACTTTTGGACTCCTCCTAAATACCCAAGAGCCAAAACACCAAAACTATCCTCAAGGCCTAATTGCCCCTCAACTAGCCCTACTGGACTATTTCTTCCTATTTTGTCTTACTTTTTCCAAAGAACTAACCAAAAAAATTATATTTTTGGATACCCTTTTTGGGTTTTCACAACATACTATAAGATTGGATAGGGTTGTTTTGGAGCACTATCTGCTGTTCACCCTAGTGACCCTTTTTTAGGCTAAAAATATGGTCATTTAACTAAGAAAGTTATAACCAGACTTATCCAAAAGACTCTAAACTCTCAAAAGTGACTTATTATGGTCCAAAACTAACTAATATCAACTTGTATCAATTCCAAGATTCCTCCAAGAATCCAACTCCCAACTAGGTTCTCTCTAGGGCCTCCAAATCAAGGTTTTGACCAAAAACGTCTCTCCAAAACATTCTTGATCAATATAATGGATGGATCACCTTTATATATTATAAAATCCTCACAAGACCCATTCATAAAGGCTTCAAGGTCTTGGCAAAAAAAAGACCTTATAAGGACAAAACAATAACCCATCAACCTTGTTCTAACCACAAAGAAATTCTCTTCACAAGGTTGTGCAATGGTGCAATGGCTGGATCTTGATTGATAGTTCACATCAAAGGGATTTACTAAAAAACTAAGGCACCATAGATCCTTCAAGGAAATCCTTAAAAAAACTTCCAAAATGCTAGTTCATATTCAACAGTATAAGGACTTTTCAGCACTTGCAACAATACCATACCCCTATTAGGAAAGTCATGTTTTAATCAGATCCTCAATCTACAAAAGAAATATCATGTTTGGGAATTAAATAAGTCTTTGGTAATGCACCTTCCATCATGAAATAACAACATCCAATGATCCAAGTGACAAACAAAACAATAAGCTTTTAATTTTCATCTTATCTTCGTTAAACCTAATTTTTCACTATACTAATCAACACTCTGTCATTAATAACTTCCACACAAATCACCTTCAAACCAATCCCTCCTATGATATTGAGGGAAAATTAGTTATAAATATTATTCCCAATTTATATGCAGATCGAACTGTTAGAATGAAGGTTATGCTACTTTTACCAAGACTGATAATGACTGTCATAAAAACAAGTAAAATTCATTGGTACAATCAGCCTAGGGCCTGACATTTCTCCTAATATACAAAGGTACCCACCTTGAATCTTACACCATTTCAAGGGTTATTGAAAAAAATACAAAATACAATAGAACCAAATTTATCCAATGGTGGCAACATGGGTTTACAGAGCAAACTTTATCAAGGCCCTTACAAATGAGAGTTTCTTAACTATTTTTAAAGAAATACTTGGATCTCTTACTCATGATCATGGAAAACCCTCCAATTTGACCTAAATGAAATATAACTCCTCATATTTCAATGTCCAATATGTTTCAGACACAAATCTATCAATGTGGGAGAGGAATGAGTGAAGGAACAACCATGAAGACAACAGATTTACACAAATAAACCACATTTCCATTGAAAATCTTCCACCAAACTCATTATTTTCTCCTCCTTTGCATTCGCTTGACCAAAAGAAGAAATTTAAGCCTCTTTCAATTATTTAAAACCAAACTTGATCAACTTTTATGATTGCTTGATCCATTTGGACAACTCTTAATGAGATGTTCCAAAGTTGCAAAGCAACTTGTGCAACATTTTTACAACTTTTTGACATCTTGTCATTACACTATCTAATGGACTTTATGAAATCAAATATACCTTAAATGACTCCAATACAACATTTCTATGTTGGCCTACCCTATTTGACCATGTTTACCAACTTTGACCTATTGGTCCCAATTACCTTTACAATGCAAATTTGGCTTATTAGCCTTACAAGATGACTTCATTTGATTACAATGAACATCTAAATGATCCCAAAAGATCTTATTACATATTTGACTCAAAAATAGATGCAAAATACTTCATAGGTCTTCTAATCCATAGGTTCTCCTACACCAAGTGCCCAAGAGGGGTACAATCATGGTCAAGAATTCAAAGGACATGCATGCAAGTCTTGAAATCATTTGTACATTTTTTTGTGATAGGAGAAGGGGGAAAGGACAGTTAGCAGCCCAATGTGCAAAGAAAGAATAATGTCAAGAGGATATCCTATTGAGTAGTATCAATGGTGGTACAAGATTAAAGTATCTAATCCAATTAGAAGGCATATCATACAAAGCCAATATCTGGAACAATAATTCTTTGGTGCAACACAGTCCTCATGAGAGTTGAGGAAGAAATCCTACCCGAGGTGTATGGTGCAAGAGCACCCCATTGGGCTCATGCCGCCATGAACCTAATTTGGGTCTTTTAAGTTTTTTTTCATGTTAAGGGAAAACAATAAGGTTGTATGGACCATTTTTGTGAAGTTGTGAACTCCAATAAGGAGACATGTTGTGTAATGGCCTAAAATGGCAATGTTTTCTGTGTAATAGAAGAATGTGCCAAAAGCGGTCAAATGAAGTGTTCTTGATGTGCAGAATTTCATACAAAGTTTCATTTGGACCTAACTAGTTATGTTTTGGTGATTAATGAGTCATATGAAGAGCTTTGGTGAAGTTACATAAGCATTAGATCAAAGATGTTAAAGTGGTCAAGAACTTGCAAAAGTTGCTTGACAACTTTTGTATGTTTGTTATGCAAAATGTTGATAATCTTGTAACCAATGGTTCCCTATTTGAAAATTGGTTGGGAACCATTGGAAGTTGATTATGCACATTTAAATAGTCACTTTTGGTTGATCCAAGGTCGATTTTGATGTTTGGGGAGAAGTTTCAATGCACAAAATGTTTTTTTATTTTTTTTTTCTGATTTCCAAACTGAAAACTCATTGTTCATTAGATTGCTTCTCATTAGACGTACATATTTTTGTCATGAGTCTTATATGCACTGAAAGTAGAGTGAATATAATTTATTTTTCAATTAGTTTGGTCTAATTTGGTTGCAGAACAAGAAAGTTACAAGGATTTTACTAAAAATAATCTTCAAACCCTCACAAACAAGGATTATGACTGCATTTTTCTCATATCATTTTATTCCACCATAGGAAATATATAAAAATTAGTGAAATGGAATCCATTAGAGATCCCTTTGAGATGGTGGTGGTCAAAGATCTGAAGATGGCTTGTGGAAGGAGAAACTTGATGGCCTAGGCCTGACATTCCTATGTGACAGGCTTGTTTTGGGACTGTGAATGTAAATTATTCACCATGAGAAAATTTGAGAGGTTTGGGCACCCAAGACAAGTTTAAACCCTAGACTGGAGATGGAATACACCTATTAGAGGTGTTGGTTGAGTTTTGGAGCAAGTTTTTAGAATACTTCCTTTGGAAAAGTGGGCTAACTAGGCCCGTAAAACCTGTAACAGTACATTTTTGGTCATTATGTTTCAAAGAAGCATAGGGTTAACTTTATCAATATTGTATAAAGCTATAAAGGGTGTCTAAAAATATATTTTTTTTGTGCCTAAAGGCATAGATATGGGAATTATCATTATAAAACTAATTAGTGAGGCCTACTAGGCTTAATCACCATTTGTGAACGAGATAAAGCAAACACAAAAGATACAAACCATAAACTAAACACATAAGATATGCAAGGTAATTAGGATGCATTGAATCAAAATGATAATGATACACATAGTAGGATATTAGAGATTGAATCTATTGTGATTTAGAAAATGAAAGTAGATTTGAGAAATAGATACAGAGAGGAAACTAGGACAGAATGTTGAAGCTAACAGGGCTATGATCTAGTGCTAGACCCTACCATCCTTAAGCTATTCTAACAAGACCATGTTTCAGGAATGATTAGAGGAAACACTCTTGTTGTCCTCTAACTTTTGAGCCAACACGATAAGATAGAAGTTATGGTTGTTAATCACCTAGGATTTTGTATTGTTCAAACTCTATAGTTTTTCATTGTAGTCCTCTCTATCCACCTATGTTAATTTCTTAGTCTAAATATTTAAAATTTCCAACTTCGCAAATGAAATACTATTGACTAGAAATACAAAATATGAAGAGAAGACATATGAAATAAAGTATACACAAAGAGAACATGTATCAAACATGTAAGGCACAAAGCATATACCAAAGACAAGGAGAAAGCATAAAAAACATGTAGCAAACACACTAAGCATGTAGGACACGAACC
Source organism: Chamaecyparis obtusa (assembly GCA_027943335.1). Taxonomy (NCBI): domain Eukaryota; kingdom Viridiplantae; phylum Streptophyta; class Pinopsida; order Cupressales; family Cupressaceae; genus Chamaecyparis; species Chamaecyparis obtusa. The sequence continues at coordinate 2,604,390 of BSBK01000790.1, read as the reverse complement.
AAACACAAAAAAATTACAAGGCATAGAGTAAATATAGGACACACAAAGACAATTAGGAGGCATTCACTGAAAATGATGATGACACACGTAGCAAGAGTTTAAAGATTCCTATCATGATTTAGAAGATGAAACAAGATTTGAGAATAAGATGTACAGACAAAATTGGGACAAAAAGTTGAAGCTAACAAAAATGTAATCCAACACTAGGCCCTAGTGTACTCAAGCTATTCTAACTATGTTGACTTTATTTTGTAGTTGTTTAACATGAGAGTTTGTAGATTAATAGGAGTTCACATTTTTATGGGAATGTATCATTCAATTGACCATTAATGCCCATCTATATCTAGTGAGATGAACATAAATTATGTGCCTCATGCTAGTGTGCTTGGATACCCTGTATACAGTATTTTGCATTAAACTAGACTTTATCCAAATAGTGAGTATTTATATAAAGTGCTATAACACATAGGTGGTCCTCCTTATACACCAATTAATAATAGTGACAACCCTCATAGGTGGTCCTCCTTTTGCAAAATAGTGTATACAAGGTATCCAAGCACACTAGCATGAGGTACATGAGTTATAAACTCTCATGTTAAACAACTACAAAATAAATTCAACATAGTTCTTTTAACGCAACCAAAGTTAAAATTAAGAATTTTGGTGAAGTCAAGGAAGTAAGTGTGAGATCAAAATCAGTCAAATCCCTGAATCTAAGTCTAAGTTTAAAAGGAAGTGCTTCTAAAGGCTCCACCCTAAACTTTTCTTTCATGCTTAGTCTGTCGATGTATGAATTTCTTTCATGTCGCTTCAAGAGTGACATTTAATAGCAATCCATTTATCTTTCCACTCTTTCACTTCACTGTAAGTCACCTCCACAACCATACTCATGAGTTCACTATCACTTTTCTTTGTTCCAATCTCCCCAAGCACCAACACCATCCTAGGCCACCTAGTGCTTCAACCATACCAAAACCCAAACCAAACTTCTCACCCTAATCCTAACACCTTAGATCATCTTAACATGGTACATTTTCCATGTTACAACTCTCCATTCACTCCTATCCACTCATCTTTCACCATTCCTCTACTATAGCCCTTCTAGGATTGCCTATTAGCCCTTCAAACACTGAAATAAAGATTTTACACTCAAAATCCCCAAAAAAAACCTAGTAATTTTTTTACATTTTCGAGTACCCTTTTCAGATTTACTAAATTGATATCAATCTCAGACTTTCACTCTTTAACTGGTGAACACTTCCTTCACAACCTAACCCTTCAACTAGGCCTAATTAGTCCTTGCTCAAAGAAGGAACTCCTATATCCCTTTTCTTCTAGGACTCAACAAACCTAAAAAATCTCTTAACATGATTCAAGATCACTAATTTTCAACTTAGAATGATCCCACCTACTCATCTACTTGCCCATTCACCAAACCCTCACTTCTTGGGCTAGAAACCAAGGGTTTTAGAGAAATCACCCTACCAAGCCACTCACAACTCTAGTCAAGGTTCTAACACCTTCTAATACATCCCAAAGGACCATTTCAACCATCATCTACCCTCTCCAATCATCAGATCACTCCTAGCCATGACTGGTGCTTACCTTCAACTCCTTTCACCATGACTTCACTAGGCTTGTCTCTGCCTCTTCTCACCTTCTTCCATATTCCTTTCATTCAACAATGAATGTACAAGGAAATATACATTTTTAGACCTCTCCCATCAAGCTACAGTCACCATAGGGATGGGAGGGTCACTACATCAGACTGGCTACAAACTTAGATGTTGACTGTGCCTACAATGCCAGTCATTGTCTACACAATACTAGTTACACCTTTGGTATCACAAAAAACAAAAAAAAAAAAGTTCTTGGATAAACAAGTAAAGATCACATTCTAAACTTTGAAATCAATACATTGATAAATCTGATAGCATTATTTATTTGAGGATTGTTACTAAAATGTGTTAAATCTGATAGCCTTATTACATCATTTAAAACCATTATTGGTCATTTCCTAATCCCCTAACCTAGGACCAAATCATGAGAAAGAAAATGACATAACACAACCCTTCCATGATTGGGATTTGAGAATTTAATCCACCAATAACTAATAGATTAAGCATATTATTACTATGCTTAATGTTCCATTTAAATGCATTTAACATAAAAAAAAAATTTACAAAACTGAACCAATGACATGTTTACAACAAAGGTCTAATAGAACTCCCAACAATTCTTAAACATATTTTATATGATATGATGAATTCTTAAAAAATTAAGGTTGTAGACATAGTTATTCATAGTTCTTTGTGTAGTACAAGGAAGATTTGGCTAGGTCAAATCTTCCTTCATGCTAGCAGTCTACAAAATTAGAACTTTATTAAGAATTCATCATATCACATAAAGTATGTTTAAGAATTGTTGGGACTAGTCCTTTGGCGTGTATTAAACATAATAGAATTTTTAGCATATTATTATCATTCTATTTCTTTGTTGTAAACATGCCATTGGTTCAGTTTTGTAAAAAAAATTGTGAATTAACATGCCATTGGTTCAGTTTTGTAAAAAAATTTCAGGAACAATCTGGCCAATCACTGTCTACACAATACTAGTTACTCCTTCGGTATCACAAACAACAAAAAAAACAAAGTTCTTGCATAAACAAGTAAAACTAATGCTTGTAAATGTTTTGATGTTACCACCAAGAAAAGATCACATTCTAAACTTTCAAATCAATATGCTGGTGTTTGTACTGTACCTATGGGATAGTGTACTCCAAAATTATAGAGAAATTAAGTTTCACTCATTAATTGTATTAAAAACTCAAATTATTACATCTCAACACTATTCTCCCCTCTCCACTCATGTGGATTTCTTTCAAATAGACTGCCCTCTATAAAGAACCGACTAGAATCTATTAACCAACCTTCTAATTGTCTCATCACAGTCTAAAACTGACTGGATTAACTAAAAAATAGATAAGAGTGTTGTCAAGTTGACAACTAATGTTGAAAAATAAAAAAACTAACTCTCATATCCCCTTTGATGGCTTTTAAAAAGTTTAGAAACTTCCCTTATAAACCAAACTAACTTAAAATTCTCACTAACCCCAATTAAGCCTTATTTGGCCTATATTGCCAATATTGGCAATTTACAATATTGTGTACTCTTAGTGCTTGTAACATCATTTAGAGGCTTTAATAGCTAGATCAATACTGCTCGCAATTTTATTTCCAAAGTGGCCAAAGACTATGTTAGGCTGATAAAATATGGGGATTCTCTTTACCACTATAAATATTTGAAGGTTGATGCACTTGGATGGATGTGTACCATTGTTAAGAGAATTGGATAGAGTTAGGCTTACCTCGAATAGGTGAGGTAGCGTATGGAGAGGTTGTTGTCTATTGACCCAAATAATAGGACTATTTTGATTTGTGGGTACTCTAATGTTGGCAATAGTTCTTTTATTAATAAGATTACTAGGGTAGATGTGGAAGTGCAACCTTATGCTTTTACTACTAAGTCTCTATTTATCGGGCATATTGATTATAAGTACTCGATGTATAAGGATATTGATACCCCTAGTATTTTGGACCACCCCTTGGAGGTTAGAAATAGGGAATACTGAGAGGGGGGGTAAATCTGTATTCTAAAAACTTTATCTTTTGCCCAATTATGGATATAACTGATTATCTTTATACATGCATAACATAAGAAGCTAAGCAACATGCATAGCAATAAAGAACTCATAACACATTATTTGTTCTCAAGGAAACCCTGGCCAAGGGAAAACCCCAGTGGGGATGGTATCCACAAAGATCCACTAATCAAAAGTATCCTATTAAGGATGTTGACCCTGTTAGGAGTCTATTACAAGCATATAGTGTATCAGTCCTGATTAAGGGATTATAGGCCTTGTTAGAAGCCTCAACCCTGTTAGGAGTTGGTAGTACAAAATGTGATTACCAGATGAGCCCACTGCTGAAACAAGTAATTTACAATATACACTAATTACAAAAATAGGTTAAGGTACATAACCTTATACTACTTGCATCAATATCTCTTCGCTACTCTTTCACCATCGCTATTACATATGCATTATATATTCTGCATCATATCACTGCTTCATTACATTTCATTACTTCATCTTCTATCTTTACAATTACAATTACATTTATACCAATAGCTTTATCCAAGGGTTAACATCTAGGATGTCATCCCTTTATATTGTTAAGTCATTATTTTGATAAACAAAATAATCCCTTAACTCTTTACTAGTTATGTCTTCATATTTTGTCATGTCGGCTTGACACTGTCTTCGGTAAAATTATCATAACTCCTTTCGTACATTCCATACTAACTTGTGCTCTGATATGGATGTTCAATAGACATCATAGAGTCTATTTTCAAGTGCGCAAGCACTGAACTTACTCCAATCAACATCGCAAACAAAAACTATGTCCAGGTTCACTAGTAAAAATATTGTCTCACACTTAGACAAATTTGCAATGCGCTCTGTCATACTTGCTCTCTGACTTGTGTGATCTTCATGTGGATCATATGTTTCCATAATGAAAACATCTATGTAATCAACTTAGCCAAATTTCCAACAATCTCCCCCTTTGTCATTGGTGGCAACATATGAGAAAATTGGCTAAGTGTACAACTCAAAATCTCAAAATTGATCAAAATTGTGGCCATAGTATAAAATATAGACTATCATTATAACTCCTCAAAAAATTATATCTCTAATATATTACTCCCCCTAGGAGTATCAATCCTTATCAGATACAATCAATTTTATTGCTATATATCTCTCCCCCTTTGACAACAATGACAAAATAAAGGTAGGGAGGGTTACAAAATTGTATCTCAAAAAAAAGATTATACCTCAATTCAATTATTGCAAAGCCGGTAGGCTTGCAACACAATCTAAAAAATCTATCTTCATGGCTTCTATCTCCTTCTCCCATGATTTCTTAATGGAATGTGCCACATTAAGTAATGTGCTCAATCCATAAGATGCTATTTCACATGCTTGGAGGTTTTCAAAGTTAAACTTTTGAAAAGATGTCTTAGTTGAAAGACATTCTTCCAACTACTCTTCAATAATGCTTAACTTTATAGAAGTATGCTCTCTCAAAAGAGTGAATCTTTTCAATTTTCTATCTCTCTCATCTTGCACAAATCTGATTTCATCATATAGCTTCTTAACTTTCTTCTCAACATCACATACCTTCACATTGGGGCTAGAAAGAAGGTTAGTTTCATTCAGAATTTTTTCTTCCTTCAACTTTATCTTCTGATCTTCTTCTGTTGTCAAGGCTTCTAATTTTGTACATTGTATGTACAAAGATTTACCTATTTCCAAATGCTTCCTCAAATCCTTGATACAGATATCAAAGTGTTGATATCATTCCTGATGTTCTGACTGATGTTCAAAAGCATTCTAGCCTCATAGGCTGCTTGTGCTTTCACTTTTGCAATATCAGACAAGTTTGTGAATTCATTGCCAAAAGTGTTCATTACCTTTTTTGCTTTCTCCATAGGGTCTGCTTCTGCAATTTATGTAGTTACAGTTCTTTGTAACTTCTCAGTTAGTTCCTTCAGACACCCTTCAAGACTCTTCACTTTCTTATTCTTGCCAATGATTTTATTCAAGGATGTGACCAATTCCAATTGATCATCATCATCTACTTCCTTTCCCAAATGCTCAATCATATATCCAATTTGATTTTTCTTTCTAGTCTTAGGAGTAAGACTGATATCTCCTTTGGTGGGAATGGGAACTTTTTCCTCTGTTACTGGTGGTTCTACAACTTTAGTCTCTGTCATCTCTTCTTCTTTTGTAGCTTCCTATTCTTCAAAGGCCAAATTGTCAACAATGTTCTCCAAATTCTTGAATACATTTTCATCAGTATCCAAAGTGATTTTTGTTCCTTCTACATTCATTGTTTCATCTTCAATATTAATGGATGGAGGAGAAGGAATGTCCTCTTGTTCTTTCTCACCTACTTGCTCTGCTGCAACTGATGTTTCTCCAACATTTTCAGTCACAACTTTGATAATAGCTTGTTTTGTCTCAGAATTGATTTCTTCATATCTATCTCCCATAATTTGAATAGTTCTCCTTTTGGTTCTTAGATGGGTGCTTAGGGCTTTCATGATCTGATTGGAATGTGTTTCATCTCTTACTTCACAAAGCTTCCTTACAAGCTTTTCTCTGATAGTTGTGTCCTCCTTTGATGCTCTCTTCTTCCTATTCACAAGTTTATTATATAAATCTTCAGGTATCTGTCCCTAAATTGTATAAAACTTCTTGTCAGCCAAAATCATATGCTTCACAACTGCATTCTCCAAATTAAGTCTATTTGTATAATCATAAAGATCATAGTACATGTTCATTATTGTAAAGTCACCATCCTCAATGATCTACTCATTAAGCTTTTCAACTTTGGGTTTCCAAGCTTTCTTCTTAACAGTAGTGACATCATCTTTTATTTCTGCAATCTTTCTTGGAACTAGTTGCACTAAGGTTTTATGTCTCTTTCCTGGTCTAGTAGCACTTTCCTTTACTCTTTTGCTAGGTGTGGAGGAAGTGGATCTAGTAGACATATTTGCTTCTTTATCCTTCTCATTTTCTTCCACTTTTACCTTCACTTGTGGTTCTTCCTATTGTACTGCAATTGATGATAAAGGAGGGATAGACAAAACTTCTTTTTGTCCACTCTCTCTGATTGTTGCTACTATTTTCTTTGCTACCAAAAAGTCACGCTCTATCATCCCTATATCTTTTAAGATTTTCTTTATAGTTCTCTCAACTCTCTTCTTAGACTGCTTCTCTTCAATTAAGATCTTTGCAGAGTTGAAGTTCTCCTCAAAGGTTCCAAACCTGTTACACTTAGTGTCCAACTTACACTTAAGTAACCTACTAACATAATCTTCCATCTCTACCTCAGATATCTCATAGCCAAGAGGGTCTATGAACTCTGTTCTAGGCTCTACTACTTCAATATAGGTAAAGTCAGTATCCACCATAAAACATATATCATCTTTATATTTCTCAACAAGAGACTTAGGGATCCTTGATCTGCTAGACACAATATTCTAAAATGTCTTAATAACCAGTACTACACTCTCATTTACACTATCAATAACATGTCTTCTGTACACTAGGTTAATCCTTTCCATTGTATTTTGTCCATCATTCTAGTCATTTCCAATGGTGTAAGGAAATCTCCTCAAAAGATGAAAAAACATATATGTGATTAGGGATGAGAACCTAAACTATGTATACTTAGTTTTCTTAATCTTCTCCAAGTTCTCAAACAATTGAATTCTTAGAATTTCACACATATCAACTTGTACCTTATCAACACACATTAGATAGGTTGTATGTATCATTCCATCTTCCATGTCATCCTCTCTTGAATTTGCACAAAACTTAGTAGTTAGGATCTTGCATAAGTATCTCACATCATCTTGTTTGATCTTACTAATCAAAATTCCTCTACCATTATAGGATGAGTTTGTGTTGTCAATGACTTTTTTCCTCATATTTTTCTCATTTAAAGGAATAGCTCTAGTTTTAGATAATCCAGTGACTTCATGAATCAAATCAGTTGTAATATCAATCACTCTATCTTCTAACCAAAACTTTCCATTATGAATTATGCTCAAGATAATCTTAGTGCATTCTTCATTATCAAATTCATACTGTAATCCATACTTAACAATTTCATTATGTTCCAAATATTCAAAACCTTGTTTCAGTGTCATATCCTGATTGTAAATCTTTTGATATTCATTTGTGAAATCACTATCACTGACTGTCTCTAGTTTGCATCCAAGATAACTTCTGACATTTTCTAAGTGTAAAACTCCATCTGGTACGGATGATAATGCAAACCTAGGGTCATCTTCCAAGGGTTCTATTGGTTCCCTTTTCAATTTAGGTCTATTCTTATCTCTGACATTGTGTATTAAAGAAACATCCATGATTTCTTCAAATTCCTTTACTGATTCAAAGATATATCAAGTAAAATACCTTAATTTTGTGATTTTAGGGCTTGCATAGATTTGGCACAAAATTCTTCTCCAAATCCTTGCAAAATGCTTCCAATCACTATTCTTTGATCTCCTTGACACTTGAATTCTCTTTGATGATCAAATAATATTGACCATAACCTTTTATTAATTCGAGATTTAGATCTAACATCGCATTCAATTCTTCTGCCACTTCTTTCCAAAAAGTTGTTTTTGCTAACCTGCAAAACTTAAAACTTCTTGCGATCTCGCAAAACATAATATTTTTCTTTGTTCTCTTAACCATAGCATTAGAACATCATAAACTACCTTACATTAACTATGCAAGACTCAATTCATCATATATCTACTTGTACACTAATCTAAGTTCCTATTCTACTGTAATTTACATAAATTAAGTACTTTGAGACGGGTCAAGTAAAGATTCATTCTTACCTTTCAATACTTCACCTTCCTGATTACCTTCAATGTTGAATATGTCTCCTTGATCTGTGCTTTTGATAAACTTCACTTCATCTGAATTACTACAACATCCTTTCCGACTGTTACATGCATCTTCATTTCTTCTAACATAATTTTTGGAATTAGGATTAGGATGAAAAACTCTATTTTTCATTCTACAAAACCTTGTTGTATGTCCAATCTTGTTGCATATCTGACAAATAATTCCATTGTTTCCATATCTTGGTCTAGGTTGATTGATTTGTGATCTACAGTTTCTAGCAATGTGTCCAACCTTGTTGCATCTATAAAATATTACTCCATTTCTTCTGTTCATATTTTCAGTAGGTTTCTTATCTGCATTGTTAGTATTCCTAAACATTCTACTACCATCATTATTCTCAATAAATTTAGGTTTCCTACATTCAATAGCTCTATGTCCAAAACCATGACAATTGTAACAATAACCATTAAGAGGCTTAAATTTCTTACTTGTGCAATCTCTCTTCATATGACCAATAGTATTACAAGCAAAACATCTACCTTTGAATTCTCTTTGCATACCTTTGGGTGATTCCTCTTGCTTCGGTGATTCTTCTTCTTTAGGTGTCTCTTCAGATTTGTTGATCTCATTAGAATTCTTCTCATCTATGCTTTCAGATATCTTCAGATCTAGTTCCTTGCTTTCATCATTTGTTTTAAGAGTGTTGAATCCAAGACCAGTCTTATCATAGAATGGTTTTTGATAACATATTTCTTCATCAATATTCTCACTAGTTGAATATAGCCTTTCAAGTTGTTGTTTGGATTGAGTCAGTTCACCTTTCACAATCTTATTGTATTTCTCAACTTCATACTCCAAATTGACTTTCTCAAATTTAGATGTTACTTTACAAAGTTTACATTTTAGTCCTTCATTTTCAATCTTTAGACTTTCATTATCTAATTTTAGATTTGCTTCATTCTTGCCATTTCCATCTTTCAAACTAAGCTTCAAATTTTCTATCTTCAGTTCATGCTTAAGGATCTCATTTGCTTTTTCTAAATTGTCATCACAATCTTCAATAAAAACTTTAGATTCCTTTTCAGATCTCAGATCTTCCAATTTGTATTTTAGTTTTTCAATGAGGTTCTTTGCATCATCATACTTTCTTTTCAAAGTATCTTTTTCAATAGTAAGAAAGTCAATCTATTCAAGAGCTTCTTCAAGATTCTTTTGAAGTTGATCCATATCCATAGAGATCTTACTCAAGCTGGTAGGCTTTCCTTGAATGATTCTTTTCTAAGTAACTAAGATCTGATACCAATTGTTAGAAATAGGGAATACTAAGAGGGGAGGTTAATCAGTATTCTACAAGCTTTATCTTTTTCCCAATTATGGATATAACAGATTATCTTTATACATGCATAACATAAGAAGCTAAAGAACATGCATAGCAATAAAGAACTCATAACACATTATTTGTTCTCAAGGAAACCCTGGCCAAGGGAAAACCCCGATGGGGATGGTATCCACAAAGATCCACTAATCAAAAGTATCTTGTTAAGGATGTTGACCCTATTAGGAGTCTATTCTAGATAGTTCTTCATGCAGACGTGCAATAATCTAGAGAACCTGCATGCAGGGGCAAAAGCTACGGCCCTTTTTTCTATAATTGGGTGGAGGCGGAGGTGGCACCCTGTCCATCTATGGAGTCCGTAACACCCCCTTAGTGTATCAGTCTTGATTAAGGGACTATAGGCCTTGTTAGAAGCCTTAACCCTGTTAGGAGTTGGTAGTACAAAATGTGATTACCAGATGAGCCCACTACCCAAACAAGTAATGTACAATATACACTAATTACAAAAATAGGTTAAGGTACATAACCTTATACTACTTTCATCAATATCTCTTCGCTTCTCTTTCACTATTGCTATTACATATGCATCATATATTTCGCATCATATCACTGCTTCATTACATTTCATTACTTCATCTTCTATCTTTACAATTACAATTACATTTATACCAATAGCTTTATACAAGGGTCAACATCTAGGATGTCATCCCTTTATATTGTTAAGTCATTATTTTGATAAAAAAAAAAATCCCTTAACTCTTTACTAGTTCTATCTTCATATTCTATCTTGTTGGCTTGACACTATCTTCGGTAAAACTATCATAACTCCTTCTGTACATTCTGTACTAATTTACACTCTAAGATGGGTGTTCAATATACATCATAGAGTCTATGTTCAAGTGTGCAATCACTAAAATTACTCCAATCAACATTGCAAAGAAAAACTATGTCCAGGTTCACTGGTAAAAATATTGTCTTACACTTAGACAAATTTGCAATGTGCTCTGTCATACTTGCTCTCTAACCTATGTGATCTTCATGTGGATCACATGTTGCCATAATGAAAACATGTATGTAATCAACTCTACCAAATTTCCAACACTTGGATGGACGTGTACCATTCTTAAGAGAATTGGCCCGAGTTAGGCTTACCTCGAACAGGTGAGGTAGCATATGAAGAGGTTGTCTATTGACCCAAATACTAGAACTATTTTGATTTGTGGGTACTCTAATGTTGGCAATAGTTCTTTTATTAATAATATTACTAGGGTAGATGTGGATGTGCAACCTTATGCTTTTACTACTAAATCTCTATTTATTGGGCATACTGATTATAAGTACTTGAGGTATCAGGTTATTGATACCCTTGGTATTTTGGACCACCCCTTGGAGGACAGGAATACCATCAAGATGCTCAGTATTATTGTCTTGTCTCATTTGAAGGTGGATTTTTTATTTTTCCTTGATGTTTCTAGGTCTTGTGGTTATATTATTGTGCTACAAGCAACTTTGTTTCATAGCATAAAACCTTTGTTTGCTAATAAGCCTCTTATTGTAGTTTGTAATAAGATTGATTTGTAACCACTAGAGACACTACTAGAGGAGGATGAAAAATTGGTTACGGAGATGAGATCTGAGGTTGGTAAAAATATGGGTGGGTTCTTTGGGAATCAAGAGGGGGGGATGATGGCATGCTACTCACTATGAGTGCTTTGAAGGGAGAAGGGGTGATTGCAGTGAAGAATACAACATGCGAGAGGTTGTTGGAGTAGAGAGTGGAAATTAAGATGAAGTCAAAGAATATCAATAGTTGTCTCAATAGGATTCATGTTGCAATGCCTAAGCTATGAGATGGGAAAGAGAGGCCCCCTTGTATTCCTCAAGCTACTTTAGATGACAGGGTGCATGCTGCCAAGGAGGCCATGAAGCTGGAGAAGGATATTGAGAATGAAAATGGTGGGGCTGGAGCTTACTCTACAAGCTTGAAGAAGTGGTATATTTTGGCAAATGAAGAGTGGAAAGAAGATGATATTCCTAAGATCATGGATGGACATAATGTTGTAGACTTTATTGATCCATATATCTTACAAAGGCTTGAAGAACTGGAGAGGGAAGAAGGGCTTAGGATGGCAGTTGAGGGTGACAAGGATGATGAGATGGGGGAAGTGGAGTTGAATCCTAATGAAAAGGAAGCTCTAGCTATAATTAGGAAGAAGAAGAGTACTATAGAGAGCAGGCCTACCATACCAAGGAATTTTGACAAGAACAAGGAATATGGCTTAAATAGAATGGGAAGACATCTTTCTAGCCTCAGCTTGGATCCTTAGGCAATTATCTTGATAATAAATGAAGCATATGAGAGCTGAGCAATTAGCTTCCCAAGAAAAATGTCATAAATGAACTATGTGTACCCCAATTCCTTTGCCCTCTATGTGTAGCCAAATGATATATTTGAAACAATAAGGGTAAGGCTTAAAGAAGTTAATTTTGCAACAACTACATACTGTGATGCAAAATTAACTTCATTAAGCGTTACCCTTGTTGTTTCAAATATATCCTTTGGGTACACACATAGGGCATAGGAATTGGGGTACAAATAGTTCATTTATGGTATTTTTTTTGGGAAGCTAATTTCTCATTTGTCATCTACTTCATTATTATGAAGCTAATTGTTGAAGGATCCATTATTATTTAATCGGATCCTCAATATACAAAAGAAATCTCATGTTTGGAAATTAAATAAGTCTTTGGTAATGCCCCTTCCATCATGAAATAAAAAACATCCAATGATCCAAGTGACAAACAAAACAATAAGCTTTTAATGTTCATCTTATAAGCCCCCAAGGAAAGAAAAATCCCACATGTTGATCTAAGAACAATCCTAGCTCAGGAACTTATCAATCCATAATCCTTAAGGTATACCAATACTCTCTGATATTATTGCTTGGTGATCCCTCACCTAAATACTCAACAATGTATTAGTTAAATTTAAAAACATTTCATGCTTCACCGAGATTGTGTGGTTGTATGAGAATCCTCAATGAAAAAAATCCCATCGAGCCAATGAGAATCCACAACATCAAGGTAGAACAAATAGGATACTAGAGGCTAGTCCACAAGTTGCACATGTAGATGAGGATGTTCACTCTTGAAATTTTAAAGAAGCTAAAAGGGGACATTCTTGTTATAGGAAGAACCTTGTTGAATGATCAAATATAACCAGCCTATAGGAAGAATTTTTTTTGCACAAGTTCTAAGTGTGATGGTAAATTTTGCAATGTTATTATAGATGGCGATAGTTGGTCTAGGGGCCCCCCATTGGGATCATTCCTCCATGAGGCTAATTTGGGCCATTTTATGATAATGGATACAATAAGGTCCTATGTGATGTAGAGTGGGCAATAGAGGTGGTGGATAGATGACTACAAATGATCAAACTTGAGAGGCTTGGCACTATAATCCCACTAGCCCCTATGGCACACAAATAGCCCAAATACCCCAAATGAATCCAATAACTTCCCAAAGGACAACATGAGTAATAAAAATATTAAATAGTTGTATTTGACAAGATTCAATCACTTTTGGACTCCTCCTAAATACCCAAGAGCCAAAACACCAAAACTGTCCTCAAGACCTAATTGCCCCTCAAGTAGCCCTCCTGAACTATTTCTTCCTATTTTCTCTTACTTTTTCCAAAGTACTAACCAAAAAAATTATATTTCTAGATACCCTTTTTGGTTTTTCACAACATACTAGAAGATTGGATAGGGTTGTTTTGGAGCACTATCCGTTGCTCACCCTAGTGCTTTTTAGGCTAAAAATATGGTCATTCAACAAAGAAAGTGTTAAAAAAACTTATCCAAAAGACTCCAAACTCTAAAAAGTGACTTATTATGGTCCAAAACTGACAAATATCAACTTGGATTAATTCCAAGTCTCCTCCAAGCATCCAACTCCCAACTAGGCTTTCTCTAGGGCCTCCAAATCAAGGTTTTGACCAAAAACGTCTCTCCAAAACATTCCTAATGAATATAATGGATGGATCACCTTTATATCATCCATATACAACTATCCAACTCATAAAAATCCCCTCTTTAAGCTAGATTAATGGCTGCTATACCCATGGCACCATTTTCTTCATGAAATCTCATGCAACAACACTTCCATTGTTGCTTACCCTATAAATATGGATCATTCTTTCATTATAAGGTGTTAGTACAATATAATACACCTATTTGATTCATCCCCAACCATAAATACCATAGCAAAGGGGATGAATCAAGATTTCACCATTGAAACCCTTGCCCAATCAAGGACTGTCACGGTACAGTTAGCCTTGAGGGCTTTAAATCAATTCAAAATGACTTTAAGAGAGATAAAAAATGATGTATAAACATTTTAAAATTCCTCACAATGATTTAAATCAAAGAACCATTCAATAATCAATCACAACATGTAAGAAACTCACTGTTTTACTGCCAAAAATGGGTACAGTCTAGAAATTTCTCAATACCAATCCGTACACAATGGTTCTCCTTCACAAAATGGATCATGTAAAAATGATCTAAAGAAACAATCATGATATCATCTAAATATGGAGCCAAGATAAAATAATAGAAGTTATGGTTGTTAATGATCTATAACTTAGTATTGTTCAAAGTTTATAATTGTTCATCATAGTCTGTTCTACCCATCAATGCCACTTTCTTAGTCTAAATCCTTCAAATTTGCAATTGCACACATGGAATACTCTAAAATGTTGTTTTATATAGTCTTACATTGGTCTAATCCTAACTTGGTGTTCCTGCATCCACAAAAACTATGATAATCATAATAACAACTATGTGCTCTTAGGAGAGCAGGGAAAAAAGAAGATAAATTAAACTAAAATGATTACTTTATTTATGAACCATTTTATTTTGTAAAGTTTTACATGAAAGTTTATTGAATGTTTATAGGTGTTAGACAAAAAAAACATTACATGTATTTAGTATACACTATGAACTAGGTTAAACATGTCTAAATTTAACAGGTTTAATATAATGCAGGAAATATATAACACAAGAACAAAAGAAGAAATCAAATCTTATAAAAAGATAAAGATAGGAACCTAGAATTTAAAGTTGAAGTTGACTTGGTAGGAATCCAACACTAAGCTCTAGTATCCTGAAGATATTTTTACAAAAGCCAATGTGAGAAATGGTAAAAGAAAACTTTTGTGTAGCTATACACAAAATATGGAGTCAAAAAAAGATTACAAAAATGTTGAGCACTCATGTCATACAATGTTATATTGTTGTAAGTCAAATAATGTTCCTCTTATTCTGCTCTTTTCATATGTGTCATTGTCATAATCTAAAACCTTCTAATCTGCACCTGCACACATGAAAGAGAGGAAAGACGTGTTTTGTATAGGGGCTTGCCTTGGTCAAGCCCCTTGTTGGTATTCCCACTACAAAAACTATGATGGTGATATAATAAATGTCTTATATTAGCAAGAAAATGCAAAATCAACTAACATAAATGTTAGTGATTACCTGAGATGTGAAGCCCTTCCTTGAACTCCATATAAAGATTTTGTGAACTCCCACAAATATTAGTACTCCCTAGGTGTGTTTTCTTGGGTAGGGAGCCTTGATGGTAGTCTCATCACTCATTTTCGTGAGTCATCTTGGAGTGGGCTTTTGGATAGTTAAATTTGACCCTAGGGAGTAGTTTAGGCTAGTTTTGACTTGCCCCAAGGGTATACTATGGGGTTGTGGGTATTTCCAGGCCACATTGAGTGTTTTAAACTCAATTTTCATCCTTCAAAAATGCTTGGGAAGAGTGTGACGAATTTTGGGGAAAGAGGAAAGTAACTTTTTCTCTTCTCAAAAAGTCTTGGGAAGGTCAGCCAATAGGATAGGCCTCTTCTCCTAGGAATTTTGGGGGTTTGTGTTGGAGTCCAATTTAGAGGAGAGTATGGGGAACATTAGGGTTGTTCACCCACTCTCTATCTTTAGAGACAAAGTTGGAGACTAAGGAAGGGGGATGGCTAGAGAGAGAGAGGAGAGTATGGAGAGACTTTGGGGTTGTTCACCCACTCTCCATCTTTGGGAGACAAAAAGTTTGGAAACTAAGTAGGAGGAATGGCTAGAGAGAGAGGGAGGGAAGAGCTTCATTTTATGTAGGCTTCGAGGAGAGGTTGGTGCTCTAACTATGTTCATTTTCATATATATGTGTTTGTGTATGTTCATGGGTTGATAGCTTTTTCCTTCCCCATGTAGTGTTTTGTGATCTTGTGAAGATGGTTGTGGTGAAATATGTTTTGGGTATGTTGTTGTGTATTCATATGTGATGAAATATATATGTTTGAGTGTATGTTCCCTATGTCCTATGTATGTTTCTTACCTTAGCATGGTTCCCTAGACTCGGGGGTTGGCTAGGGCATACAAAAGGCCTCATGATGCCATATGGTAGGGTGGAGAGCACCCATGGTTATGCTGATTTTTTTTGGATATGTAGGTTTTGGTGTCTTAATGTCTTGAAGGCATGCTAGAAATTATGGAATCTCATGTGATGCAAATGTGTGGAAGAAATGATGTGTTTTCCCATTTTTGTATCTTTAACCAAATATATATATATTATAGTCCTTAAAGAAAAAAGGCATTGTATGGATGTTTTCACTTTTGTTTGTAGTTGTAACTTTTCTTTATGATTAATATCTTTTAAGAAAACCTATCTATGCATGTACTCTAACTTAAAAATAAAGAAGATTTTAGTCATGTATATTGTTGTTGCAACATTTGTATGGAAGAGTAAAGAGACTTAGTGAGTTTAACTAAAAACATTTCAAAAAAAAAATTGTGTTCATGTCTAGCAGAAACCTGGGCATGACAATAACGTAATAAAAATAGTAAGTAACAATATCACTAGATTGCAAATGACATAGCACTTGATAATATACTGGCACTTATTGTTATTAATTTTGACACATTTCTATACATATTATTTAGAATAATAAATAGATTATCCAAACACGCTTTTCAAATAATGAAGCAATATATTCATATGCAACTAAAATATTTACGTAAGCTACAATTCAAAAAACTCCATCTATAAGGTTGTGTCAACTGCAAGCCCAAAGCCAACAATTGAACATTAGAATTTGGAGCCTGTAGGTGCATGCTATTGTCCTTCCATATTTGACAGCTCAAAGTGTCAGGCACTATAGGATATGGATAAGATGGCCAATTTAAATCTCCAAAGAAATAAAATTCCCACATGTCAATCCAAGAACAATCCAAGATCGGGAACTTATCAATCCAAAATGTCAACAGGATTTGGTCAACATTAAGAATACATGCATAAGGAGTAAAGTATACACAAAAAGGACATGAATCCAACATGTAAATCACAAATCATACATGTGAGACAAGAAGCAAAGATGCCAAACATGTAAGAAAGGTAGCACTCATGACATTCAAGAAAATTTGAAAGTATATAATGCAAAAAATAGAAAACAAATATTCAGAGTTGCAGAGGTAATGAGACATAGATACGTAAGCATCTGGTCATAGCAACTATCAACCTTAAAACATAAAAAATGCATTGAAAAATTTAATCAATACACAATGTCATTTAGGAGAAATATAAAACATGAAGAAGACACATACAAAAAATAAAACATACAAAAAGAAGACATTAATTGGACATGATGCAAACACAGAAGGCTCAAAGTATGTCTGCAATACATGGAGAGAGAACACAAAGCACACATGATACAAAAGAAAAATGAAAAAAATGCAACATACAGAGCAACAACACACGACATGTGAGATAATTAATAAGCACATAATCAAAATGTTAACAGACAAAGCTTCCAAGTCAAAGAGGTAAACTAACATAAATATGAAATTTTTGCTAAATGCCAACTAACATACCCAAAATATAACAAACGAACTAGAGAATTTAATCAATACAAAATTTCATTAGCTAAGAATGCAGAACATGTAGAAAAGACACATAGGTCATATTGTATACACAAAGAAGACCTATATCAAATAGGACACAAAAAGGTCATATGTGTAGGACAAGAAGAAAACAAGCCAAATAGGCAAGAGAGGTATAACACGTGCAATAAAAGAAAATTTAGTTTTATATAATGAAAATGATAGAAAACAAAGATTTTGAGTTGGAGAGGTAATGAGATAGATGTGTGAGTTTCTCTTCATACCAATCGTCATCCCCAAAATACAACAGACACATTGAAAAAATTAATAAATATACAATGACATTCAAGGGAAAATACTTAACATGAATAAGACAAATATAGGACATAAATCATACACAAAGAAAACATCAATTGGATATGTTGCAAACACATAAGACACAAAGCTTATATGCAAGACATGGACAAAGCACACATAAATCTGAGACATGAGACACAAGTCATATGTGCAAAACAATAAAGAAACATGCAAAACACACAAGAGAGGTAACACACATCGAATAAAAGTAAATTAAGTTTTACAAACTAAAAATGATAGAAAAAATAAATTTTGAGTTGGATAGGTAATGATTCAAATATTTCATACCAATTGTCATCTACAAAATGTAAAAAACCTATTGAATAATTTAATAAATACACTATGTCATTAAAAGGAGATACTTAACATGAACAAGACAAATATAAAAACATAAATCATACACAAAGAAGACATGTTGCAGACTTGTAAGGCACAAAGCATATATGCAAGACATGGACAAGTCACACAAGAAATAGAGAAAACACACTACACACAGAGCAAACACACATGACATGAAAGCAATTAACAAATAATAAAAATTTTACCAAACAAAGACATGTTGAAAAGGTGAATAGACATAAATAAGAAAGAATATCATCCACCAAATACAATAAACGCATTAAAAATTTTAATCAATACACAATGTCAATGGCTGAAAATATAGCACATGATGAATACACACGTAGGGTATAAATTATATATAAAAAAAAACATATATCACACATGATGCAAGCATGTAAGGTACAAAACATATATGAAATATGCAGAGAAAACACACAAAACAAAGAGAAAACACAAGCACGTATGACACAAAGCAAACACACAAATGATGCAAGGAAAAATTAACACATAAGACACCCAAGTCAATTAGAATGCATTGAATGAAAATGATGATAATATGCATAACAAGAACACAAAGGTACGTCAGCAATACATGGAGAGAGAACACAAAGCACACAAGATACAAAGGAAAAACAAAAAAAGCACAACACACAGAGTAACAACACACGACATGCAAAAAAATTAATAAGTACATAATCAAAATGTTAACAGACAAAGCTTCCAAGTCAAATAGGTAAACAAACATAAATATGAAAATTTCTCTAAATACCAACTAACATACCCAAAATATAACAAATACATTGAAAATTTTAATCAATACACAATGTCATTACCTGAAAATGCAGAACATGTAGAAAAGACACAGAGGTCATAATGTATACATAAAGAAGACCTATATCAAATAGGATGCAAACAAATCGTATGTGTAAAACAAGAAGCAAACACGCCAAACAGGCAAGAGAGGTAACACAAATGCAATAATGGTAAATAAAGTTTTATATAATGAAAATGATAGAAAACAAAGATTTTGAGTTGGAGAGGTAATGAGACAGATATGTGAGCTTCTATTCATACCAATTGTCATCCCCAAAATACAACAAACACATTGAAAAATTTAATAAATACACAATGCCATTCAAAGGAAATACTTAACATGAATAGGACAATAGGACATAAATCAAACACCAAGCAGACATGAATCGGATATGTTCCAAACACGTAAGACATAAAACATATATGCAAGACATGGACAAAGCACACATAAATTTGAGACATAAGACACAAGTCATATCTGCAAGACAAGAAATAAACACTCAAAATCGGCAAGAGAGATAACACATATCGAATAAAAGTAAATTAAGTTTTACATACTAAAAATGATAGCAAACATAAATTTTGAGTTGGATAGGTAATGATTCAAATATTTCATACCAATTGTCATCCCCAAAACGCACAAAACCTATTGAATAATTTAATAAATACACTATGTCATTAAAAGGAGATACTTAACATGAAGAAGACAAATATAAAAACATAAATCATACACAAAGAAGACATGTTGCAAACTTGTAAGGCACAAAGTATATATGCAAAACATGGACAAGGCACACAAGAAATAGAGAAAACACACTACACACAAAGAAAACACACATGACATGCAAGCAATTAACAAGCATATAATAAAAATTTTACCAAACACAGACATGTTGAAGAGGTGAAGAGACATAAATAAGAAATATTTTCTAAATACCAACTATCATCCACCAAATACAAAAAACACATTAAAAAAAATTAATCAATACACATTTTCAATGGCTAGAAATACAGCACATGATGAATACACATGTAGGGTATAAACTACATGGAAAGAAAACATATATCACACATGATGCAAGCATGTAAGGTACAAAACATATACGTAATATGTAGAGAAAACACACAAAACAAAGATCAAACACAATCACGTATGACACGGAGCAAACACACAAATGATGCAAGGCAAGAGGAAACATATAAGAGACCCAAGTTAATCAGAATGCATTGAATGAAAATGATGATAATACGCATAGCAAGAGATTAGGGTTTCCAATTGTGGTTTGAAATATTAAAGTAGATTTGAGAATAATTACTTGACGACTCTACAAACTTGCTCCAAAACTTGACCAACACCTCTAACAAGTGTATTAATTTATTGTTAAGATAATAGAAGTTATGCATGTTAATGATCTAGAAATTTTGTATTGTTTAAAGTATATAATTGTTCATCACAGTCTGATCTATCCATCTATGTCACTTTCTTAGTCTAAATCCTTCAAATTCACAATTGCACACACAAAATACTCTAAAATGGTGTGTTATATAGTCTTACATTGGTGTTATCTAGCTTGGTGTTCTCACATCCACAAAATTTATGATAATCATAATAACAACTATGTGCTCTTAGGCGAGCAACAAAAAAATAAAATAACTTAAACTAAAATGATTACTTTATTTGTGAACCATTTTCTTTTGTAAAATTTTGCATGAAATGTTATTGAATGTTTTCAAAGGTTGGTAAAAAACAAAATTACATTTATTTAGTATACACTATGAATTAGGTTAAATATGTCTAAATTTAACAGGTTTAATATAAAGCATGAAATATATAACACAAGCACAAAAGAAGAAATCAGATCTAATAAAAAGATAAAGATAGGAACCTGGAATTGAAATTTGAAACTGACTTGGTAGGACTCCAACAATAAGCTTTAATATCCTGAAGATGTTTTCACAAAAGCCAATGTGAGAAATGGTAAAAGAAAACTTTTGTGTAGCTATACACAAAATATAGAGTCAAAATAAGATTACAAAAATATTGAGCACTCATGTCATACAGTATTATATTGTTGTAAGTCAGATAATGTTCATCTTATTCTGCTCCTTTCATATGTGTCATTGTCATAATCTAAAACCTTCTAATCTGCACCTGCACACATGAAAGAGAGAAAAGACATAAATGTTAATGATTCCTGGAGATGTCAATCCCTTCCTTCTCCATATAAAGAGTTTGTGAATTCCCACAAATGTTAGTACACAACATAATAAAATTAGTAAGTAATAACATCACTAGATTGCAAATGGCACAACACTTGATAATATCCTTGCACTTATTATTATTGATTTTGACACATTTTAATAGAGATTATTTAGAATATTAAATAGATTATCCAAACATGTTTTTCAAATAATGAAGCAATTTATTCATATGAAACTAAAATATTTACATAAG
Organism: Chamaecyparis obtusa; assembly: GCA_027943335.1. NCBI lineage: Eukaryota > Viridiplantae > Streptophyta > Pinopsida > Cupressales > Cupressaceae > Chamaecyparis > Chamaecyparis obtusa. The sequence goes on along the minus strand of BSBK01000790.1, from coordinate 2,582,662 downwards.
CTACAATTCAAAAAATGCCATCTACAAGGTTGTGTCAACTACAAGCCCAAAGCCATCATTTGAACATTAGAATTTGGAGCCAAATTGGCAGGACACCATAGGTGCATGCTATTGTCCTACCATATTTGGCATCTCTGAGTGTCGAGAACTATAGGATATAGATAAGACAACCAATTTAAGCCCCCAAGGAAAGAAAATTCCTGCATGTTGATCCAAGAACAATCCAAGCTTGGGACCTTATCAATCTATAATCCTAAAGGTATACCACTACTCTCTGATATTATTGCTTGGTGATCTCTCACCTAAATACTCAACAATGTATTAGTTAGGTTTAAAAACATTACATGCTTCACCAGGATTGTGTGGTTGTATGAGAATCCTCAATGAGAAAAATCCCATCGATTCAATGAGAATCCACAACATCAAGGTAGAACAAATAGGATACTAGAGGCTAATCCACAAGTTGCACATGTAGATGAGGATGTTCAATCTTAAAATTGTAAAGAAGCTGAAAGGGGATGTTCTTGTTATAGGAAGAGCCTTTTTGAATGATCAAATATAACCAGCCCATAGGAAGAATTTTTTTTCAAACAAGTTGTAAGTGTAATGGTAAATTTTGCAATGTTATTACAGGTGGCGATAGTTGGTGTAGGGGCACCCCATTGGGATCATTCCTCCATGAGGCTAATTTGGGCCATTTTATGATAACAGATACAATAAGGTCCTACGTGATGCATACTGGGCAACAGAGGTGGTGGATAGATGACTACAAATGATCAAACTTGAGAGGCTTGGCACTACAATCCCACTAGCTGCTAAAGCACACAAATAGCCCAAATACCCCAAATGACTCCAACACCTTCCCAAAGGCCAAGATGAGTAATAAAGGTATAAACAAGTTTTATTTGACAAGATTCAATCACTGTTGGACTCCTCCCAAATACCCAAGAGCCAAAACACCAAAATTGTCCTCAAGGCCTAATTGCCCCTCAACTAGCCCTACCAGACTATTTCTTCCTATTTTCTCTTACTTTTTCCAAAGAACTAACCAAAAAAATTATATTTTTGGATACCCTTTCTAGGTTTTCACAACATACTAGAAGATTGGATAGGGTTGTTTCAGAGCACTATTCACTGCTCACCCTAGTGACCCCATTTTAGGATAAAAATATGGTCATTTAACAAAGAAAGTGTTAACCAGACTTATCTAAGAGACTCCAAACTCTCAAAAGTGACTTATTATGGTGAAAAATTGACAAATATCAACTTGGATCAATTCCAAGTCATCTCTAAGCATCCATCTCCCAACTAGGCTCTCTCTAGGGCCTCCAAATCAAGGTTTTGACCAAAAATGCCTCTCCAAAACATTCCTGATGAATATAATGGATGGATCACCTTTATATCATCCATATAAAACTATCCAAATCATAAAAATCTCCTCTTTAAGCTAGATTAATGGATGCTATACCCATGGCACCATTTTTTTCATGAAATCACATGCAACAACACTTCCATTGTTGCTTACCCTACAAATATGGATCATTCCTACATTATAAGGTGTTAATAAAATATAATACACCTATTTGATTCATCCCCAACCACAGATACCATAGCAAAGGGGATGAATCAAGATTTCACCATTGAAACCCTTGCCCAATAAAGGAATGTCACGGTACAGTCAGCCTTGAGGGCTTTAAATCAATTCAAAATGACTTTAAGAGAGTTCAAAAATGATGTATAAACATTCAACAATGCCTCCCAATTATTTAAATCAAAGAACCATTCAATAATCAATCACAACATATAATAAACTCACTATTTTATTGCCAAAAATGGGTACAGTCTAGAAATTTCTCAATACCAGTCCGTACACAATGGTTCTCCTTCACAAAAAATGGATCAAAGTAAGTTTTCATAACCTTCCCCCAACCTCCCAAACCGAAACCAATTAGTTGGGTGGTTTAAAAACCTCTAAATAGCTTCTAAACTCATTTTCCCACCAAATCAACAACTAGCCGTTCAGATTTAAAATTTAAATTTCTAACTTAAAAACTAATGCAAACTACTTATCCAAACCAATCCAAATTGATGAATTTGACATAAAAGGATCAAATAAACCTATTCAAATCCTAATCTTCTCTTTTTTACCTTTAGATCTCATCATGGCTCATTTTACAATATTTTTCTCGTAAGGGCCTTACTAGGACCTTTAGGAGATTTACAAATTTGATCAAATTGATTATTACAAATCTTCATGATTGGTTTTAATATATCCCAATTGATATGTGGGATAGTCTTCTTTTGTTCCACCATGCCTGACTTGTCCATGCACTTAGGGGATCTCATTGATGCTCCTACATCATACACCCCTTGTTCAAAAGAGCTCTTGTCCCAAGAGCCAATGCTCTTTGTCCTTAAGCTTCCCATCCTCCTAGATGGTTTCTTGCTCCTTGAGACCTATAACTTGTTATCCTCCTTATGAAGTTCACCTGAAATCAAACTATTAGAATCAAAAAACAACTTTCTATACTTGTTACCATCCATGGCAACCTTGTTCCTTGTTGATTATGGATAGTCATGTCTTGCTCCATTAAATGACTTCTTAACTTGTTGTAGAGGATCACACAGACCCTTTCCTTTATCCTCCATGTATAGGCTCACATCTTTGTTCATTTTTTCTACTATAGGACACCATAGTGTACCTATCAACACTCAATTCTCAGTAACTATTTACTTGCAATCAGAATTCTAAGTTTTGCTTTGATCAACCACATTCTTCATAACCATAAGAAATGGTTTATGATGCAAACATGTCCCATCATGGTGACTCTTCCTCTGCTTGTGAAAGTTCACATATTCCTTCTTACCAAAACAAATAATCCTCTCCATGCCATCACCTGATAAAGGATTCAAATGAAATTTCATACCATCCTTATGCACCACTAGACATTAGATGAACCAAAATGAATTATGTTCCTTGAGGCTTGCCAAGGCCTTCCAAGGATTACATTGCAACATGTCATAGGAATGACATCACATACAACTTGATCCATATACTCCCCTATAGAAAAATTAACTATTGCTTGCTCCCTCACAATAATGTTTTGAGTATCACTTACCCAAGATACCTTATATGGTTTATCAATAGGAAACTTCTTCAATCCTAGTTTATTAACCATTTCATATGACACTAAATTATCAAAGGAACCAGAGCCACAACTTACCTAGCCACTTTACTGTTGTAAGAGGTACCAATTTGTTAAATCAATTTGTTACAATCCATCCAAGATAGAAAAGGCATTTTTCATTTTAAGCCTCATGGAAACTATCTCTTATTTGATTCTCAAACAAAAATCAAAACTATAGGACAACCATAGTTTCAGGCAATTTTGAAAATTGATATAACATTAGAATAATAAAACATAAGATCACAAAATCAAATAATGGAATTATTTTTCTTTTTTCCATGTTATTTTAAAGTAGCATTTTTTTTTAAGTTAAAGATACCTGGGGTCCACATGCCCTCAACCCAAATAGTTTGGTGACCTGTGAACAACTGCATGGTATTCACTTCCCACACTGAGTCGATGGTCAATAGAATAGAAATGCAAAAAACCAAGGTAGTTAGCAGCTCAGTTCTATTCAAAAAACATTTGACTCACAAATGAGCTAAAGAGTAATTGATCCACACTGTCTGGAGCATCAAACCAAAGGGTGACACATTATATTGTCATATAAGCACAATGACATAAAAGGAAATTATAATTGATTAACAATCTCTTAGTCATTCTTCCTTTTTCTGTTCACATGCTTGAACTGAGATGCTTATTCAAGTCAAGAAGAGCAGGCAAGTAATTATGGGGGAGGAATCATGCAAAAAGAACAGAGCCCCTCATCAAAGAAAAATGTTTCCTTGTTCTTTTGGAGTTCTCACAAAATCTCCTCTCTTGCATTTTTATCCATTCAATTGACAGGAAGAAAGAAATATCAAATAAAAGAGGCAGAAATGGGTTGCCAGCTAATGTCATACTAGTTTTGAAGGATACTTTATAAGTTTGCAGGTACCAAAAGAGTTCATAGGCTAGAAAGAGCACAACTGTTTATGTTCTAAACCGAGTACAACTGAAGAAGGACATAAAAAAAACACCCTATGAGTTATGGTTTGGTCACAAACTAACTGTAAGTTACTTGAAAATTTTTGGTAGCAAATGTTTTATTCTAAAAGATGATAGAAATGGAAAGTTTGACTCTAAAGGGGATGATGGGATATTTCTTAGATATTCCACTAAAAACAAAGCTTACAAGTGTCTAAATAAAGTTAATAATAAAATGATTGAAAGTACTAATGTTAGGGTTGATGAATTTGATACTAAGAACAGTGAAGAAAGAACTAGGGAGCTGGAAGACTATGGTAGATTCACTTACATTGAACATCTAGAGCACCTACCGATGCCACAAACTATGTCAACTAGGCATCAGGAAAACAACACCAAGGAACAACAAGGGGAAACTGACAATTGGGAAGGAGCTACTGAGCAAGGAGATGAACCTGAGCAGGATGAACAATAAAGAAGAGATCATGTGCTGGCAAGATTTGTTAGAAGACATCATCCTAAGAACCAAATCATTGGTGACAAGCAAGCTGGTATGATGACAAGAAGTAAGTGAAGACAAGGTACATGCTTAGTTTTTGAGTTTGAACCGAAAAATGTTAAAGTTGCATTGGAGAATGAAGAATGGATAAATGCAATGAATGAAGAGATGGAATAGATAGAGAAAAACAAGACATGGACTTTAGTACCTAGGCCTAAAGATAAGAATGTTATCGGTACTAAATGGATTTTCAGAAATAAGCTGAATGAGAATGGAGAAGTTACAAGGAACAAAGCTAGACTTGTATTCAAGGGATATGCACTGGAGGAAGGTATAGATTATGGTGATACTTTTGTACCTATTTCTAGACTAGGAGTCTGCATGTTACTTGCATATGCAGCACATAAGAAGTTTAAAGTTTATCAAATGGATGTTAAATCTACTTTTCTGAATGGGATACTAGAAGAGGAGGTCTACATAGAACAACCAGAAGGGTTTGTTTATCCAAACAAGAAAGATGTCATATGTAGACTACACAAAGCTTTATATGGTCTAAAGCAAGCACCTAGAGCCTGGTATGAAAGGCTGCATACTTATTTGTTAAGTATTGGTTTTGTTAGAACTAGTGAGAACAACAATTTGTATATGAAAGGAGATATTGATGATACTATTTTAATTGCTAAAATATTTATGGATGATATAATTTTTGGAGGACAAGATCATATCTATAAATCATTTGTTGATGAGATGAGAAAATAATTTGAAATGTCTATGTTTGGAGAGATTAAGTTCTTTCTAGGCTTGCAAGTTATTCAGCAGAATGACAGAATATTCATCATACAATCAAAGTATATAAAGGAAGTACTAAGAACATTTGGCATGGAAGATGCTAAACTAGTTGGATCACCGATGGTCACAGGCTATAAACTGACTAAAGAGGATGAATCCACAGAGGTAACCCAAACATTGTATCAATCTATGATTGGTAAACTAATGTATATAGTACATAGTAGGCTGGACATTGCACATTCAGTGGGGATTGTTGTTAGATTCTCAGCCAATCCAAAGGATTCACACATGATTGTAGTAAAAATAATCCTTAGATACCTGAAGAAAATAGAGGAATATAGACTATGCTATTCTAAGGAAGGAAAGTTTGAACTAACGGTTTACACTGACGTAGACTAGGCTGGAAATATAGATGATAGAAAAAGTACCACCGGAGGAGCATTTTTCTTTGGTGATTCGGTGATTTGTATGCTCAGAATGGCTTGTTACATGATTGTAATTGATTCTCATCGACCGGTTGACTGATTCAGTGATTTGTAAGCTCAGAATGGTTTGCTACATGATTGTAATTGATTCTCATCCAACGGTTGACTGATTCAGTGATTTCTAAGCTCAGAATGGCTTGTTACGTGATTGTAATTGATTCTCATTGAACGGTTCACCGATTCGGTGATTTGTAAGCTCAGAATGACTTGTTAGGTGATTGTAGCTAATTCTCATCAAACGGTTGACTGATTCGGTGATTTGTAACCTCAAAATGGCTTGTTACGTGATTGTAGCTGAATCTCATCGAACAGTTGACTGATTCAGTGATTTCTAAGCTTAGAATGGCTTGTTACATGATTGTAGCTGATTCTCATCGAACAGTTGATCAATTCAGTGATTTGTAAGCTGAGAATGGCTTGTTATGTGATTGTAGTTGATTCTCAATGAACGGTTGACCGATTCGGTGATTTGTAAGCTGAAAATGGCTTGTTACATGATTGCAGCTGATTCTCATCGAATGGTTGACTGATTCAGTTACTTGTAAGCTCAAAATGTCTTATTATGTGATTATAGTTGATTCTCATCAAATGGTTGAGTGATTTGGTGATTTGTAAACTCAAAATCACTTGTTATGTTATTGTAGTTGATTCTCATCGAACGGTTGACTGATTCGGTGATTTGTTTGCTCAGAATGGCTTGTTACATGATTGTCTTTGATTCCCATCAAACGGTTGACCAATTCAGTGATTTGTAAGCTCAAAATGGCTTGTTACATGATTGTAATTGATTCTCATCGAATGGTTGACCGATTCAATGTTTTGTAAGCTCAGAATGGCTTGTTAGGTGACTGTAGCTGATTCTCATCAAATTGTTGACTGATTGAATGATTTGTAATCTCGAAATGGCTTGTTACATGATTGTAGCTAAATCTCATTGAATGGTTGACTAATTTGGTGATTAATAAGCTCAGAATGGCTTGTTACATTATTGTAGCTAATTCTCATCAAACGGTTAACCGATTCGGTGATTTTTAAGCTCATAATGGCTTGTTACATGATTATAGCTAATTTTCATTGAATGGTTGACCGATTTAGTAATTTATAAGCTCATAATGGCTTCTTACGAGATTTTAATTGATTCTCATTGAACAGTGACCGATTCGATGATTTGTAAGCTTAGAATGGCTTTTTACATGATTGTAGCTAATTCTCATTGAATGGTTGACCGATTCGGTGATATGTAAACTCAAAATGGCTTGTTACGTGATTGTAGCTGATTCTCATCGAATGGTTGAGCAATTTGGTGATTTGTATGCTCAGAATGGCTTGTTACCTGATTGTAATTGATTCTCATCGAACGGTTGACCGATTTGGTGATTTGTAAGCTTAGAATGGCTTATTACGTGATTGTAATTGATTCTCATCAAATAGTTGACCGATTTGGTGATTTGTAAGCTCAGAATGGCATGTTACGTGATTGTAGCTGATTCTCATTGAACGGTTGAATGAATTGGTGATTTGTAAGCTCAAAATGGCTTGTTACATGATTATAGCTAAATCTCATCAAATGGTTGACCAATTCAGTGATTTCTAAGCATAGAATGGCTTGTTACATGATTGTTGCTGATTCTCATCAAATAGTTGACCGATTCGATGATTTGTAAGCTGAGAATGGCTTGTTACATCATTGTAGCTGATTCTCATCGAACGGTTGATCAATTCGGTGATTAGTAAGCTCAGAATGGCTTGTTATGTGATTGTAATTGATTCTCATCAAACGGTTGATCGATTGGATGATTTGTAAGCTCATAATGGCTTGTTACGTGATTGTAATTGATTCTCATCAAATGGCTAATCAATTGGGTGATTTGTAAGCTATGAATGGCTTGTTATATGATTTTAGCTAATTCCTATTGAACGGTTGGCCGATTCAGTGATTTGTAAGCCTAGAAGGGCTTGTTACATGATTGTAGCTAATTCACATCAAATGGTTGACCGATTTGGTGATTTGTAAGCCCAGAATGATGTTGTTACATGATTATAATTGATTCTCATCTAACGATTGACTGATTCAATGATTTATAAGCTCATAATGGCTTGTTACGTGATTGTAATTGATTCTCATTGAATGGTTGACTGATTCGGTGATTTGTAAGCTCAGAATGGCTTTCTATGTGATTTGTAGCTAATTCTCATCGAACGGTTGACTGATTTGGTGAATTATAAGCTCAAAATGGCTTGTTATGTGATTGTAGCTGATTCTCATTGAATGGTTGACTGATTCAGTGACTTGTAAGCTCATAATGGCTTGTTACATGATTGTAATTGATTCTCATCGAATGGTTGACTGATTTGGTATTTTGTAAGCTCATAATGGCTTGTTACGTGATTGTAATTGATTCTAATTGAATACTTGACTGATTTAGTGACTTGTAAGCTCAGAATGGCTTGTTACGTGATTGTAGCTAATTCTCATCAAATGGTTGACCGATTCGATGATTTGTAAGCTCATAATGGCTTGTTACATGATTGTAGCTAATTCTCATCAAATGGTTGACTGATTAGGTGATTTGTAAGCTCAGAATGACTTGTTATGTGATTGTTACTAATTCTCATCGAACAGATGATTGATTTGGTGATTTGTAAGCTCAGAATGGCTTGTTACATGATTGTAGCTGATTCTCATCAAATGGTTGACTGGTTTGGTGATTTCTAAACTCAAAATGACTTGTTAAATGATTGTAGCTGATTCTCATCAAATAGTTGACCGATTTAGTGATTTGTAAGCTCAGAATGGCTTTTTACATGAAATTGTAGCTGATTCTAATCGAACGATTGTCTGATTTGGTGATTTATAAGCTCAGAATGGCTTGTTACATCATTGTAGCTAATTCTCATCGAACGGTTGACTGAATTGGTGATTTTTAAGTTCAAAATGGCTTGTTACATGATTGTAGTTGAATCTCATCAAGTAGTTGACCGATTCGGTGATTTATAAGCTTAGAGTGGCTTGTTACGTGATTGTAGGTGATTCTCATCAAACGGTTAACTGATTCAATGATTTGTAAGCTTAGAATGGCTTGTTACATGATTGGAACTGATTCTCATTAAACGATTGATCGATTTAGTGTTTTGTACGCTTAGAATGGCTTGTTACATGATTGTAGCTGATTCTCATCGAATGATTTACCGATTTGGTAATTTGTAAGCTCAGAATGGCTTGTTACGTGATTGTAGCTGATTCTCATTGAACTGTTGACCGATTTAGTGATTTGTAAGCTTAGAATGGCTTGTTACATGATTGTAGCTAATTCTCATCAAACTATTAATTGATTCAATGTTTTGTATGCTCAAAAAGGCTTGTTACATGATTGTAATTGATTATCATCGAACAGTTCGCCAATTGGGTGATTTTTAAGCTCATAATGACTTATTACATGATTGTAGCTAATTCTCATCAAACCATTGATCGATTCGGTCATTTGTAAGCTTAGAATGGCTTGTTACATGATTGTGATTGATTCTCATTGATTAATTGACCGATTCGGTGATTTGTAAGCTTAGAATGGCTTTTGACATGATTGTAAATGATTCTCATCGAACGGTTGACCGATTCCCTAATTTGTAATCTCAAAATGGCTTGTTACATGATTGTAGTTGCTTTGCATCAAACGGTTGACCGATTCGGTCATTTGTCAGCTCAAAATGCCTTGTTACGTTATTGTAGCTACTTCTCATCAAATGGTTGACTGATTCAGTGATATGTAAGCTTAGAATGGTTTGTTACATGATTGTAGCTGATTATCATCGAACAGTTGACTGATTTGGTGATTTGTAAGCTCAGAATGGCTTGTTACGTAATTATAGCTAATTTTCATCAAACTATTGACTGATTCAGTGATCTGTAAGCTCAGAATGGCTTGTTACATGATCATAGCTGATTCTCATCAAACAGTTGACCGATTCGGTGATTTGTAAGCTTAGAATGGTTTGTTACGTGATTGTAGCTAAATCTCATCGAATAGTTGACAGATTCGGTGATTATTAAGCTCAAAATGGCTTGTTACATAATTATAGCTAATTCTCATTGAATGGTTGATGATTCAATGATTTGTATGCTTAGAATGGCTTGTTACATGATTGTAATTGATTTTAATCAAACGGTGGACTGATTCGATGATTTTTAAGCTCAAAATGGCTTGTTACATGATTGGAGCTGATTCTCATCAAACGTTTGACTGATTCAATGATTTGTAAGCTCATAATGGCTTGTTACATGATTATAGCTAATTCTCATTAAACGGTTGACCAATTCTATCATTTGTAAGCTTAGAATGGCCTGTTACATGATTGTAATTAATTCTCATCGAATGGTTGATCGATTAGTGATTTGTAAGCTCAGAATGGCTTGTTACGTGATTATAGCTGATTCTCATAGAATGGTTAACCAATTCAGTGATTTGTAAGCTCAGAATGGTTGGTTACATGATTGTAATTAATTCTCATCGAACGGTTGACCGATTCAGTGATTTATAAGCTTAGAATGGCTTGTTACTTGATTGTAGCTGATTCTCATCAAACAGTTGACCGATTCGATGATTTGTAAGCTTAGAATGGCTTGTTCAATGATTGTAGTTGATTCTCATTGAACGGTTGACCAATTCGATGATTTGTAAGCTTAGAATGGGTTGGTATATGATTGTATCTTATTCTCATCGAACGGTTGATAGATTCAGTGATTTTTAAGCTTAGAATGGCTTGTTACATGATTATAGCTAATTCTCATCAAATGGTTGATTGATACAGTGATTTGTATGCTTAGAATGGCTTGTTACATGATTGTAATTAATTATAATTGAACGGTGGACCAATTTGGTGACTTTTAAGCTTAGAATGGCTTGTTACATGATTATAGCTGATTCTCATCAAATAATTAACCGATTCAGTGATTTGTAAGCAAAGAATGGCTTGATACATTATTATAATTTATTCTCACCAAACTGTTGACCGATTAAGTGATTTGTAAACTTAGAATGGCTTGTTACATGATTGTAGATGATTTTCATCAAACGGTTGACCGATTCAGTGATTTGTAAGCTCAGAATGGCTTATTATGTGATTGTAATTAATTCTCATCAAACAGCTAATTGATTTGGTGATTTTTAAGCTTAGAATGCCTTGTTACATGATTTAGCTAAATCTCATCGAATGTTGACTGATTCAGTGATTTCTAAGCTTAGAATGACTTGTTACTTGATTGTAATTGATTCTCATTAAATGGTTGATCGATTTAGTGATTGAGAATCAGCTATAATCATGTAACAAGCCATTATGTGCATACAAATCATTGAACCAGTCAACCATTCAATGAGAATAAATTACAATCACATAACAAGCCATTCTGAGCTTACAAATCACTGAATCAGTCAACCGTATGATGAGAATCAATTACAATCATGTAAAAGGCCATTCTGAGCTTACAAATCACTGAATCAATCAACCATTTGATGAGAATTCGTAACAATCATGTAACAACCAATTCTAAGCTTAAAAATCATTGAATTGGTCAACCGTTTGATGAGAATCAGCTATAATCATGTAACAAGCCATTCTGAGATTATAAATCACTAAATCAGTCAACTGTTCGATGAGAATCAACTTTAATCATGTAACAAACCATTCTGAGCTTACAAATCATCGAGTCAGTCAACCCTTTGATAAGAATCAGCTAAAATCATGTAACAAGTCATTCTAAGCTTACAAATTACTGAATCAGTCCACTGTTTGATGAGAATTAGCTACAATCACGTAACAAGCCATTCTAAGCTTATAAATCACTGAATCAGTCAACTGTTTGATGAGAATCAATTACAATCACATAACAAACCATTCTAAGCTTACAAATCATCTAATTGGTCAACCATTTGATAAGAATCAATTACATTCATGTAATAAGCCATTCTGAGCTTATAAATCACCAAATTGGTCAACCATTCAATCAGAATTAGCTACAATCACATAACAAGCCATTCTAAGCTTACAAATCACCAAATCGGTCAACCATTCCATGAAAATTAGCTATGATCATGTAACAAGCCATTCTGAGCTTACAAATCACTGAATCAGTCAACCGTTTGATGAGAATTAGCTACAATCATGTAACAAGCCATTCTGAGCTTACAAATCACCGAATTGCTCAATCATTCGATGAGAATCAGCTACAATCTTGTAACAAGCCATTCTGAGCTTACAAATCATTGAATCAGTAAACCATTCGATGAGAATTAGCTACGATCATGTAACAAGCTAGTTTGAGCTTACAAATCACTGAATCGATCAACCATTCGATGAGAATCAATTACAATCATGTAACAAGCCATTCTGATCTTACAAATCACTGAATCAGTCTACAGTTTGATGAGAATCAGCTACAATCATGTTACAAGCCAGTCTGAGCTTACAAATCACTGAATCGGTCAACCATTTGATGAGAATAAATTATAATAATCTAAGAAGCCATTCTGAGCTTACAAATCACCGAATCGGTCAACCATATGATGAGAATCAATTAAAATCATGTAAAAGGCCATTTTGAGCTTACAAATCACCGAATCAGTAAACCATTTTTTGAGAATCAGTTACAATCACATAACAAGCCATTCTGAGCTTAAAAATCACTGAATCAATTAACCGTTTGATGAGAATTAGCTACAATCACATAACAAGCCACTATGAGCTTACAAATCACCAAATAGGTCAATTGTTCAATGAGAATCAGCTTTAACCACATAACAAGCCATTTTGAGATTACAAATCATTGAGTCGGTCAGCCCTTCATTGAGAATCAGCTACAATCATGTAACAATCCATTGTAAGCTTACAAATTATCGAATCGGTCCACCATTCGATGAGAATCAGCTACAATCATGTAACAAGCCATTATGAGCTTACAAATCATTGAATCAATCACCGTTTAATGAGAATCAACTACAATAATGTAACAAGTCATTCTAAGATTACAAATCACTAAATTAGTCATCTGTTTAATGAGAATCAATTACAATCATGTAACAAGCCATTATGAGCTTACAAATCACCGAATTGCTCAACCATTCGATGAGAATTAATTAAAATCATGTAACAAGCCATTTTGAGCTAAAAAATACCGAATCGGTCAACTGTTCAATGAGAATCAATTACAATCATGTAACAAGCCATTCTCAACTTAAAAATCATTGAATCGGTCAACTATTTGATGAGAATCAGCTACAATCACGTAACAAGCCATTCTAAGCTTACAAATCACTGAATCGGTCAACTGTTCGATGAGAATAAGCTACAATCAGGTAACAAGCCATTTTGAGCTTCTAAATCACTGAATCGGTCAACCATTTGATGAGAATCAACTACAATCATGTAACAAGCCATTCTGAGCTTACAAATCACCAAATCAGTCAACCATTCAATGAGGATCAACTAGAATCACATAACAAGCCATTCTAAGCTTACAAATCACTGTCGATCAACTATTTGATGAGAATCAACTACAATCATGTAACAAGCCATTCTGAGCTTAAAAATCCTCAAATCGGTCAACCATTTGATGAGAATCAGATACAATCACGTAAAAAGCCATTCTAAGCTTACCAATCACTGAATCTGGCAACCATTCGATGAGAATCAGCTACAATCATGTAACAAGCCATTCTGAGCTTACAAATCACTGAATCATTCAGCAATTCGATGAGAATCAACTATGATCATGTAACAAGCCATTTTGAGCTTACAAATCACTTAATCGGTTAGCCATTCAATTAGAATCAGATATAATCATGTAGAAAGCCATTCTAAGCTTATAAATCACCGAATCAGTCAAGCCTTTGATGAGAATCAGATAAAATCATGTAACAAGCAATTCTAAGCTTACAAATCATTGAATCAGTCAACCGTTCAATGAGAATCAGCTACAACCATGTAACAAGCCATTCTGAGCTTACACATCACTGAATCGGTTAGCCGTTCGATGAGGATTAGCTACGATCATGTAACAAGCCATTCTGACTTTACAAATCATTGAATCGGTCAACCGTTTGATCAGAATTAGATACAATCAAGTAGAAAGCCATTCTGAACTTACAAATCACTAAATCAGTCAACTGTTTGATGTGAATAAGCTACATGTAACAAGACATTTTGAGCTTACAAATCACCAAATCAATCAACCATTTGATGAGAATCAATTCCAATCATGTAACAAGCCATTCTGATCTTACAAATCACTAAATCGGTCAACTGTTCCATGAGAAATAGCTACAATCGTCTAACAAATGATTCTGAGCTTACAAATCACTGACTCAATCAACCGTTTGATGAGAATCAATTAAAATCATGTAAAAAGCCATTCCAAGCTTACAAATCACCGAATCAGTCAATCATATGATGAGAATCAATTACAATCATGTAACAAGCCATTCTAAGCTTACAAATCACTGAATCGGTCAACCATTAAATCAGAATCAGCTACAATCACATAACAAGCAATTCTAAGCTTACAAATCACTGAATCGGTCAACCATTCGATGAGAATCAGCTACAATCACGTAACAAGCCATTCTGAGCTTACAAATTACTGAATCAGTCAATCATTCGATGAGAATCAGCTACAATCATGTAACAAACCATTCTAAGCTTACAAATCACCAGATCAGTCAACTATTTGACGAGAATCAATTAAAATCATGTAACAGGCCATTATGAGCTTACAAATCATCAAATCGGTCAATTGTTGGATGAGAATCAGCTAAAATCATGTAAGAAGCCTTTTTGAGCTTTACAAATCACTGAATCGGTCAACCGTTCAATGAGAATCAACTACAATCATGTAACAAGCCATTCTAAGATTACAAATCATCGAATTCATCAACCGTTTGATGAGAATTAGCTACAATCATGTAACAAGCCATTCTAAGCTTAAAAATTGTTGAATCGGTCAACCGTTCGATGAGAATTAATTAATATCATGTAACAAGCCATTCTAAGCTTACAAATCACTGAATTGGTCAACCATTTGATGACAATCAACTACAATCACATAACAATCCATTCTAAGCTTACAAATCACCAAATCGGTCAACTGTTTGATTAGAATTAGCTATAGTCACGTAACAAGCCATTCTGAGCTTACAAATCACCAAATCAGTCAACCGTTTGATGGGAGTCAGCTACAATTTCATGTAACAAGCCATTCTGAGCTTACAAATCACTAAATCAATTAACCATTCTATGAGAATCAATTATAATCATGTAACAAGCCATTCTGAGCTTACAAATCAGCGAATTGGTCAATCGTACAATGATAATCAATTACAATCATGTAATAGGCCATTCTGAGCTTACAACTCACTAAATCGGTCAATCGTTTGATGATAATCAACTATAATCACATAACAAGCCATTTTGAGCTTAAAAATCACCAAATCGGTCAACTATTTGATGAGAATCAACTACAATTTCACATAACAAGCCATTCTAAGCTTACAAATCACCGAATCAGTCAACCATTCGATGAGAATCAATTACAATCACGTAACAAGATATTCTGAGATTACAAATCACTGAATCGATGAACCATCGATGAGAAACAATTATAATCATGTAACAAGCTATTTTTAGCTTACAAATCACTAAATCGGTCAACCGTTTGATGAGAATTAGCTACAATCACGTAACAAGCCATTCTAAGCTTATAAATCACCAAATCGGTCAATCATTTAATGAGAATCAGCTACAATAATGTAACAAGCTATTTTGAGCTTACAAATCATTGAATTCATCAACCATTCGATGAGAATCAACTATAATCATGTAACAAGCCATTTTGAGCTTACAAATCAGCAAATCGGTCAACCATTCGATTAGAATCAGTTGCAATTTCACATAACAAGACATTTTGAGCTTACAAATTACTAAACCAGTCAATCATTTGATGAGAATCAATTACAATCACATAACAAACCATTCTGAGATTACAAATCACTGATTCAGTCAACCATTCAATGAGGATCAACTACAATCACATAACAAGCCATTCTGTGCTTACAAATCACCATCGGTCAACCGTTTGTTGAGAATCAACTACAATCATGTAACAAGCTATTCTAAGCTTAAAAATCACCCAATTGGTCAACCGTTCAATGAGAATCAGATAGAATCATGTAACAAGCAATTCTAAGCTTACAAATCACTGAATTTGTCAACCGTTCGATGAGAATCAGCTAAAATCACGTAACAAACCATTCTGAGCTGACAAATCACTGAATCGGTTAATCGTTCAATGAGAATCAGCTACAATCACATAACAAGCCATTCTCAATTTACAAATCACCGAATCGGTAAACCATTTGATGAGAATCAATTACAATCATGTAACAATCCATTTTGATCTTACAAATAACTCAATCGGTCAACTGTTCGATGAGAATCAATTACAATCACGTAACAAACC
Source organism: Chamaecyparis obtusa (assembly GCA_027943335.1). NCBI lineage: Eukaryota > Viridiplantae > Streptophyta > Pinopsida > Cupressales > Cupressaceae > Chamaecyparis > Chamaecyparis obtusa. The sequence goes on along the minus strand of BSBK01000790.1, from coordinate 2,566,291 downwards.
ATTCTGAGCTTACAAATCACCAAATTGGTCAACTGTTCGATAAGAATCAGCTACAATCACGTAAAAAGCCATTCTAAGCTTACAAATCACTGAATCGCTCAACTATACGATGAGAATCAGCTACAATCGCGTAACAAGCCATTCTAAGCTTACAAGTCACCGAATCGATCACCCATTTAATGAGAATCAGCTATGATATGTAACAAGCCATTCTCAACTTACAAGTCACTGAATCGATCAACTGTTTGATGAAAATCAACTACAATCATGTAACAAGTGATTTTGAGCTTACAAATCACCAAATCGGTTAACCGTTCGAGGAGAATCAGTTACAATCACGTAACAAGCCATTCTAAGCTTATAGATCATCGAATTGGTGAACCATTCGATAAGAATCAGCTACAATCACGTAACAAGCCATTATGAGTTACAATTCACTAAATCGGTTAACCATTCAATGACAATCTGCTACAATCACATAACAAGCCATTCTAAACTTTCAAATCACCGAATCAATCAATCGTTCGATAAGAATCAGCTACAATCAAGTAACTAGCCATTTTGAGCTTACCAATCACCGAATCGGTCAACCGTTGGATGAGAATCAACTACAATCATGTAACAAGCCATTCTGAGCTTAAAAATCATCGAATTGGTCAACCATTTGATTAGAATCATTTACAATCACATAACAAGCCATTATAAGCATACAAATCACCAAATCAGTCAACTATTCTATGACAATCGGCTACAATCACATAACAAGACATTGTGAGCTTAAAAATCACTGAATCAATCAACCGTTCGATGAGAATAAGATACAATCATGTAACAAGCCATTATGAGCTTACAAATCATTGAATCTGTCAACCATTCGATGAGAATCAATTACAATCATGTAACAAGTGACTCTATGCTTACAAATCATCAAATCAGTCACCGTTCGATGAGAATCAACTACAATAATGTAACAAGCCATTCTAAGCTTACAAATCACTGAATCGGTCAACCATTTGATGAGAATTAATTTAAATCATGTAACAAGCCATTTTGAGCTTACAAATCACCGAATCGGTCAATCATTCGATGAGAATCAATTGCAATCATGTAATAAGCCATTCTAAGCTTACAAATCATCGAATCGGTCAACCATTGGATGAGAATCAGCTATAATAATGTAACAAGCCATTTTGAGCTTACAAATCATTAAATCAGTCAACCGTTCGATGAGAATCAGCTACAAATCATGAAGAAAGTCATTCTGAGCTTACAAATCACCAAATCGGTCAACCGTTCAATGAGAATCAAATACAATCATGTAACATGCCATTATGAGCTTAGAAATCACCGAATCAGTCAACTGTTTGATGAGAATCAAATACAATCATGTAGCAAGCCATTATGAGCTTACAAATCACTGAATCTGTCAACTGTTTGATGAGAATCAATTACAATCATGTAACAAGCTATTCTAAGCTTACAAATCACTAAATCTATCAACCGTTCAATGAGAATCAATTACAATCATGTAACAAGCCATTCTGAGCTTACAAATCACTGAATCGGTCAACCATTCGATGAGAATCAGCTATAGTCATGTAACAAGCCATTCTAAGCTTACAAATCACTGAATCGGTCAATCGTTGAATGAGAATTAGCTACAATCATGTAACAAGCCATTCTGAGCTTACAAATCACCGAGTCGGTCAACCGTTTGATGATAATCAGCTATAATCATGTAACAAGCCATTTTGAGCACAAATCACCAAATCGGTCAACAGTTCGATGAGAATCAGTTATAATCACGTAACAAGCCATTCTAAGAATACAAATCACTGAATTGATCAACTATTTGAGGAGAATCAGCTACAATCACGTAACAAGCCATTCTGAGCTTAAAAATCACCAAATTGGTCAACTATTTTATGAGAATCAGATATAATCATGTAACAAGCCATTCTGAGCTTACAAATCACCAAATTAGTCAACTATTCGATGAGAATCAGCTACAATCACGTAACAAGCCATTCTAAGCTTACAAATTAGCAAATCAGTCAACCATTCAATGAGAATCAGCTACGATCACGTAAAAAGACATTCTTGGCTTACATATCATTGAATCAGTCAACCATTTGATGAGAATCAATTACAATCACATAACAAGCCATTCTAATCTTACAAATCACTGAATTGATCAACTGTTCGATGAGAATCAACGACAATCATGTAACAAGCCATTCCGAACTTACAAATCACTGAATCGGTCAACCATTCGATGAGAATCAATTGCAACCACGTAACAAGCCATTCTGAGCTTGCAAATCATCAAATCGGTCAACAGTACGATGAGAATCAATTACAATCATGTAACAAGCCATTCTAAGCTTACAAATCACTGAATCAGTCAACTGTTCATTGAGAATCAGCAACAAACATGTAACAAGTCACTCTAAGCATACAAATCACCGAATCGGTCAACTATTCAATGATAATGAGCTACAATCACATAAGAAGCCACTCTGAGCATACAAATCAATGAATCAGTCAACCATTCGATGAGAATCAGCTATAATCATGTAACAAGCTATTCTGAGCTTACAAATCACCGAATTGGTCAACTATTCGATGAGAATAAGCTACAATCACGCAACAATCCATTCTAAGATTACAAATCACCGAATCGGTCAATTGTTTGATGAGAATCAATTACAATCATGTAACAAGCCATTCTGAGCTTACAAATCACCAAATCGGTCAACCGTTTGATGAGAATCAGCTACAATCACGTAACAAGCCATTGTAAGGTTACAAATCACCAAATAGGTCAACCGTTCAATAAGAATAAGCTAGAATCATGTAACAAGCCATTCTAAGATTACAAATCAACGAATCGGTAGACTGTTCGATGAGAATCAGCTACAATCACGTAACAAGCTATTCTAAGCTTACAAATTGTTGAATCCATCAACCATTCGATGAGAATCAAGTATAATCACATAACAAGCCATTCTGAGCTTACAAATCACTGAACGGTTAATCATTTGATGACAATCAACTACAATCATGTAACAAGTCATTCTGAGCTTATAAATCACCAAATCAGTCAACTATTCAATGAGAATTAGCTACAATCATGTCACAAGCCATTTTGAGCTTACAAATCACTGAATCGGTCAACCATTCGATGAGAGTCAGCTACAATTTCATGTAACAAGCCATTATGAGCTTACAAATCACTAAATCGATTAATCGTTCAATGAGAATCAATTACAATCATGTAACAAGCCATTCTGAGCTTACAAATCACTCAATCGGTCAACCGTACGATGAGAATCAATTACAATCACGTAATAGACCATTCTGAGCTTAGAAATCACCAAATCAATCAACTGTATGGTGATAATCAACTACAATCACTTAACAAGCCATTCGAGCTTACAAATCTCTGAATAAGTCAACCATTTGATTAGAATCAATTACAATCATGTAACAAGACATTCTGAGCTTACAAATCACTGAATTGGTCATTCGTACGATGAGAAATAATTACAATCATCTAACAAGCCATTTTGAGCTTACAAATAACTGAATCGGTCAACCGTTTGATGAGAATCAGCTAAAATCATGTAACAAGCCATTCTGGGCTTAGAAATCTCCGAATCAGTCAACCATTCAATTAGAATCAGCTTTAAATCACGTAAGAAGCCATTCTGAGCTTACAAATCACCGAATCGGTCAATCGTTCGATGATAATCAGCTACAATCACGTAACAAGCCATTCTGAGCTTACAAACCACCGAATCGGTCAATCATTCAATGAGAATCAGCTACAGTCACGTAACAAGCCATTCTGAGCTTACAAATCACCGAATTGGTCAACCGTTCGATGAGAATCAACTACAATCATGTAACAAGCCATTCTAAGCTTACAAATCACCGAATCGGTCAACCATTCGATGAGAATCAGTTACAATCACGTAACAAGCTATTTTGAGCTTACAAATCACGAAATCGGTCAACTATTCGATGAGAATCAATTACAATCACGTAACAAGCCATTCTGAGCTTAGAAATCACTGAATCGGTCAAGTGTTCAATGATAATAAGCTACAATCATGTAACAAGCCATTCTGAGCTTACAAATCACCGAATTGGTCAACCATTCAATGAGAATCAGCTACAATCATGTAACAAGCCATTCTGAGCTTACAAATCACCGAACTGGTCATCCGTTCGATGAGAATCAGTTACAATCATGTAACAAGTCATTTTGAGCTTACAAATCACCAAATCGGTCAAACGTTTGATGAGAATCAGCTATGTAATGCCCACCCTAGAATTTTCCTATGTTAGACTAACAAGACTATTGCTTTGACACTTTGGATTTTATGATGGACTATGATTATTATTTAGTTAGCATTTTATGAGACATTTGAGCATATATATTTGGTTACTACAGATTATTTGGAAATATTAAATGACTTATAATTTTAATAATGAATGGCTAGAAATGAACTATCAGTAAAATGTTTTACATTGATTTGTGTTACGATGTTTATATTATGATCTAACCCTACTGACACTATTATGGTTTGATGTTCATTGGTTGATGTGAGTGTACAATGAGGAGGGGTAGTCGTAGTTACTCCTATGGGAGGTCCACACGATGTCACACTCTCCCTCCTTGTTTGCCACTGTCTATTTATATTTATATATTTGTATATGCATATCAGTTGGTGATGTAGGATGCAGGTATTAGGCATTGTCTCCACCTGGCTACATAGGTCTGAGCGTGCCTTCAAAATCCTCAAACTGTTGATGTATGGAGATTTAATCAAGATACTCTCGAGGTTACCCATGGACTTAGAATTCTGTTTAGGAAGTTATCCTAGTTGGGAAAGTAGAATCCAATTTATGTTATGGACTTGATTTGATGTTGGTCTGAGTTTATGTTATGAGTTAGAATTAATCCATTTTATATGTATAATAATTATGTTATAAATATGTTATAATTGTTTGTATGTTATATAGGTATGTGTATATGTGGGTGCACATGCATATACCCATGCTTATATAAATAATAGTAATTGTATGCTTTCATTAATTGTGTAAATAGTATGTTATTTATAATAAGTAAATAAAGTGAGTTAAATAAAGTATATTTAATGAATGTATTTAAATAAAAAGTAAAAATAATAATAATAAAAGGAAAATACCTTTTTGTATTAAAATTAGCTATTTAGGAGGGAGTTGAACTCAAGACCTCCTAGAAGTTAGGCTACCTATTTTCCTATTGTGCTATGTGTTTTTCTTGAAAGGTAATTTGTCTATTATTCTTGTTATGGTCTTATTTGAAGGATATTTTAATTAAATTTATTAAAACCTTGATTAAGTCCTTATGGGAAATGTTTGGTTGCTCCTCCAACCAACTATGGAAGTTGGAGAAGTTGCTTCTCATAAAGCAACTCCTCCAACCACATAGTTGGAGGATAAATAATTAAAGATTTTTGGTGTGAGGGGGATGATAATTTTGGATGATGATTTTGGAGGATTGATGTTCGTTTGAGTTGTCTGTAATTGATTTCTCTAGACATTTTTATTGAAAGTTTATGTGAGTTGAGAGTCTCTAGTTTGTGAAGTCAAGTGTGTGAGGATTTCTTGGAGGAAGATTTCCAGAAGGATATCTACTCAAGGATTGAAGTTTCGCAGAGATTCTCCAGCCGAGGGAAGAGGATTCTCCGCAGGACCCAAGGTAGGGTCTAAACTGGGAAGAATCTCCATTCTTCCTCTATTGTGTATAAATGTGTTTGTATATGATATGATATTAAATTACAATATGATTGTTTTACTATGTATCCAAAATGATATATAAATGTTTTATGCTCTGTGTATTCTACTATGTTTCCGGGAAGTAAATTATGTATGAGTATATAGTTTTTATTTACTTTATATTTTAAAAATCTTCCTGGGAAGTTAGGAATACTTGTGGTCATGTCGGAGGATGTGTTTATCTAGTATTGAATGCAATAGGGAAGTCTAGGAAGAAATAGGAAGGATCATGAAGGTGTAGGATTGAGATACAATCCTTTTTCCCTACTCTTTTCCGCTTGCAGGCTTCTTTGTGAATGGTTTCTTTTATTTTATTTATTCTAAGGCTTAGGTAATGTTAAGTATGTGCTATGGATGTGGTGCTGAGGTTCCTGCATTAGGTTGACCTTAGGTAACCTTTCCCAGGTATTCTCCATGCCTAATGAAACCAATTTTTAGTATCTTCGGGAAGTTTAAAATTTATTTTCGTGAAAGTATGCTGTAGTGTTGTATGACATTGTGTTCATACTCATATGGCACTTGGTCAAATGTCATATGGGAATGAATACAAAGTCATATGGGTTAAAAATTAGTTTTAAGTGTTTTCGGGGAGTTTTAAATGTAATTTTTGTGTAAGTGTTTTATAGTGTCGTATGACATTGCAGTCATACCCATACGACAGTTGGTCAAATGTCGTATGGGAATGCACATTGTCGTAGGAGTCTATGTAGAAAGTTGTTTGGAGTTTTTAGGGTTTTAGGGGTTCATAAGTTGTAGGATTTATACAAATATAACATTTAAGTATAAGTTATGGTACTTTAATTTCTTATACTTTAAGTTATATTTGTATAAAGGAATTAGGTACCTTCTAGGATGATTGAGATAGGTTCCAGCCTCGTAGGAGTTAAGATACAACTTCTAATTTTGAGATACCTCTATGTTATAGTATGATGATATTTTATGTTATAGTTTGCATACTTGTTAGGTACCCTAGGTGAGTGGCTCATCATAGGTGTTGGAACCCTAAAGTGGTTACCAGATGATCCTATGGGTGGGTAATTAAAAAGTGATAACCTATTAATGAATCTAGGAAAAGGGGGAAAATAAAAGCTAATGAAAGAAAACATGTTAATGGCCACATAGTACTGTTGGAGTACCGGGACCATGGGTAACTTCCAGGGTGGATCCCTATTCATAAAGGGGGGACCGAGGTTACATGGTTGCCAGGGTGGATCCCAATACACAGGTTGTGTGATGACACTCACTTAGGTGGTATCCTAGAACCTTGACCTCTATGTTATAGTATGATGACATTTTATGTTATAGTTTGCATACTCATTAGGTACCCTAGGTGAGTGGCTCATTATAGGTGTTGGAACCCTAAAGTGGTTACCAGATGATCCTATGGGTGGGTAATTAAAAAGTGATAACCTATTAATGAATCTAGGAAAAGGGGGAAAATAAAAGCTAATGAAAGAAAATATGTTAATGGCCACATAGTCCTGTTGGAGTACCGGGACCATGGGTAGCTGCAAGGGTGGATCCCTATTTATGAAGGGGGGACTGGGGTTACATGGTTGCCAGGGTGGATCCCAATACACAGGTTGTGTGATGACACTCACTTAGGTGGTATCCTAGAACCTTGACCTTTATGTTATATTATGATGATATTTTATGTTCTTTTTGAGCCTTGGATTTCTTTATCTTTTAAGCCTTAGACTGCTTAGAGCCTTGTGAGTATCTTGGTTCTATCTCCTAGCATGGGGGGTGGAACTTCACCAGTTTCACATGGTTGGGTGGCAAAAATCTTTCAAGGTCCTGTTCATGGTTCGTGACTTGGATATGTTCAATTCTATGAAGACTTTTATATTGTATCATTGTTACTGAAGATAAAGATGTAAAGATATGTTGTAATGCCTTTGGGCCATGCATGTACTTGTTATTTTAATGAGATTTATTATCAAAAAGATGTAATTGAAAAGAAAAGCAATGTAATTGGGAGGGATAGTTCTAGGCTTTGTTTCAAGGGTTGTTATTTGAAGGATTAAAGTTGGAAATGTATAATGTAATGTTGAATGATCTTTTCTATCTCTCCTATGTTGCAATGAAAGAAAATTTTTACTATGTTAAGATGTAATTTGTAAGGAGTCATTATTCAATGTGTAGGAAGGAGAAATGAAATTAGTATATAAAGTAAGAAATATATTTGCAAGTGAAATGTTATTTTCTTACCCTATCTCTTAGTCCTAAAATGTGAAAGTAAAGAAAGGAAATGAAATTCAATTTAGATAAGTAATGTAAAGATGTTAGTGAATGAATTCATTAAGGGAACCTTAAGGAATGTAGACGTGAAGTTAGAAAAAAATTGTTAGTTGCAATTTTAGTCATGAGACCTGATTCCTTATGGGTTCCCTGGTGGGGACATTACAAGCTATGATTATGTAAGATGCCATTCTTAGCTTACAAATCACTGAATTGGTCAACCATTTGATGAGAATCAACTACAATCACATAACAAGCTATTCTAAGCTTACAAATCACCGAATCAGTCAACCGTTCGATGAGAATCAACTACAATCATGTAACAAGCCATTCTGAGCTTACAAATCACTGAATCGGTCAACCGTTCGATAAGAATCAACTACAATCATGTAAAAGCCATTCTGAGCTAACAAATCATTGAATTGGTCAACCATTTAATGAGAATCAACTACAATCATGTAACAAGCCATTTTGAGCTTACAAATCACCCAATCGGTCAACCGTTGGATGAGAATCAACTACAATCAAGTAACAAGCCATTCTAAGCTTACAAATCACATAATCGGTCAACTATTGGATGAGAATCAGCTACAATCATGTAAAAATATTATTTGAGCTTAAAAATCATTGAATCGGTCAACCATTCGATTAGAATCAATTACAATCACATAACAAGCCATTATGTGCATACAAATCATTGAATCGGTCAACCATTCAATGAGAATAAGCTACAACCACATAACAAGCCATTCCAAGCTTAAAAATCACTGAATTAGTCAACCATTCAATGAGAATTAGATACAATCATGTAACAAGCCATTTTGAGTTTACAAATCATTGAATCGATCAACCATTCAATGAGAATCAATTACAATCATGTGAAAAGCCATTCTGAGCTTACAAATCATTGAAACAGTCAACCATTCGATGAGAATCAGCTAGAATCATGTAGCAAGCCATTTTGAGCTTACAAATCATCGAATCGGTCAACCATTCCATGAGAATCAACTAGAATCATGTAACAAGCCATTCTGAGCTTACAAATCATCGAATCAGTTAACCATTCGATGAGGATTAGCTACAATGATGTAACAAGCCATTCTGAGCTTACAAATCACTGAATTGGTCAACTATTGGATAAGAATCAATTACAATCATGTAACAAGCCATTTTGACCTTACAAATCATGGAATCGATCAACCATTCGATGAGAATCAATAACAATCATGTAACAAGCCATTTTGAGCTTACAAATCACCGAATCGGCCAACCGTTCATTGAGAATCAGCTACAATCATATTACAAGCCATTCTGAGCTTACAAATCACCAAATCAGTCAACCATTTGATGAGAATTAGATACAATCACGTAACAAGCCATTCTAAGCTTATAGTTCACCGAATCAGTCAACCATTCGATGAGAATTAGCTACAATCACGTAACAAGTCATTCTAAGCTTACAAATCACCAAATCGATCAACCATTTAATGAGAATTAATTACAATCATGTAACAAGCAATTCTGAGGTTACAAATTATCTAATCAGTCAACCATTCGATGAGAATCAGCTACAATCACATAACAAGCCATTCTGAGCTTACAAATCACTGAATCAGTCAACCATTTGATGAGAATCAGCTACAATCATGTAACAAGCCATTCTAAGCTTACAAATCACTGAATAGGTCAACCGTTCGATGAGAATCAACTACAATCATGTAACAAGCCATTATGAGGTTCCAAAACATAGAATTGGTCAACTGTTTGATAAGAATCAATTATAATCATGTAACAAGCCATTTTGAGCTTAAAAATCACTAAATCAGTCAACCGTACGATGAGAAACAATTACAAACATGCAACAAGCCATTTTGATCTTGTAAATTACTGAATTGGTCAACCGTTTGATGAGAATCAACTACAATCATGTAACAAGCCATTTTGATGTTGTAAATCACTGAATCGGTCAATCATTTGATGAGAATCAACTACAATAATGTAACAAGCTATTCTGAGCTTACAAACCACTAAATTGGTCAATTGTTCAATAAGAATTAATTACAATCATGTAACAAGCCATTCCAAGCTTACAAATCACTGAATTGATCAACCATATGATGAGAATCAATTACAATCACGTAACAAGCCATTCTAAGCTTGCAAATTACTCAATCAATCAACCGTTCGATGAGAATCAGCCACAATTTCATGTAACAAGCCATTTTGAGGTTACAAATCACTAAATCAGTCAACCATTCGATGAGTATCAATTAGAATCACATAACAAGCCATTCCATGCTTAGAAATCACCAAATCGGTCAACCTTTTGATGAGAATCAATTACAATCATGTAACAAGCCATTTTGAGCTTATAAATCATCAAATCAGTCAACCGTTCGATGAGAATCAGCTACAATCACTTAACAAGCTATTCTGAGCTTACAAATCACCGAATCAGTCAACCGTTTGATGAGAATCAGCTAAAATCACATAACAAGCAATTCTAAGATTGCAAATCACTGAATCAGTCAACTGTTCGATCAGAATTAGCTACAATCATGTAAAAAGCCATTATGAGCTTACAAATCATTGAATCAGTCAACCATTCAATGAGAATCAATTACAATCATGTAACAAGCCATTCTGAGCTTACAAACCACCGAATCGATCAATTGTTCGATTTCATATCAATTGAATTTTTGGAAGTTTTGAAAATTTTGTGATCTATTCTCTTCATTTCAGTTGAATTTTTGGGAGATTTGATTTTTTTGTGAGTGATTCTCTTGGGCTCAAATTTCTATGGAAGTGTGAGACTCAAACTAATAACTTCTATAGGGGAGGTGTTGTTCATAGACTAGGCTCCCCCATGCCCCTCTAATAGAATCATTGCTGGAGATCGGATGGATGAGTAGGTCAGATTTTAAATTGGGATCACTAGCACTGATTCTATTAGAGGGGCATGAAGCCACCTGATTACTATGCGGGGGCTGCCCAAAGTCCTATCTTTTGAGACACTCGAAGGTGCAAGTCAGAAAGGGTTTGACAGTGGTTTTCATTCTAATGCATCATTTCATTGACACAGAAGGCGATCTTTGGGTCAGCCCCCGTCTAGCTTTCGTGTCACTTTGGTACAAGCAATTTGCTCTCTACTTTCCATGAACCCTATATGGGTACCCATTAGCTATGTGTTGGCTCTTGCATGCATGGAACAAAGAGATGTGGCATTCATAGGAATTTGGTGGGAGATAGTTCTATTCTTATGAATGGAGCTAGGTATAGCTGTTTGGTCATTTGCGTAGGTGTGCCCCTCCAAGAGAATCAGTGTTGGTGCTCGAACAGATTGGTAGCTCAGATTTAAAATCTGAGCACTAGCACTGATTCTATTGGAGGGGCACATTAGGTCACCCAATTTCTATGTGGGGGCTATCTAGGATCTTGTCTTTTGGGTCAGTCAATGGTACAAGTTGGAAAGGGTTCGATAGCAGTTGTCATTCCAACGTGTCATCACATTGACAAGAAAGGCAGTCTTCAAGTCAGCCCCCGTCTAGCTCCTGGGTTGCTTGCTACAAGCGATTTGCTATGTACCCTCCATGAACCCTATCTGGGTACCCATTAGCTATGCGTTGGCTCTTGCACACATGGAACATAAAGATGCGGCCTTCACTGGGAGTCGGCTGGAAATAGTTATGTGCTTGCGAATGGAGCCATGTATAGCTTTTGGATCATTTGGATAGGTGCCCCTCTAAGAGAATCAGTGCTAGCGCTCGAATGGATTTGTATCTCAGATTAAAATATGAGCACCAACACTGATTCTATTGGAGGGGCATGAAACCACGTGATTGCTATGCAAGGGCTCCCCTAGGTCATGTCTTTTGGGTCATTCAATTGCACAAGTCGAAGATGGGTTCAAGAGTGGTAGTCATTCCAGCACGTTGTCATAGTGATATTAAAGTCGATCTGTAGGTGAGCCCCCATTTAGCTCTTAGGTCACATGCTGCATGAAGATTTGAATTTTTTGTGAGTTATTCTCTTCGTTTTACTTGAATTTTTGTAGATTTAAATTTTTTCTGAGCTATTCTCATCGTTTCACTTGAATTTTTTGAAGTTTGGAATTTTTTTTGAGCTATTCTCTTTGTTTCACTTGATTTTTTAGAAGATTTGAATTTTTTGTGAGCTATTCTCTTTGTTTTCCTTGATTTTTTTTGAAGACTTGAATTTTTTGTGAGCTATTCTCTTCATTTCAATTGAATTTTTGGAAGTTTTGAATTTTTTGTGAGATATTCTCTTTGTTTCACTTGAATTTTTGTGAGATTTGAATTTTTTGGAAGCTATAATCTTCGGCTCAAATTTCTATGGAAGAGAAAGACTCGGACTAATAACTTATATAGGGGAGGTGTTTTTCACAGAAGCTCCCCCATGCCACTCTAATAGAATCAATGTTGGTGATTAGACAAATGAGTAGGTTGGATTTCAAAATGGGATCACCAGCACTGATTCTATTAGAGGGGCATGAAGCCACCTAATTGCTATAAGGGGGCTGCCCAAAGTCCTATCTTTTGGGTCGCTCGATGGTGCAAGTCGAAAAGGGTTCGGTAGCGGTTGTCATTCCAATGCATCATCATAGTACTCATTAGCTATGCATTGCCTCTTGCATGCATGGAATGGAGAGATGCGGCCTTTATAGGCAATTAGCTAGAGATAATTTTGTGCTTGTGAATGGAGCGACGTATAGCTTTTGAGTCATTTGGGTAGGTGACCCCCTCCAAGAGAATCAGTGCTGGTGCTTGGATGGATTGGTAGCTCAGATTTAAAATTTGAGCACTAGCACTGATTCTATTGGAGGGGCACATTAGGCCACCCACTTGCTATGTAGGGGCTATCCAGGATCGTGTCTTTTGGGTCAGTCGATAGTGCAAGTCAAAAATGGTTCAATAACGGTTGTCGTTCCGACACGTTGTTGCATTGACAAGAAAGGTGATCTTTGGGTCAGCCCTCGTCTAGCTCTCAGGTCACTTGGCACAAGTGATTTGTTGTGTCACATGCTCTTCTCTTTGTTTCCTTGGATTTTTTTGGAAGATTTTAATTTTTTTTGAGCTATTCTCTTCATTTCACTTGAATTTTTGGAAGAAATGAATTTTTTTGGTGAGCTATGTTCTTTGTTTTACTTGAAGTTTTGGAAGATTTGAATTTTTTGCTAGCTATTCCTTTTGTTTTTGTTGATTTTTTTGGAAGACTTGAATTTTTTGAGCTATTCTATTTGTTTCACTTGAATTTTTGGAAGATGTGATTTTTTTGTGAGCTTTTCTCATCCTTTCACTTCCATTTTTGGAAGATTTGAAGTTTTTGGGAGCCATTCTTTTCGGCTCAAATTTCTACGGAAGATCAAGACTTGGACTAATAACTTATATAGGGGAGGTGTTGTTCGTGGAAGCTCCCCCATGCCCCTCTAATAGAATCAGTGCTGGTGATCAGACGGATGAGTAGGTTGGATTTCAAAATAGGATCACCAGCACTAATTCTATTAGAGAGGCATGAAGCCACCTGATTGCTATGCGGGGGCTGCCCAAAGTCCTGTCTTTCAGCTCACTCGACGATGCAAGTCGGAAAGGGTTCGGCATTGGTTGTCATTCCAATGCATCATCGTAGTGACATGGAAGGTGATCTTCGAGTCGGTCCCCGTCTAGCTTTCAGGTCACCTTGGTATAAGCAATTTGCTATGTACTTTCCATGAAGCCTATTTCGGTACTCGTTAGCTATGCATTGCCTCTTGCATGCATGGAACGGAGAGATGCGGCCTTCACAGGGAGTTGGCCGGAGATAGTTCTGTGCTTGTGAATGGAGCCGCATATAGATTTTGAGTCATTTGGGTAGGTGCGCCCCTCAAAGAGAATCAGTGCTAGTGCTTGGATGGATTGGTAGCTCAGATTTAAAATTTGAGCACTAGCACTGATTCTATTGGAAGGGCACATTAGGCCACTCACTTTCTATTTGGGGGTTGTCTAGGATCGTGTCTTTTGGGTCAATTGACGGTGCAAGTCAGAAAGGGTTCGATAGTGGTTGTTGTTCCAACATGTCATCGCATTAAAAAGAAAGGTGATCTTTGGGTCAGCCCCTGTCTAGCTCCTGGGTCACATGGCACAAGCGATTTGCTATGTCGCATGCCCTTCTCTTTGTTTCCTTTGATTTTTTTGGAAGATTTTAATTTTTTGCAAGCTATTCTCTTTGTTTCACTTGAATTTTTGGAAGAAATGAATTTTTTTGGTGAGCTATGTTCTTTGTTTTACTTGAAGTTTTGGAAGATTTGAAATTTTTGCTAGCTGTTCTTTTCGTTTCCCTTGATTTTTTTGGAAGACTTGAATTTTTTGTGAGCTATATTCTATTTGTTTCACTTGAATTTTTTGAAGATTTGATTTTTTTGTGAGCTTTTCTCATTGTTTCAATTTAATTTTTGGAAGATTTGAATTTTTTGGGAGCCATTCTCTTTGGCTCAAATTTCTACAAAAGAGAAAGACTCAGACTAATAACTTATATAGGGGAGGTGTTGTTTGTGGAAGCTCCCCCATACCCCTCTAATAGAATCAGTGCTAGTGATCGGATGGATGACTAGGTCGAATTTCAAAATGGGATCACGAGCACTGATTCAATTAGAGGGGCATGAAGCCACCTGCTTGCAATGCGGGGACTGCCCAAAGTTTTATCTTTTGGGTTGCTTGATGGTGCAAGTTGAAAAGGGCTCGACAGTAGTTTTCATTCCAATGTGTCATCATAGTGATGTGGAAGGAAATCTTCAGGTCAGCCTCCATCTAACTTTTAGGTCACTTTGGTACAAGCAATTTTCTATATAATTTCCGCAAACCCTATCTAGGTACTCATTAGCTATGAGTTGCCTCTTGCATGCGTGGAATGGAGAGATGCGGCCTTCACAAGGAGTTGGCTAGAGATAGTTATGTGCTTGTGAATGGAGCCACAAATAGCTTTTGATTTGTTTGGGTAGGTGTGCCCCTCCAAGAGAATCAATGCTGGTGCTTGGACAGATTGGTAACTCAGATTTAAAATCTGAGTACTAGCACTGATTCTATTGGAGGGGTGCATTAGGCCACCTGCTTGCTATGCAGGGGCTATCTAGGATCGTGTCTTTTGGGTCAGTCGATGGTGCTAGTCGGAAAGAGTTTGATAGCGGTTGTCATTCCAATGCATCATTGCATTAACAAGAAAGGCGATCTTCAAGTCAGCCCCCGTCTAGCTCCCATGTCACTTGACACTAGCGAATTGCTGTGTCACATGCTGCATGAAGATTTGAATTTTTTGTGAGCTATTCTCTTTGTTTCATTAGAAGATTTGAATTTTTTGCAAGCCCTTCTCTTTGTTTCCTTTGATTTTTTTTGAAGATTTTAATTTTTTGTGAGCTATTCTTCCTCATTTCACTTGAATTTTTGGAAGAAATGAATTTTTTTGATGAGGTATGTTGTTTGTTTTACTTGAAGTTTTGGAAGATTTGAATTTTTTGCTAGCTATCCTTTTTGTTTCCCTTAATTTTTTTGGAAGACTTGAATTTTTTGTGAGCTATTTTGTTCATTTCACTTGAATTTTTGGAAGATTTGATTTTTTTTTAGCTTTTCTCATCGTTTCACTTCAATTTTTAGAAGATTTGAATTTTTTGGGAGCCATTCTCTTCGGTTCAAATTTCTATGGAAGAGAAAGACTTAGACTAATAACTTATATAGGGGAGGTGTTGTTTGTGGAAGCTCCCCCATGCCCCTCTAATAGAATCAGTGCTAGTGATTGGACAAATGAGTAGGTTGGATTTCAAAATGGAATTACCAGCACTGATTCTATTAGAGGGGCATGAAGCCATCTGATTGCTTTGCAGGGGCTGCCCAAAGTCCTATCTTTTGGGTCGCTCAACGGTGCAAGTCAGAAAGGGTTTGGCAGTGGTTTTCATTCCAATGCATCATCGCAATGACATGGAAGGTGAGCATCGGGTCAGCCCCTGTCTAGATTTCAAGTCACTTTGGTATAAGCAATTTTCTATGTACTTTCCGCAAACCCTATTTGGGTACTCCTTAGCTATGTGTTGGCTCTTGCATGCGTAGAATGGAGAGATGCAGCCTTCACAGGGAGTTGGTCAGAGATAGTTCTATGCTTGTGAATGGAGTCACGTATAGCTTCTGAGTCATTTGAGTAGGTGTGCCCCTCCAAGAGAATTAGTGCTGGTGCTCAAATAGATTGGTAGCTCAAATTTAAAATTTGAGCACTAGCACTGATTCTATTGGAGGGGTGCATTAGGCCACCCACTTACTATGCGGGGGCTACCCATGGTCATGTCTTTTGGGTCACTTGACAGCGTAAGTTGGAAAGGGTTCGATAGCGGTTATCATTAAAATGTGTCATTGCAGTAACATGGAAGATAATTTTTGGGTCGCTAGGATAGGTGCCCTTCCAAGAGAATCAATACTGGTGCTTGGATGGATTTGTAGCTCAGATTTAAAATGTGAGCACTAGCACTGATTCTATAGGAGGGGCAAATAGGCCACCTAATTTCTATGTGGGAGCTCCCCTAGGTCCTATCTTTTGGGTCACTTAATGGTGCAAGTTAGAGAATGGTTCAACAACAGTAGTCATTCCAGTGCATTGTCTTAGTGACACTGAAGTGGATCTGAGGTTGAGCCCCCGTCTAGCTCTTGGGTCGCTTGCTACAGGTGATTAATTTGGTTTTGGATGGATAAAATCCCTTTGTGAAAGGTGGCATGGTGTTTGTTGGAGAAAACTGATTAAGTCAGAGCATTGGGCTCGGGCCATTGTGAGGAATCTTGATTTCTTCAAGTACAACACTTATTTTCCTAGTAACAAAGTTGACATGTAATTTGACATTGCTCTCGATTGTTCCTGGAGTTGTACCTTCAAAACTTTTGGATCTTGCCCCTTCACTCCATTTCATCCTCTTTTCTTGGTTGAATATGTGCACTTGTACCCCTTTTCGAGATGGTAGGCATGATAATAAATTGTGGAATGAGCATTTCTTGTAATTCTGCCCAGCACCTGAGTAGTTGGAAGTTCTCATCTTCATATTTCATTGGATTTTTCCATGCATGTGTGTCATAGAGAATTGTGACACTATGGTTGTCATTTGTTTGAATGAAATATGCACTTATTCCAAAGTTTACGACACTTGCTTTTTTGCCATGGACCTTGGCACTTGGCACATTCCATTGTTGCAATTCATGAGCTCTGATAGTAACAAGTATTGGGAATGGTTGCATAAGGTGAGTGTCCTACTTTCATATTTCATCATTGTCCCACTCTCCACCCTAAGCTTTTCCCAGTGTTTTTAGCATGGGATGGAGTGCAATGAAAGTTTGGTTTCCTTGTACAGAAGTGTGGTCTTGGCCTACTCATCTTCATTTTCTACAAGGCACTATCATCTTGCTCTAGTTTGTAGGCAATTCCTCTTTGTTTGTTGAGGTAAACTTGTAGACGAGTATGGCCAAGGCTTTTGCTTGGATGCAAAAATTGTTAAGACTATCAAGATGGGAGTTGTCGTGCGAGGTGCACCAAATGCATAGGGGGCATATGCCTGGGAAATGGATGTCTCTGAGTGGCCTTAGTCAGTCACGTGCACAGTGCATTATCTCGTGGCAGTGACTATTGTGAGCATGTGTGATTCAGATATCTTTAGGTAAAGGGTTCTCTACAGGATGTTCTTTCCAGGCTCTTATGAACTGAGGATCCATTTTGCAACGACCCGACATGCATGGCCATTTCATGTATTTTCAGATGTGGAAAGTGTTAATGTTTGTCGAGATGGAAGTTGTTGTGTGGGGTGCACCAAAAAAGAATGTAGGTTGCATATACCTAGGAAATGGATGTCATTGAGTGGCCTTACTTGGTCGCGTGTGCAGTGCATTCTATCATGGTAGTGACTGTTGCGAGCACATGTGATTCGGATGTCTTCGGGTAAAGGGTTTCCTATAGGATATTATTCCCAGGATCCTATGAACCAAGGATCTATTTTGCAATGACCCAACATGCATAGACATTTTTGATCTATCTAGATATGGAAATTATTTTCATGTTGTGCCGAGGTAGTTTCTTGACCATCCAACATCACTTTTGGATGATCTCTCCCTATGGAATTTTCTATGTCGGTCGAGATAGGAGTTGTCATGCAAGATGCACCAAAAAAGCACGTAGGTGGAATATGCCTGGGAAATAGATGTCACTGAGTGGCCTTATGTGATCGCGTGTGTGGTGCATTCTCTCAGGGCAGTGACTATTGTGACCACGTGCGATTTGGATGTCTTCGGGTAAAGGGTTTCGTATGAGATATTCTTCCCAGGCTCCTGTGAACTGAGAATTTGGCATTGCAATTCTCTGACATGCATATGGTCCCTTCCCTTGGGGAGATTGCATGTCACAAAGAGTGGTTAGCAAAGTCACATTGGGAAAGGAGGTGTGTAGAAAGTTTGAGACATGTTTGTCTATGTTGGTTTGCATCACTTCTTGAGTGGTCTTACAATAGAGGTGGTTGTCAACAAAGGTGGCTGTGTGCACAGTATTTCTTGCATAGAGTGACATGTTACAACTATTGTTGGATGGGAGATTTTTGGGGAAAGGTTTTTGTATGGGATGTCCCTTTGAGGTATTTTCTAACCCATGATCCCTAGACAATCACGTTCTGACCTGTGCGAATCTATTTGTCCCAGCGCGATGTTCTCCATTGGCACTTGACAATGAGAGCTCGTAGATGGAAAGCATATGTTGTGATCAAGAATGGCTCATCTATGTAGGTGTGCCAATGCAAGTGCGTAGGAGGCATATACCTAGGAAATGGATGTCTCTGAGTGGCCTTACAATTGAGGTGGCTGCGTGCATGGTGCATCTTGTATAGATCTATCTTTTGCGAGTAGGGGTGACATTGAGACTAAGGGTAAAGGGCTTCGTACAGGATGTTCTTCCCAGGTTCCTATGAATCGAGGCTCCTTGTTGCTTCTCCTTGATCTGCATTAACACTTTTCTTGTGTGAGATTTCAAGTGTTGTTCACTTACTTTATCATCATTTCTCAACTCTTGCATAACTTGTGAGCTTGACTTTGTGTGCATGCAAAGAGGAGCACATGCAAATCTTGGTTTCCCATCGTAGCAGGCATGCCTTTTTCCGTAGGTGTTCAGGCGGCCCACTCATTGCTTGAAGCTACTTGGTCAATCCTGCCAGTAGTCATATGCTTGTCTCAAAGATTAAGCCATGCATATCTAAGTATGAACTATTTCAGACTGTGAAACTATGGATGGCTCATTAAATCAGTTATAGTTTCTTTGATGGTACTTTGCTTCTTAGATAATCATAGTAATTATAGAGCTAATACATGCACCAAATCTTGACTCTCAAAAGGGATGCATTTATTAGATAAAAAGTTAGAGTAGGTTTGCCTTCTATTCCAGTGATTCATGATAACTCGATGGATCACATGGCCTTTCTGCCAACAATGCTTCATTCAAATTTATGCCCTATCAAATTTCGATGGTAGGATAGAGGCCTACCATGGTGGTGATGGAGAATTAGGGTTTGATTCTAGAGAGGGAGCCTGAGAAATGACTACCACATCTAAGGAAGGTAGTAGGCATGAAAATTACCCAATCCTAACATGGGGAGGTAGTGACAATAAATAACAATACTGGGCTCATCAAGTCTGGTAATTGGAATGAGTACAATCTAAATCCCTTAACAAGGATCCATTGGAGGGAAAGTCTGGTGCTAGAAGCTATAGTAATTCTAGCTCCAATAGCATATATTTAAGTTGTTGTAGTTAAAAATCTCATAGTTGGACCTTGGGTCATCACGGTTGGTCTGCCTACTTGGTGTGCACTGGCCCTCACGTCCCTTCTATTGGTGGCATGTTCCTGGCCTTAGTTGGCTGGGTCGCGGTTCCAGTGCCATTTGAAAAAATTAGAGTGCTTAAAGAAAGCCTACGCTCTGAATACATTAGCATGGAATAACATGATCAGAGTCTAGTCCTATTCTATTGGCCTTCAGGATTGGAGTAATGATTAATAGGGACTGTCAGGGGCATTCGTATTTCATTATTAGAGGTGAAATCTCTTAGATTTATGGAAGATAAACCATTGTGAAAGCATTTTCCAAGGATGTTTTCATAAATTAAGAATGAAAGTTGGGGGCTCGAAGATGATCAAATACCATCCTAGTCTCAACCATAAATGATGCTGACTAGGGATCGACAGATGTTGCTCCAAGGACTCCGCCAACACCTTTTGAGAAATCAGATAGTTTGGGTTCTGGGGGGAGTATGGTCACAAGGCTGAAACTTAAAGGAATTGATGGAAGGGCACCACCAGGAGTGGAGCTTGTGGCTTAATTTGACTCAACATGGGGAAACTTACCAGGTCTAGAGATAGTAAGGATTGATGGATTGAGAGCTCTTTCTTGATTCTATGGGTGGTGGTGCATGGTCATTCTTAGTTGGTGGAGTGATTTGTTTGGTTAATTCCATTAATGAATGAAACCTCAACCTGCTAACTAGCTATGCGAAAGTTCCCCTTCATGGCCAACTTCTTAGAGGGAATATGGCCTCCTAGGCCATGGAAGTTTGAAGCAATAACAGGTCTATGATGCCCTTAGATGTTCTGGGCCACATGTGCACTACACTGATGCAACCAATGAGTTTCTCTCCTTGGCCTCAAAGGTTTGGGAAATCTTGCCAAATTGCATCATGATGGGGATAGACCATTGCAATTATTGATCTTCAATGAGGAATTCCTAGTAAGCGTGAGTCATCAGCTCACATTGACTAGGTCCCTACCCTTTGTACACACCGCTTGTCACTCCTACCAATTGATTGATCTGATGAAGTGTTTGGATCACGTTGATGATGATGGTTCCTGTCGATGACATCATGAGAAGATCATTGAACCTTATCATTTAGAGGAAGGAGAAGTCGTAACAAGGTTATCATAGGTGAACCTATGATAGGATCATTATTAGTTCCAATCCCTTAATTATGTAGGGGAAGCAGACATGGTCAGCATGCTGAGCTCATTTCTCCCCACCCTCAGAATCTTGAGGATGTGCAGACACTGGGTTATGTAGCATCGTGCTACGTGGCCCTTCTCTAAGTCCCACATTGTTGGGGTCGAGGGGTGATTGAATGATGTGATTGAATGCATGTCGTCTCTATGGGAGAGAGGCTCATGTCCAATCTGGTTTGTGACTGGTGTGTTCGAATAGTGTCTACACCAGTTTGAGAGGTCTTGTATAGTTGCAATAAATGGAGATCTGAGCTTTTAGCCCTGTAGAGCTTGCATGCTTTGATTGTGCATGCAGTGCTATGCCAGGGATCCATCATTTTGATGATGGCAAGTTAGGACTACCACAACCCCCCATTGCATTGCTCAAGTGGCAACATGCCAATTGGACTAAACTTTGTCTAGGATGGGTGCACTCGTGCATTTTGTAGGATAGGACCCCCCGTCAAACAACACGGTTCTCTCGATGTGGTGTCCACCTTTGCAAGGTGATGGGGTGGGGACACACCACATTGTTCTTCGATGCACCCTTCATTGAGGGAGGTAGAGCCTCTTGATTTTGGGGTGCCTAAAGACATGATGTGTCAACACCCAACACATGGGTTCAACATGCACCTTTGAAATCAGAGCCTCCTTTGTCTATATTTTTTTTGTGACTTTCGACCCCACTCATGAGAGAGCTCGGTGCTGATCCTGCCCTGTCGCACCTCGAAGAGCTCAACTACTTTAGCTTGGCTCAGACCACACCTGTGAGCGAGCTCACCTCGGAGATCTCATCGAGGAGCTTGATGGGGATCCCATCCCTTGGTGAGATGGGTGTGACTCGACATATGGCAAGTGATTTTTATTTTTTTTTAACTTTGGTTTTTTCATTCTTTTCGTCGTACAGATCCTCCTTTGTCCATTTTTTTTCCCAAACTTTTGACCATGCTTGTGAGTGAGCTTGGTGCCAATCCCACCCCACTGCTCCCCAGAGAGCTCAAATGGTTTGGCTTGGCTCGAACCCTACCCGCAAGCGAGATCAGCTCGGGGATCTCACTAGCAAGCTCGATGGGGATCCCATCCCTAGGCGAGAGGGTGAGCTGGGCATGACTTGATGTATGGCCTGAATGATTTTTTTAAAATTTTTTTTACTCTAGTTTTTTCATTCTTTTCATCGTATGGAGCCTCCTTTGTCTATTTTTTTTTCTGTGACTTTTGACCCTGCCCACAAGCAAACTTAGCACTGATCCTATCCCACCACTCCCTAAAGAGCTCAACTAGTTCAGCTTGACTCAGACCCCACCAGCGAGTGAGCTTGGCTTGGGGATCTTGTCAGTGAGCTCGATGGGGATTCTGTCCCTAGGTGAGAGGGTGAGCTGGGCGTGACTCCTCGTATTACTCGAGTACTTTTTTTTAACTCTAGTTTTTTCATTCTTTTCATTGTACAAAGCCTCCTTTGTCCATTTTTTCTGTGACTTTTGACCCCCCAGCAGTGAGCTCAGTGCTGATCCTGCCCCACCACTCCCCAGAGAGCTCGACCAGTTTGGCTTAGATCTGACCCCACCCATGAGCGAGCTCGGCTCAAGGATCTCGCCAACGAGCTCAAGGCGGATCCTCTCCCCAGGCGAGAGGACAAGTTGGGCGTGACTCCACGTATGGTCTGAGTGATTTTTTTTTTGTTTAAACTCTAGTTTTTTATTCTTTTCATCATATGGAGCCTCCTTTGTCTATTTTTTTATGACTTTTGACCCTACTCACGATTGATCTCAGGGCCCATCCTGCCCCACTGCTCCCTAGAGAGCTCAACCGGTTCAGCTTAGCTTGGACCCCGCCCATGAGTGAGCTCAACTCAGGGATCTCACCGATGAGCTCAATGGGGATCCCGTCCCTGGGCGAGTTGGGCGTGACTCAATGTATGACCCAAGTGATTTTTTTTTTAATTATTTAACTCTAGTTTTTTCATTCTTTTCATTGTATGAAGCCTCCTTTGTCCATTTTTTCTATGACTTTTGACCCTACCTGTAAGTGAGCTCAACGTAGATACTGCCCCGCCGCTCCTCAGAGAGCTCGACCAGTTCAACTCAGTTCAAACCCGACCAGCAAGCAAGCTTGGCTTAGTGATCTTGTTAGCGAGCTCAATGGGGATCCCATCCTTAGGCGAGAAGGTGAGTTGTGCGTGACTCAATGTATGGCCTGTGTGATTTTTTTTTTTTAAACTCTGGCTTTTTCATTCTTTTTATTGTATAGAGCCTCCTTTGTGCATTTTTTTCCATGTCTTTTGACCTACCAACGAGAGAGCTCAGTGTTAATCCTACCCACCGCTCCTTGGAGAGCTTGACTAGTTCAGCTCAGCTCAGATCTCGCCTACGAGTGAGCTCACCTCAGGGATCTCACTGGTGAGCTTGATGGGGATCCCATCCCCTATCGAGCTAGGCTTGACTTGACGTATGGCGAGTGTTTTTTTTTTTTTAAACTTTGATTTTTTCATTCTTTTTGTCGTGTGGAACCTCCTTTGTCCATTTTTTTTTGTGACTTTCGACCCCACCTGCGAGCGAGCTCAGTGCTAATCCCACCCCATTGCTCCACGGAGAGCTCGACTGGTTCAACTTGGCTTGGACCCCACCTACGAGTGAGCTCAACTCAGGGATCTCACCAGCAAGCTCGATGGGGATCCCATCCCCAGGCAAGAGGGTGAGGTGCGCGTGACTTGATGTATGACCCGAATGTTTTTTTAATTTTTTTGAACACTGGTTTTTTTGTTCTTTTCATCATACAAAGTCTCTTTTGTCCATCTTTTTTCCATGACTTTTGACCCCACCCACGAGTTGCTCGGTGCCAATCCTACCCCGTCTCTCCCTAGAGAGCTCGACCAGTTCGGCTTGGCTCAGACCCTACCTATGAGGGAGCTTAGCTCAGGGATCTTGTCGGTGAGCTTGATGGGGATTCTATCCCCGGGTGAGAGGGTGAGCTAGGTGTGACTCCATGTATTGCCCGAGTGCTTTTTTAAAAAAAAAAATTTAACTTTGGTTTTTTTGTTCTTTTCATCGTACATAGCCTCCTTTGCCTATTTTTTTTCACAACTTTTGACCCCCCCACGAGTGAGCTTGGTGTTGATCCCACCCTGCCACTCCCCAGAGAGCTTGATAGGTTTAGCTTGGCTCAGACCCCATCCACGAGCGAGCTCAGCTCATGGATCTTGCCAGTGAGCTTGATGGGGATCCTATCCCTAGGCAAGAAGGTGAGTTGGGCATGACTCCACATATGGCCTGAGTGATTTTTTTTTTTGTATCTCTAGTTTTTTCATTGTTTTCATCATACGAAGCCTCCTTTGTCCATTTTTTTATGTGACTTTTGACCTTTCCCGCTAGTGAGCTCGACACTAATCCCTCCCCACCACTCCCTAGAGAGCTCAACTGATTCAACTCAGTTCAAACCCCACCCGTGAGCGAGCTCGACTTGAGGATCTCATTGGTGAGCTCGATGGGGATCTCATCCCTAGGTGAGAGGGTGAGCTGGGTGTGACTCCACGAATAGCCTGAATGATTTATTTTTTCTTTTTTTTTAACTCTAGCTTTATCATTCTTTTCATTGTATGGACCCTCCTTTTGTCCATTTTTTAATTCCTGTGACTTTCAACCCTGCCCATGAGTGAGCTCGACACTGATCCTGCCCTGTCACTCCCTAGAGAGCTCAACTGATTTAGCTCAGCTCAGACCCCACCCACAAGCAAGCTTAGCTCAAGGATCTTGTCAATGAGCTCAATGGGGATCATGTCCCTGGGTGAGAGGGTGAGCTGGCTGTGACTCCATGTATGGCCCGAGTAATTTTTTTATTTTTTATTTTTTAAACTCTAGTTTTTTTGTTGTTTTAATCCTATGGAGCCTTTGTCCATTTTTTTTCCACGTCTTTCGACCCCACCTGCCAGCGAGCTTGGTGCCAATCCTACCCCATCACTCCTGGGAGAGCTCAATTGGTTCAGCTCAATTCAGACCCCACCTGCAAGCGAGCTCGGCTTAGGGATCTCATCGGTGAGCTCGATGGGCATCCCATCCTCGAGCAAGTTGGGCATGACTTGACATATGGCTCGAGTGATTTTTTTTTTAACTCTATTTTTTTCATTTTTTTCATCATACAGAGCCTCCTTTGTCCATTTTTTTGTGACTTTTGACCCCGCCTACAAGAGAGCTCAACGCCGATGTCACCCCGCCACTCCCTAGAGAGCTCAACCAGTTTGGCTTGGCTTAGAACCCACCCGTGAGTGAGCTTAGCTCAGGGATCTTGCTAGGGAGCTCGATGGGGATCCCATTCCTAGGTGAGCTGGGCGTCACTCGATGTATGGCCTGACTGATTTTTTTAAATTTTAAACTCTAGTTTTTTTGTTCTTTTCATCGTACAAAGCCTCCTTTTTTCAATTTTTTTTCATGACTTTCGACCCCGCCCGTGAGTGAGCTCTGCACTGATCCCTCCCCTCTGCTCCCTAGAGAGCTCGATTGGTTTAGTTCAACTCAGACCCCACCCGTGAGTGAGCTTGGCTTGGGGATCTCATCAGTGAGCTCGATGGGGATCCCATCCCCAGGCAAGGTGGGGGTGACTCGACGTATGGTCTGAGTGATTTTTTAAAAAAAAATTTAATTTTTTTTTAAAATTCTTTTCATTGTAAGGAGCCTCCTTTGTCCATTTTTTTTAGTGAATTTTGACGCTGCCCGTGAGCAAGCTCGACGCCGATCCTACCCCACTGCTCCCTGAAGAGCTCAACCAATTCGGCTTGGCTCAGACCGCACCTGTGAGTGAGCTCAGCTCAAGGATATTTGCGATGAGCTCGATGGGGATCCTGTCCTTAGGCAAGAGGGCAAGCTAGGTGTCACTCCACATATGGCTTGGGTGATTTTTTTTTTTTTAACTCTGGTTTTTTCATTCTTTTCATCGTACGAAGCCTCCTTTATCCATTTTTTTATGATTTTTGACCCCACCCACGAGCGATCTCAGTGCTGATCCTGCCTCACCACTCCCAAGAGAGCTCAACTAGTTTGACTTAGCTTTGACTCTACCTGTGAGTGCACTCAGCTCAAGGATCTCCCCGGTGAGCTTGGTGGGGATCCCATCCTTGGGCAAGAGTGCAAGCTGGGCGTCACTCCACGTATGGCCCGGGTGGTTTTTTTTTTTAACTCTAATTTTTTCATTCTTTTCATCATACAAAGCCTCATTTATTTTTTTTTTCTATGACTTTTGACCTCATCCATGAGTGAGCTCGATGTTGATCCCACCCTGCTGCTTGCTGAAGAGCTCCATTGATTTGGCTCAACTCTGACCCCGCCCATGAGTGAGCTTGACTCAGGGATCTTGCTGTGAGCTCACTGGGGATCCCATCTCAGGGTGAGCCGGGCATCACTCCATGTATGGCATGCATGATTTTTCTTTTGTTTAACTATAGTTTTTTCATTCTTTTCATCATACGGAGCCTCCTTTATCCATTTTTTTTGTGACTTTCAACCCGGCCCGCAGGGTGAGCTCAGCACCGATCTCATCCCATTGCTCCTAAAAGAGCTCAACTGGTTTAGCTCAGCTCTAACCCCACCTGTGAGCTCTCTAACAAGATTCCCACCATAATAAATTAGGTCACTATAGTGACTCAGGTCACTGGGTTGACTCGGTCAACTCGTGTCATCAGATCGACTCAGGTTGCCAAATCAACTTGGGTCTCTCAATCAGGATAAGTCTCTAGATCAACTCAGGTCACAACATGAGTCACCAACTACATTTACTTAGGTCACCAGATCAGCTTGGGTCACCAACCAGATCAACTCTAGTCGCTAGATCACCTAACCAACTCTGGTCACCAGCTAGATCAGCTTGGGTCACTACATTGACTCAACTTTCCACATCACCTAGCCAACTCGGGTCACCAGCCAAATTAGCTCGACTTGCCAGATCAACTCGGGACACCACATCAACTTGGGTAGTTAGCTAGATCATCTTGGATCACCTAAAGAACTCGGGTCAGGTGGGGTGTCTAGATCGAGTCAGGTCACTAGATCAAGTCAGGTCTCGAGCTAGATCAACTCAGGTCACCACATCAACTCGGGTCACCAACCAGATTAGGTCGGGTCGCTAAATCACCTAACTAACTTAGATCACCAATGAGTCTGTCCACTTTTTGAATGTTTGACCCATACTCATCTTCAAGCATTATCATAGTCAAGTCTCTATTTTTGGCTCGACAGTAAAAAGGGTGTGACTCCATGTATGGCCCGATTGATTTTTTTTTATCTTTGGTTTTTTTGTTCTTTTCATTGTTGGGAGCCTCCTTTGTTAATTTTTTCTGCTACTTTTGACCTCGCTCATGAGGGAGCTAGGCCAACTCATTCAAACTTGGATCACATCAATCCAATATGCACAATCGTAATACTGATGAGTATGCAAACTAATCAATCAAGTCATCTCAGTATGCTAAGTTGTCAAATCTGATAGCTTAGATCACTCAAGTTGCATAAGTAACTCTGACTACCATAATAAATTGGGTCACCATAGTGACTCAAGGCATTGGGTCAACTTGGTTGACTTGGGTTTTTGGGTCGACTCGGGTTGCCAGATTGACTCAGGTCTCTAGATTGGGATGGGTCACTAGATCAACTTGGGTCGCTAGCCAGATCAACTCAGGTCACCACATAGGTCACCAACTAGATCAACCTGAGTCGCTAGATTAGCTTAAGTCACCAGCCAAATCAGCTCTGGTCTCTAGATCACCTAACCAAATTGGGTCACCAACTAGATCAGCTTGGGTCACCACATTGACTCTAGTTGCCATATTACCTGGCCAACTTAGGTTGCCAGCCAGATCAGCTCAAGTCACCAAATCAACTCAAACCACCATATCGATTTGAGTAGTCAGCTAGATCATCTTGGATTGCCAGATCACCTAACAAACTCAAGTTAAGTGGGGTCTCCAAATTGATTCAGGTCACCAGATCAAGTCGGGTCGCCAGATCAAGTCAGGTCCTAAGCCTGATCAACTTAGGTCACCACATTGACTCAGGTCACTAGCTAGATCAGGTCAGGTCACTAGATCACCTAACCTACTTAGATCGCTAGCGAGTCTGTCCACTTTTTGAATGTTTGACCCATACTCCTCTTCAAGCATTATCATAGTCAAGTCTCTACTTCTGGCTCGAGAGTGAGAAGGGTGTGACTCCATGTATGGCCTGAGTGATTTTTTTTAAAACTTTGGCCTTTTCATTTGTTTCACCGTAGTGAGCCTCCTTTATCTATTTTTTTTGTGACTTTTGACCCCACTCATGAGTGAGCTAGGCCAACTCACTCAAACTTGGATCTAATTGATCCAATATGCATAATAGTAATGCCAAGTTGTGAATTCCCCCAACTTAGATCACTCAAGTCACATAAGTAACTCAGACTGCAATAATAAATTAGGTCACCATAGCAACATGGGTTGCTAGGTTGACTCAGTCAACCTAAGTGATAATAAATTAGGTCACCACAATGATGCGGGTCACCGAGTTGACTCAATTGACTCAGGTCATCAGGTCAACTCAGGTCACTGAGTCAACTTAGGTTGCCAGATTGACTCGAGTCTTTCGATCGAGACAGGTAACTAGATCAACTTGGGTCACTAGATCAGCTTGAGTCACTAGCTAGATTAGCTCAAGTCACTAGCCAAATCAACTCTGGTCACTAGATCACATGACCGACTCAGGTTGCTAGCTAGATCATCTTAGGTCACCTCATTGACTCAGGTCACCACATCACCTGGCCAACTCAAGTCACTAACTAGATCAGCTCAGGTCATCAGATGAACTCGAGACACCACATCAACTTGGGTAGTCAGTTAGATCATCTTAGATCGCTAGATCTCCCAATGAACTCAGGTCAGGTGGGATCTCTAGATCAAGTTGGGTTGCTAGATCAAGTTGAGTCTTGAGCCAGATCAAATCAGATCACCACATCGACTCGAGTCACTAGCCAGATCAGGTTGGATTGCTAGATTGCCTGACCTACTTAGATCACTAGTGAGTTTGTCCACTTTATTTATGATTGACCCATACTCCTCTTTAAGCATTATCTTAGTTAAGTCTCTTCTTTTGGCTTGACAGTGAGAAGGGGGTGACTCTATGTATGGCTTGAGTGAATTTTTTTTAACTTTAATTTTTTTGTTCTTTTCATTGTAGGGAACATCCTTTGTCTATTTTTTTCTATGACTTTGACCCCGCTCATGACCGAGCTAGGCCAACTCAATCAAAAGTGGATCGCATCGATCCAATATGCACAAATAGTAATGCTGATGAGTATGAAAACTCATTAATGAAGTCATCTCAGTATGCCAAGTTGTGAACTCCCCCAACTTAGATCACTCAAGTTGCATAAGTAACTCAGACCACCATAATAAATTGGGTCACCACAATGACGTGGGTCACAGTCGACGCAGTCGACTCGATCGACCCAGGTCAACTCAATTGACTCAGGTCTCTATGTTGACTCAGTCATCAGGTTGACTTAGTTGACTTGGGTTGATGGGTCGACTTGGGTTATTGGGTCAACTCAGTTGACCTAGGTATCTGTGTCAACTCAGTCAACTCAGGTTGACTTAGGTTACTAGATCAACTCAGGTCTCTTGATTAGGATGGGTCACTAGATCAACTCAAGTTGGTAGCCAGATCAACTTGGGTCACCAACTAGATTAACTTGGGTTTCCAGATAGCTCGGGTCACTAGCTAGATCAACTCTGGTCGCTAGATCACCTGACCAACTTAGGTCACCAGTCAAATCAGCTTGGGTCACCACATTGATTTTGGTCACCACATCACTTGGCCAACTCAGGTTGCCAGCTAGATCAACTCGGGTCACCAAATCAATTTGGGACACCACATTGACTCGGGTAGTCAGCTAGATCATCTCAGATTGTTAGATCACTCAATGAACTTAGGTCAGGTGGGGTAGATCAAGTTGGGTCACCAAATCAAGTTGGCTCCTAATCTAGATCAACTCAGGTCACCAGCCAAATCAAGTCAGGTCACTAGATCACCTAACCTACTCAGATCGCTAGTGAGTCTATCCACTTTTTGAATGATTGACCCATACTGCTCTTCAAGCATTATCATATTCAAGTCTTCACTTCTGGCTCAATAGCAAGAAGGGCGTGACTCCATGTACGGCCCCAATGATTTTTTTTAACTTTGGTTTTTTTATTCTTTTTATTGTAGGGAGCCTCCTTTATCTATTTTTTTGTGACTTTTGACCCCGCTCATGATCGAGCTAGGCCAACTCATTCAAACTTGGATTGTATTGATCCAATATGCATAATAGTAATGCTAATGAGTATGTAAACACATCAATGAAGTCATTTCAGTATGCCAAGTTGTCAAGTCCCCCAACTTAGATCACTCGAGTCACATAAGTAACTCAGACAGCCATAATAAATTAGGTCACTATAGTAACTCAGGTCATCAGGTCAACTTGGGTCACTGGGTTGACATGGGTCGCTAGGTCGACATTGGCCCTTAGATCACTGAATTAACTCGGGTCGACTCGGGTCATCGGGTCAACTCAGTTGACTTAGGTTGTTAGATCGACTCAGGTATCTGGATCAGGATGGGTCACTCAATCAACTCAAGGTGCTAGCTAGATCAACTCAGGTCACCACACGGGTCACCATCTAGATCAACTTGGGTCGCTAGATCAGCTCAGGTCACCATCCAAATTAGCTCTGGTCACCATATCACTTGACCAACTTAGGTTGCCAACTAGATCAACTTGGATCACCACATCACCTAGCCAACTTGGGTCACCAGCCAGATCAGCTCAGGTTGCCAAATCAACTTGGGTAGTCAGCTAGATCATCTCAGATCACTAGATTGCCTAATGAACTTAGCTCAGGTGGGGTCTCTAGATCGAGTCGGGTCACCAAATCAAGTCAGGTCCCGAGCCAAATCAACCCAAGTCACAACATCGACTCGGGTCGCTAGATCACCTGACCAACTTAGATCACTAGTGAGTCCATCCACTTTTTGAATGATTGACCCATACTCTTCAAGCATTATAATAGTCAAGTCTCCACTTCTGGCTTGACAGTGAGAAGGGTGTGACTGCATGTATGGCCTAAGTGATTTTTTTTTAACTTTTAGTTTTTTTATTCTTTTCATCATAGGGAGCTTCCTTTGTCTATTTTTTTCTATGACTTTTGACCTTGCTCACGAGTGAGCTAGGCCACCTCATTCAAACTTGGATCGCATCGATCCAATATGCACA
Source organism: Chamaecyparis obtusa (assembly GCA_027943335.1). Taxonomy (NCBI): domain Eukaryota; kingdom Viridiplantae; phylum Streptophyta; class Pinopsida; order Cupressales; family Cupressaceae; genus Chamaecyparis; species Chamaecyparis obtusa. The sequence continues at coordinate 2,534,941 of BSBK01000790.1, read as the reverse complement.
ATAGTATGCTAATGACTTTGCAAACTCATCAATGAAGTCATCTTAGTATGCAAAGTTGTCAAGTCCCCCAACTTAGATCACTCAAGTCACATAAGTAACTCAAAATGCCATAATAAATTGGGTCACCATAGTGACTCAGGTCATAGGGTCAACTTGGTCGACTAAGGTTGACTCATTCGACTTAGGTTACTGGGTTGACTTGATCAACTCAGGTCACTGGGTTGACTCAGGTTTCCAAATCAACTTGGGTCTCTAGATCAGCATAGGTCACTCGATCAACTCAAGTCACTAGATCAACTTGGGTCACCATCCAGATCAGTTCTAGTCACTAGATCACCTGACCACATTGACTTGGGTTACCACATCACTTGGCCAACTCGGGTCACCAGCTAGATTAGCTCATGTCGTCAAATCAACTCGGGACACCACATCAACTTGGGTAGTCAGCTAGATAATCTTAGATCACCAAATTGCCCGACAAACTCTGGTCAGGTGGGGTCTCCAGATCAAGTCAGGCTACCAAATCAAGTTGGGTCCTGAGCTAGATCAAATCAGGTCACCATATCAACTTGGATCACCAGCTAGATCAGTCAGGTTGTTAGATCACCTAACCAAATCATATCGCCAGTGAGTCCATCCACTTTTTAAATGATTTACCCATACTCCTCTTCGAGCATTATCATAGTCAAGTCTCCACTTCTGGCTCGATAGTGAGAAGGGCGTGACTCCATGTATGGCCTGAGTGATTTTTTTAACTTTGGTTTTTCATTCTTTTCATCGTAGGGAGCCTCCTTTGTCTATTTTTTTTGCGACTTTTGGCCCCACTCACAAGTGAGCTAGGCCAACTCATTCAAACTTGGATCGCATCGATTCAATATGAAAAATAGTAATGTTTATGAGTATGAAAACTCATCAATGAAGTCATCTCAGTATGCCATGTTGTCAAGTCTGCTAACTTAGATCACTCGATTCACATAAGTAACTCAAACCACCATAATAAATTGGGTCACCATAATGACTCGGGTCACTGAGTTGACTTGGTTTACTAGGTTGACTCAGGTCACCAGGTTGACTCAAGTCATCATGTCGACTCAGGTTGCTGAATTGACTTAGGTCTCTAGATCGGGATGGGTCACTGGATCAACTTGGGTCGCTACCCAGATCAACTCAGGTCACCACATGCACTACCAACTAGATCAACTCAAGTCACTAGATGAGCTCAGGTCACTAGCCAAATCAGCTATAGTCGCCAGATCACTTGACTAACTTGGGTCGCCAGCAAGATTAGCTTGCATCACCACATTGACTTGGGTCACCACATCACCTGGCCAACTTGGGTTGCTAGCTAGATTAGCTAGGGTAGTCAGCAAGATCGTCTTGGATCACCAGATCACCCAACAAACTCAAGTTGGTGGGGTCTCTAGATTGAGTCAGGTCACCAGATCAAGTCAAGTCCCAAGCCAGATCAACTCTGGTCACCACGTCGACTCAGGTCACCAACCAAATTAGGTCGGGTCACTAGATTGCCTTACCTACTTAGATCGCCAGTGAGTCCATCCACTTTTTGAATGATTGACCCATACTCCTCTTTGAGCATTATTATAGTCAAGTCTCAGCTTCTGGCTTGATAGTGAGAAGGGCATGACTCCATGTATGGCCCGAGTGATTTTTTTTTAACTTTGGTTTTTTCATTATTTTCATCGTAGGGAGCCTCCTTTGTCTATTTTTTTCTACAAATTTTGACCTTGCTCATGAGAAAGCTAGGCCAACTCATTCAAACTTGGCTCGCATCGATCCAATATGCACAATATTAATGTTGATGAGTATGCAAACTCATCAATGAAGTCATCTCAATATGCCAAGTTGTCAAGTCCCCCAACTTAGATCACTCAAGTTGCATAAGTAACTCAGACCGCCATAATAAACTTAGATCACTTGGGTTGTCGAGTTGACTTGGTTGACTCAGGTTGCCGAATCAACTCAGGTCTCTGGATCGAGACAAGTTACTGGATCAACTCAGGTCACCAGCAAAATTAACTCGGGTCACCACATCAACTCAGGTCATCACCTAGATCAGCTCAGGTTGCCACATCACCTAACCAACTTAGGTTAGTTTGGGTCACTAGATTAATTCAAGTCACCAACCAGATCAACTTGGGTCACCACATCAACTTAGGTATCCAGATAGATCAGCTCGGGTCACCAAATCACCTAACTAACTTAGGTGGGGTCAAGTCTCTAGATTAGGTCGGGTCACTGGATCAACTCAGGTCACCAACCAAATCAACTCAGATCGCTAACATGATCAACTCGGGTCAACACATCAACTTAGGTTGTTAACACATCTCAATATGCCAAGCTATCAAGTGTAATGCCCCTCCAACCCTATCAAGTCTTGGTTATGTTCACTTGAAATTAGGAAGGACTATATGTGAGAATGATCCTTCTTGAGATGGTTTCTTAAACTGAACCTCTATCGACATACTATAACTTCATATTTTAATGTGGGAAATAATAATACTTACATAAGTATGTCCCTTTATATCTTCATGTGTGTCAGTGATAGGATCACCTGATAGACCTATATGCTTATATGTGAAATGCTCATTATTAATATTTATGTGTGCATAAGGTTAATTGATTATATTCGTTTAAGGGTTAGATGGGTTACCTTCTCTAATAATGTTACTTGAGATTAGATATGATTAATGCATTTAGGGTTATATGATTTGTTTATCTTGATTTGATAAGGGGACATTTTGAGTACATGTCTAATGGTTAAATGGGTTTTTGAAAGATAATAGATGATTTATATTTACATGATTATGTTATGAATCATTATTGTTATACAATATAGAAAAGAGATCATTTTGATACTAACCACACTAATATAATTATGCTTCATTGATGTGATTGTCTAATGTGACTCTTGGAAGTGGGGAGGTAGTCGTAGTTACTCCTCTAGGAGGTCCACATGATGTCGCACTCTCCCTCCTTGTTTGCAATTGTTTGTACATATGTATATATATTGGTGTACTTGGTTGGTGTTGCAAGATGCAGGTATCGAGCATCGACTCCACCTGGCTACATAGGTCTGAGCATGCCTTAAAAATCCTTGAGCTATTGTTATGTGGAGGTATTACCAAGATCACTCTCAAGATTACCAGTGGACTAAGATTTCTGTTTAGGAGGTTACCCTAGTTGGGGAATTTGAATATGGTATGTGATGTGGTCTTGCAATTTATGATTTGATGTTGTTTTGTGATTTATGATGTGAGTTAGATTTATCCTTAATAGTATATGTATATATATTAATTATACATGTATGTTATATTGATTATATGTTATATAAGTGTGTGTATATGTGGGTGCACATGCATATACCCATGCTTATATAAATAATCATATTTGTATGTTTTATTGATTATGTAAATAGTATGTTCTTTATAATTATTAAATAAAGTGAATTAAATATTGAATGAAGTGTATTGAATAAAAAGTAAAAATAATAGTAATAAAAGGATTATGCTCTTTGTAGTAAAACTAGCTATCTAGGAGGGAGATGAACTCGAGACCTCTTAGAAGTTAGGCCAATTGGTTTCCATGTGTGCTATGTATTTTTTCTTGATAGTTATTTGTTGATTTTTCTTGTTATGGTTTTCTTTTGAGACTATTTTAATTAAATTTATTAAAACCTTGATTAAGGCTTTTACGGGAATGATTTATTGATTATTCAACCAACTATGGAACTTGGAGAAGTTGCTTCCCATAAAGAAACTCCTCCAACCACATAGTTGGATGATAAATATTTTCTTCTTTTGTGCGAAGAAGGGAAGGAGAGTTTTAGGAAAAATTTTGGAGGATTTTTGCAGTGATTTCTTTGGAAAATTTATTAGAGTTTTTTTATGAGTTGGAGAGTTCTTCAGTGTGGTTTGTTTGAAGTTTGAATGCCAGAGGAATGTTTTAGGAGAATATCTACTCAAGGCTGGAAAGTTTGTAGAGAGTCTCCAACCAAGGGAAGATGATTCTCCATAGGACCCCAAGTAGGGTCTAAACTAGGATGAATCTCCATTCTTCTCATGTGCATGATTATATATATGAATGATATGTTACTCGATGAGAATATGATTGTTTACTTTTGTTTGAAAATGAGAACTATATATATGTTTTGTTTTTTTATGTATTTGAAATATGTTTTTAGGAAGTGATTTTTATGAATGCTTGTATGTTCGCTATGGTGAAATCTTCTTGGGAGGGTAGAAGTGGTTTTGATCATGTAGGATAGTATATTATATTTTTATTGAATGTATTATGAATGCTTCCAGAATTTAGAACTATTATTTCAACCCTACTGGTTCATAACTATTTTTGCACCACCTTTCTTCATCCATATCTAGGATAGATTTGTAGGATAGATGGGATGGTTTGATGGCCATTTCTAAAGGGAAACTAGGTAATCTCAAATGGGTCATGCCCAGATTAGGCAACCATAGTCCCCATAATGCCTAGTTTTACTTGCAAGCCAGAGTGGATAGTCATATTTTGTAGTTTCTTGCAATCGGTTTAGTGATGACCGAGCATGTTATTGATAACTGAGAAAGTTAGTGATGACCGAGTAAGTTAGTGGTGACCGAGAAAACTAGTGTTAGCTGAGCAGACTATGTTAACCAAGCAGACTGTATGAACCGAGCAGAATAGTGTAAATGGAGGAAAACAAGATTTATAAACAGGAAACATGATTTATACAAGTATAAAGTATAAAGAAATTAGGTGCCTTCTGAGATGATTGAGATAGGTTCCAGATTCATAGGAGTTAAGATGCAACTTCTAGATTTTACAAGTTAATTTCTTATACTTTAATTTATACTTGTATAATGAAATTAGGTGCCTTTTGAGATGATTGAGATAGGTTCCAGATTCATAGGAGTTAAGATGCAACTTCTAGATTTTAGTTTTTTTTCAAAAAATCAGACTTAGTTATTTTCAGGCATGTGACATTTTGCAGAGCATTGTGTTTTGGCATATGAAATTTTGTGTTAACTTTAAATATGTTCATTGCTTGTTTTGTTAGGATTTTATGGTGTGTTTAGATGTTTTAATAAGGTTTAGGATGTGTTTTAGGATTAGGGTTGTCCAATGGACTAGGACTAGTCTAAGGTCTCTTAAATGTTCCCCAAACATTCCTAAACTTTCCTATTCTTTTCTATGCTTTGATTCTAGTTCCTGAAAGTGTTTATCATGTATTTTTTTTCATGTATGATGTATCTGTGATGTGTGAAGTTTGTATGACCTATGTACATTCGTTACTTGTTTTGTTGAAGTTATATGGTTTACTTATGATGATTTTTCACTTGTCATATACTTGAGTTTAGTTTATGAGGCTAGGACTTGTCTCGGTGGCCTGTGTGCATGTGAGGGTTCCTTAGACCTATAAATGAGCCTTGGAAAAGTTTTACTTGTGCATGTGAAAAGTTTTATGTTTCTCTTTGAGATGTCTTGTGATAGACATTCTTCCAATGGTTCCTGTTATGCATATAGCTAAGATTAGGACTCGCTCTGAGGGCCTGAGTGCGCAGGGGAGTTTTGTAAACTTATGAATCAGGACATGGAAGTGTTATCTTATTTTATGGCTTGTGATGGGGTAAGGAAATGGGAACCTTAAGTGAGTGGCCCACCATAGGTGCTGGAACCCTAAAGTGGTTGCCAGATGATCCTATGGGTGGGTTTGTAAAAAGTGATAATCTTAGAAATTAACCTAGGAAAGGGGGATTCAAAAGATAATGAAAGAAAACATAATAATGGCCACACAGACCTAATTGGAGTACCAGGACCAGGGATAACTACCAGGGTGGATCCCTATTCATAAAGGGGGGATCAGGATTACATGGTTGCCAGGGTGGATCCCAATACACAGGTTGTGTGATGACACTCACTTAGGTGGTCTCCTAGAACCTTAACCTCAGTGTTATAGTATGATGATATTTTTAGGTGCTTTATTCTTGTTCTTTTGAGCTTTGGTTTATTGGTATTTGAGACTTAGATTGTGTTAAGGTCTTGAGAGTACCTTGGTTCTATCTCATAGCACGGGGGGTGGAAATTTACCAATTTCACATGGTTGGGTGGTAAATCTCTTTCGAGGTATTGTTCGTGGTTCGTGTCATGGTTTGGATTCCAAGTTGTTCAGTGGTGAAGATTCTATTCTTCTATCATATGTCTCTATCTTTTTTTATCAAGATGTAAAGATGTATTGTGAGCTTTGGGAATCTTGATATAATTAACTTTCTATATGCCTTCGTGCAATGTGCAGTAAATGTAATTATGTTTGTAAGAGGAAATTGTAAGAAATAAGTTATGTATATGGGAAGGGTATAATTATGAATCTAAAAAGGGATTGAATATGGTTAAATCAATGAGTAATTCCTACCTTATATCTCTTGTGAATTATAAATGAAATTGAAAGTAATGATTCTATGTAAGCTTTTGCAAAGCACTTATAGTTGTAAACTTCTTAAGGAATACTTGTTTTGATATGTGGAATAGTGAAAGGATATGCTAAGAGTTCAAGGGTATCTCCAGGTGAAATAATAAGGGAAAAAGGAAACATGTATGTTATTAAAATAGTGATGAGATGTGATTCCATAAATGTATGGTTCAATGTGAGTAATGTCTAGTTATTCAAACTAGGTTTTAATCTCAATTCTTAATTAGACTTGTACAAGGTTATAGATGATAATTTGTGAAAGTTAAACTTATGGCAATAATGATTCATTTAATAATTTATGTTGGTTAAGTACATTATGCTCTTTCTATTATTATCTTGAAATGAAAATAGGAAGTAAGGACTCTTAATGGAAAATCTTAAATGGGTTTTGATGGTGTACTTGAGTTGAGCATAGATATGGTTAAGGAGTAAATAAATATGAAAGAATAAATGTACTTAGTGGATGTGATAAGTAATGTGTTCTTGTTTCACTTCTAAAGGTAAATTATGTGTTAGTTGGTAAGGAAAATTAATTCCACTAGTTCATTAATGTAATTGGTTTTGATGTGAAATGGAATCAATGTCTCAATGTAAATTGAAGTTGAAATGGAAATAGAATTTGTTAGATTAAGAAATAAAATGAAATACTTGATAATGGTAATTAAATATATTAAGGGAACCTTAAGGAATTTACTTGTGAATGGTTATGATGATATGTTAGAATGTAAAAAATAAAATTGTTAGTTGTAAATTTAGGTCATAGACCCGATTCATTATGGGTTCCCTTGTAGGGACATTACATCAAGTCCCCTAGCTCAGATCACTCGAGTCACATAAGTAACTTAGATCGCCAGAACAACTCAGGTCACCAGATCAACATGGGTCATCAGATCCACTCAAGTCACCAGATCGTTTCGAGTCATCGAATCAACTTGAGTTGCCAGATCGACTTGGGTCACCGGATCGACTCAGGTCTCCAGATTAGGACAGGTTGTTAGATCGACTCAGGTCATCAAATCAACTTGGGCCACCAGCCAGATCTACTTAGGTCACTACATCAACTTAGGTATCTAGATAGATTAGACTGGGTCACCAAATCACCTAATTAACTCAAGTTAGGTTGGGTCTGGTCAGGTCGCCAGGCCAAGTTGGGTCAGGTCAGGTTAGGTCAGGTTAGGTTAGGTCTCTAGATTAGGTCAGGTCACCAGATCAATTCTTGTCACCATCCAAATTAACTTAGGTCACCACATTGACTCGGGTCATCAGCCGGATTAGCTCAAGTTACCACATCACCTAACCAACTCGGGTCAAGTAGGGTCACCATATCAATTCATGTCACCAAGCTAGGCGTGACTCCATGAATGGCACAAGTGATTTTTTTTTTTTCAACTCTAGTTTTTTTGTTCTTTTTGTTGTACAGTAACTAGTCAGATCAACAAAGTTAGATCAACTTAGATCTCTATTTCAAGTCAGCCCTATTGCCATGAAGGCATCCAAAAAGTAACCAATCAGATCACATCAAATGATGTTCACCTTGATCCATGGTAACTCATTCAAACTTGGATCACCTCAATCCAATATGCCGAACAATACTTGATGACAAGTTTACCAACTCATCACCAAGTCAATGCAGAATGTCAAGCTGTAATGATGACTACTCCATTGAATCATCACCGAAGTCACCTAAGTGACTCAGATCGAGAAAGTTGCCAAATTGACTTAGATCAATAGAGTCACCAAGGTAACTTGGATCGCCAAAGCTTCCCAATCGAGTCAAATTGCTAGAGTTGACAAGGTAACTCGGATCACCGAAGTTACCAAATTGACGCAGATTGCTTGAGTTGCCAAGGTAACTTAGATCACTAGAGTCAACAAAGAGACCTAGATCTCTAGGGTTGTAATAGGGTAGGTGTTTTTCTCATATGTAGAAACCTTAGAGATCCACCCAACTCATCGACCGCGAGCTTGTTGGGATCCCATCGCCGATGAACTAGGTGTGACTCCATGGATGGCTCTAGTGATTTTTTTTATAGCTCTAAAAATTTTGTTTTTTTCCTCTTACGGAGCCTCCTTTGTCTATTTCTTCCTATGAGTTTTGACCCTATCAGTGAGCTCGCTGAGTTCCCGCTGTGGGTCTCACCCTACTACCATGAAAGCCTCCTAGTGGTTATATGAAATGACCCCAGGTCATTTAAACACTGTGTCTAATAGTAACTAGTCACACTGCATCAAATCATGTCCACCTCGATCCATGCCAACTTATTCAAACTTGGATTGCCTCAATCTAATACGCACAATAGTAATGCTGATGAGTATGCCAACTCATTAATGAAGTCACCTTAGCATGCTAATCTATCAAGTCCCCCAACTTGAATTACTCAAGTCGCATAAGTAATTTGGATCGCCAAAATGACTCAGGTCATCAAGTCAACTTGGGTCACTGAGTCGACTCAGGTCATCAAATTGACTCGGGTTGCTAGATCAACTCGGGTTGCCAGATCAACTCAAGTCACCAAAATAACTCAGGTCACCAAGAAAATCAACTTAGGTTGTGACATCGACTCAAGTTGCCAACCAGATCAACTTAGGTCGCTAGATCACTTGACCAACTTAGATCGACGAACTTGCCTAACCAACTTGGATCCCCTAAGTTACCAGATTGACTCAAATAACTAGAGTCATTAGATCAACTCAGATCTCTATTTCAAGTCAATCATATTGCCATGAAGGCATCCCAATGGTAACTAGTCATATTGCATGTCAGATTATTGGAATCGACAGGGTAACTTGGATCACCAAAGTTACCAAATCAACTCAGATCACTTGAGTTGTGAAGGTAACTCAGATCACTAGAGTCAACAAAATGACCTAGATCTCTAGGGTCGTAACAGGGTAGGTGTTTTTCACATATGTAGCAACCTCTAAGATCCACCCAACTCATCAACTATGAGCTCGCTGGGATCCCGTCACCAGTGAGCTAGGTGTGACTCCATGGATGGCTCTAGTGATTGTTTTTTTATAACTTTGAAAATTTTATTCTTTTCCTTGTACAGAGCCTCCTTTGTCCATTTTTTCTTGTGAGTTTTGACCCCGTTGGGGAGCTCACCGAGTTCCCACCATAGTTCTTGCCCTACTACAAATAAAGCCTCCCAACGATTATATGAAATGACCTTGGGTCATTTCAACACTGCGTCTAACAGTAACTAGTCAAACCGCATCAAATGATGTCCACCTTGATCCATGCCAACTCATTCAAACTTGGATTGCCCCAATCTAATATGCATAATAGTAATGCTGATGAGTATGCCAACTCATCAATGAAGTTGCCTTAGCATGCCAAGCTATCAAGTCCCCCAACTTGAATTTCTCTAGTCGCATAAGTAATTCAGATCGTCATAATGACTTGGGTCACTGGATCGACTCAAGTCACCAGATCAACTTAGGTTTCCGGATCAACTCAGGTCACCAGATTGACTCAGGTCACCGAATCAACTCGGGTCACTGGATTGAATTAGGTCACCAGATCAACTTAGGTCTCCAAATCAACTCAGGTTGCCAAATTGACTCAGGTCACTGGATTGACTTGGGTTGCCGGATCACTAGAGTCAAAAAAGTAACCAAGATCTCTAGGGTCATAACAAGATAGGTGTTGTTTGTAGATGTAACTATACCCAATTTTTACTGTTCCATACAAATTTAGTTAGGTTGGATTTTATGCAGGGTCTATTTTTTTATTCCTGTTGAACACTTTGAGAATTTTTATGGCTTGTGCCTTTTCCCCTAATCTCTGCAAATTCTTTTAACTCTCTTCTCTACAAGCCCTTTTATTTGAAAATCTAGCCGTTGGAGGCAAGAAACCCTAAAAACCCTGGGGCCTATTCTAATTTTTCATTACCTTATTTGGCCACTTAAGTCTCTATATTTCCCATGTGCACTTTTCCATGCTAAGCCTAGTCGCAAGGTCTCTAAAACCCAATGGAATATTCTTTTATATCTCCCGATTCCGTGACTACCCTTTGTTTGCAAGATCTCCTAGTTGAAAGGCTTTTTCCTTTTTCTTTTGGTGACTAAGCAACTTTGTTCATGAGATCTCCTATTCCTGGTGTTCAAGTCCTTGGCATCCTGTGATCTAGCAGGTGATTACCTTTTTCTAGTAGTCTCGGCTCTATGGTTAAGGTTTGAAGTAAGATCTAATGGCTGGCGCATGATCTGAAGGAATATTTTGGGCTCATGAGATCATGCACTGACCGTTGATCTTCCTTACAATGCAGTACTTTAGTTGTCAGTGGGTCCACTACCATGTAGTCTGAGGTGATCACTCCTAATTGGTCAAAGGCTTGTGATGTGGAGATTTGTCAGAGCAGGCCCAAGGTGTTGTCTTTCTTCAAGATCTGATGGTTGTCTTATGATCTGATGGAATATTCTTATCCCATGTGATCATATGCCAATCATTGATCTTACTTCATTGCCAGGGCTTTGTCAGGTGGGTCCTCATGTTCTGACATGCTCACGTTTCATTGGATGGTTGGATGATGATAGGGATTTTTTAGTGGGGCCGTTGTCAGAAGATCTGTAGGGATGCCAGTAAAATAAAGATCTATGGTTGTCTTATAATCACATGGAATCTTCTAAGCTTTTGAGATTATAAGACAGTCGTTTGATCTTCCAGGTGTTTAGGCTGATGTCTTGTGGGTCCGTCTGACATGGTTAAATCTTATTGGTTGCTAGGTATTACAGCTGGCATCTATCAGTGGGTCTAGAATTCTTAAGTGAGGTGGCAAAAGGTATAAGGTCTATGGCTGGCACATGATCTGAAAGAATCTTATGAGGCCATGAGATCATGCGACAGCCGTCAGATGGGTCCAAGCTTGTAAGTATAGTCGTGTGATCTCCAAAAAATCTTTCAGGGACTTGGTGACTATCAAAGTGGGATAAAAGCTCAGTCACGTAATCACCAAATTAGGCTAGGGTTAATTAAAACATCAAGTGATTCAGTGACTAAAGGGAAAGGAGGGCCCAAGGTTAAATAAAGGGTTAAGGTTAAGAATATAAGCGGTGCCCGAGTAAAATAGAGGATCTGATGGCTATGTTTTAAAAGACCAATCAACTTTGAATGCCAATCGTAGATGAAGAAAATTTAGCACCACATGTGACTGTTTAATCAATTTTTAAATTCAAATATCTGGAGTACCAGATTTGAATCGTTATGGCAAGCCCAAGTTGTAGAAAGGTAGATAGATCAAGGTGGCTTGTCTATAGTAGATACAGTACAAAGATGGACATGCAAAAATGATATCTAATCAGTTGGGATATTTTCATGGACATTATGATCAGAATTGATAGAATTAGGGTTGGCTATTATTTTATGAAAATCTATGTAACCCTAATTAGGTTTATTTTGCTCCTACCTATGTGCATTGAGGAGATGTATATATTAGTTTTTTGGAGCTTTTGAAACTCAGAATTTACATTTTGTAAAAGAGAGATTTTCTTTCTGAGGAGTTATCCGAGGCATTCTTTCTACTCTCTAGCTTTTGCATCTTGTAACCTTTCATTGATGTTTAGATATTGCAAAGGTGCTTTGTGACATTCTTTATGTCCCTATACCTTCTTGTCTAAATTTTCTCTTATTGAGTTAAGTATATGTATGTTTTCAATAATATCTTAGGGTTCCTGATCCCTCTTTCTTTCTGTAATTCATGTGTATTCTTGTGGGTGATTTGATTTGAATGATCTTGTAGGTATACTTTAACCCCCTAACAATCTGTCTCATTCCTATACCTATTTGTAGAAGTGGATGTTTGTTTGCAAGTTATAGATTGTGTCCAATTCTTAGGAACACTATTGTTTGTGAAATTCTCTCTTTCCCTGAATAGCCTCTTTCTATTGCAGACCCTTATATGAAATATTGATGCAAGCCTATTCAATAAGTTGTGATCTCTTAGACCTGAGTTTGTGCACTAATTTCATCCTCTATACTATAATTCATCCCATCATTTTGGTGTATCACCTAGTAAGATAGTTTGCTTTCAGTTATTTCCCTTTCATGCATTCCTTCTCCCCCTTTTCCCCTCAAGAATTTACTTTCCTGTCAAGAAGAAAATTAAGGTGATTATCCAAGAGGAACCAGCCTAGAACCTGGAGGTCTCATCTTAGTTAGCATAGGTCCCACAACCTAGAGATGATTCCCATGTTATACTAGGTTATCAAGACCAAGAGAGCTTGAAACAAGGGTGCAAACTTAGTGTATAATAGTAACAACCTTTGAGATGAGCCCAACTCATCGATCAGAGCTAGCTCACCAATCTGATCGAGCTAGCTAATTTGAGCCTAGTCATCGATCTGAGCTAGCAAGATGCCTCTCAAGAATCAAGTTCAAGAACTTCTCCACCAATGAGTTGTCCTTAAGATGTGAACTTGCATCTAGATTAGGACTTGTGGCCTGTACAAGCCAATGTCGTGAAAACCTCCTACGTATATGCAACCAATGCATCTCATAGTCTGACATAGTTCTGAACTAGCTCATTGCACCACCATCTCACACATGTTCCAAGTCTCTCATTGAAAAGTCCCCAACTTACCATTCCTATACCTAGTTGATTTCACCTTAGATTGAGTCCCCAACAAGATCCAATGCCACTCTACACAAAGAAGTCCATGCTACTCTGTGTAGCTTGAATGACACCTTGACTCAACTCTAAACCTTACCCAAGCCACAACTATGAGAAACTCATTGCACAACCCCATGAATGCTCCTTAGATCAAGTCCTTGACATGACTCTACTCCTGAGTACACCAAAAAACTCTTTTGTTACACCTTGAATCAAGTCCCTTATATGTCAGTTCAATTCAGTCGATGTGTCAACTCTATTTCTAGTATGAGGTGATCTTGTCACATCAACACTGTGCCCATCCATTGTAAGTTAGCCACACTACCACAAAGTGATCCAATGGTCATTATGAAATGAACCCTATCACATCAAGCCATGTTGGTCTATTTCAAGTCAACCTTATTGCCATGAAGGCATCCCAATGGTAACTAGTCAGATCACATCAAATGATGTTCACCTCAATCTGTGCCAACTCATTCAAACTTGGATCACCTCGATCCAATATGTAGAACAATACTTGATGATAATTCTACCAACTCATCACCAAGTCAATGCAAAGTGTCAAGCTATAATGATGACTAGTCCGTTGAGTCATCACTGAAGTCACCAAAGTGACTCAGATTGATGAAGTCACTAAATTGACTCAGATCAACAGAGTTACCAAGGTAACTCAAATCACCGAAGCTTCCAAATTGACTCAGATTGCTGGAGTCGACAAGGTAACTCAGATCACCAAAGTTACCAAATTAGCTTAGATCACTTGAGTCACCAAGGTAACTTGGATCACTAGAGTCAACAAAGTGACTTAGATCTTTAGGGTTGTAATAGGGTAGGTGTTTTTTGCATATGTAACAACCTTTGAGATATGCCATAACTATGAGCAACTCACCGTACAACCCCATGAATGCTCCTCGAATCAAGTCCCTGACAAGACCGTACTCTGTAGTGCACCAAGAAACTCCTTTGTTATACCTTAGATCGAGCCCCTTACATGTCTACTCAAGTTAATCAGATTGTCAGCTCCATTTCTAATATGAGGTGACCTTGTCACATCAACACTATGCTCATTTGTTGCACGTCAGCCATACCGCCATGAAGTCATCCAATGGTCATTATGAAATGACCCTTGTCACATCAAATCATGTTCATCCATTTCAAGTCAGCCCTATTTCCATGAAGGCATCCCAATGGTTACAATGAAATTACTCTAGGTCATTTCAACACTGCATCCAACGATAACCAGGTAGACAACATCAAATGATGTTCACCTCGATCCATGTCAACCCATTCAAACTTGGATCACCTCTATCCAATATGTAGAGCAGTACTTGATGACAAGTCGTCCAACTCATCACTAAGTCAATGTTGAATATCGAGCTATAATGATGACCAGTCCATTGAGTCATCACTGAAGTTTCCAAAGTGACTCAGATCGATGGAGTTACCAAATTGACTCAGATCATCGGAGTCACCAAGGTAACTCAGATCACTGGAGTCACCAAATTGACTTGGATCACTAAAGTCACCAAGGTAACTTGAATCACCAGAGTCGCCAAATTAGCTTAAATAGCTTGAGTCACCAAGGTAACTCAGATCACTAGAGTTAGCAAAGTGACCCAAATATCTAGGGTTGTAATAGGGTAGGTGTTGTTCATAGATATAATGACCTATGAGATGAGCCCAACTCATTGATCAGAGCTAGCTCTCTAATTTGAGTTAGATCTCTAATCTGAGCTAGCTCTTTGATTTGATCCAGCTCTCTGATCTGAGCCAACTCTCTGATCTGAGCCAACTCTCTAATTTGAGCCAGCTCTCTGATTTGAGCAAGCTCATTAATCTTAGTATTTTGATAGATTTTAATATTTTGTGAGCTCTCTATGTCGGCAAACATTTCTATGGAAGAGCGAGACTTTGACTAATAACTTATATAGGGTACGTGTTGTTCATGGATATAACAACCTCTGAGATGAGCCCAGCACACCAATCCAAGCTAGCTCATCGAGCTGAGTATTTTTTGTTACCTATTCACGTCAAAAAACATTTCTATGAATGAGCAAGACTCGAACTAATAACTTATATAAGGGAGGTTTGTTTGCAAATGTAAGGACCTTTGAGATCAGACCTAATCTGAGTCATCTCACTGATTCAAGCCAGCTTGTTGAGCTGAGTCTTTTACAAGATTTAAATTTTTTGTGACCTATCATGGTTGGCGAGCATTTCTATGGGGGAGCAAGACTTGGACTAATAACTTATATAGGGGAGGTGTTGTTGGTGGATGTTGTAAAGAAACTCAGGTACAGAAATAGCTTCCTACGCTAATCTCTATAGGAGAGTATTGTGCAAATTCTTATAAATCCTTACAATTTTAGATCTGTTAACTACTTTAACAAAGATATTGCAACCACATACAATGCATACAGAAAAATAGAGAATGACACAATGATATACCCTGGGGAAAACCTTTCGGTAAAAAACCCCAGCACTCCAAAACTTGCACAATGTATTATCTTCAACACAAATATTACAATACACTTACAATGCAAGTTCTTTCAGGAAATGAGAGACAAAGCCAACAAGACTTAAATTTTTGTTATTACTCTCCCATAGGAGCAGCATCATATATATAGACTCCTCTAGACCCAAAAATAGGCACAACCACCAAGACCCATGAACAAAGCCACATGTACATAGTTATTACATGCAATCCCAAGAATAGGCGTCCATCCCTAGAATAGACTATGACAACTTGTCATAGAATCCACCAAAAATAATGGTCACAAGAGAAGTGTAAGAGAATCTATCGTACCAACCTATTTTTGGCATATTCTCTTACACACACCAACCACTTCTTCTTGGGCACCCAAGTAGGCCCAAGTCATAAGATGCTCTTACACCTGTCATAGCACATTCCTTAAATAGTTCTTATGCATCATAGGAATCCATCATGACCATTTTAGTCATGATCTCCTTACGCACAAGATGTCGACACATCAAGTGGAGTGACACATCAACATGCCAACTAGACATGTACACTCACACTTAATCACATTATTTGCAAAAAATACATTTACAAAACAAATAATAAGAATAGGAATTATCCAAGGTTGAGACACCTTATTCCTAACATTCTCCCACTTGTCGAACACCTTGTAAGAGCAACAAGAACATAACAGGAACTTTAATTGCTATAGGCCAAAAGGCCCATAGACTCCGAACACCATCTGAACTTCTCAGTGCCCACTAGTTTCATTAATGCATCTGCAACATTCTTCACAGTATCTACCTTCTCCAAATTTACCTTTCCATCTTCCACCATATCTCTCACAAAGTGAAACTGCACATCAATGTGCTTCGTTTTGGCATGGAAAGTTGGATTCTTTGCAAGGCAAATAGCGCTCTTACTGTAACACCAAATAGTAATTTGTTCTGCATCAACACCAACATCAGAACACAATCTTCTAAGCCAAATGGATTCTTTACAAGCATGAGTAGCAGCCATGTACTCAGCTTCTATAGTGGACAAAGCAACCACAGGTTGTTGCTTACTCATCCAACTGATGGCACCACCAAACATAATGAACACATAAGCACTGGTGGATCTCCTACTGTCAATATCACCTGCCCAATCTGAATCCACAAACCCATGAATGCAAACTAAATGCGGAGATCTAGAAGAGTTACCATGATAACATATGGAGTAATATGATGTACCCTCAAATATCTGAATACTCGCTTAACTGCATCCCAATGTACCCGTCTAGGATTAGCCATAAACTGACTCAGGACTCCCACTACTTGGGCAATGTCTGGTCTAGTATAGATCATAGCATACATAAGACTACCAACTGCACTAGCATAAGATACTCTACTCATTTCCTCTACCTCACTAGGAGATTTTGGACAATCATCTACAGATAACTTTGTTCCCACAGAAATAGGAACACATAGTGGTCTACAATCTGCCATGCTAAACCTATCCACCACAGACTTCACATACTTACTCTGACTCAACCAAAGTTTTTTGTTAGACCTGTCTCTACTAATTTTCATACCCAAGATGTACCTAGCTGCCCCAAGATCTTTCATCTCAAACTATGCTGACAACTGAGATTTAAAATCAGAAATCATACCCTTACCCTTCCCAAATAGCAACATATCATCAACATATAATGCAACAATAAGAAGGTGATCATTTTCAACTCTGAAATAAACACAATGATCTGATTTTGATCTTACAAATCCAATTGACAACACAAAGGCATCAAACTTAAGGTACCACATCCTAGGAGATTGCTTCAAACCATATAGAGATTTCTTTAATCTGCAAACTAAGGATTCTTTACCTTTAACAATGTAGTGCTCAGGCTGTGACATATAAATCTCTTCCTCCAAATCACCATGAAGGAAAGTTGTTTTCACATCCATCTATTCTATCTCTAAATCATATGATGCAACAAGAGATAACAAAAATCTAATGGATGTCAACTTTGCAACAGGAGAGAATATTTCACCATAATCTATTCCCTCTACCTGTGAATACCCCTTTGCAACCAATCTAGCTTTATGCCTTTCAACACTGCCATCTGCACAAAATTTCTTCTTGAACACCCATTTACAGCCAATAGATTTTCTCCCTTTAGGCAAAGGTACAAGGTCCCAAGTTTTATTTTTCTCCAATGAAGCCATCTCATCATCCATAGCCTCAATCTAGGAACCTGCATCTTCCATGCCCAAAGCCTCTTTCACAGATCTAGGCTCATCAATGTTAGTAATCAAAGAAAAGGCACAACTGGAATCTAACATATAATAACCAAACCTTTCTGGTTGCTTTCTTTCTCTTGTGGATCTCCTCAAGGGCTGAGGTTGAGGTTTTTCTTCCTCTTCTTCCAAACTATTAGAGCTGCTAGAGCTCTCCTCATCATTAGACCCAACATGGTCTCTCTGTTCAGTCTTCTCAAGGGTAGGAGGTAACTGAACAACATCTTTTTTGTTTTCTTTTTCATCTGGTTGTAGCACAATAGGAGAAGATGTTAGCTCTTTGAAAATAACATTTCTACTATACAACACCTTACTAGTCACAAGATCCCAAAGCTTGTATCCTTTCACACTAGCACTATATCCGATGAAAATACATTTAACAGCTTTGTTTTCCAACTTAGATCTTTTCTCCTTTGGAACATGTGCATAAGCTTCACAACCAAAAACATGAAGATTTCTAATTGAAGGCTTCTTACCAGACCACACCTCCATTGGTGTCATACCAGCAAGGGCTAATGTAGGAGATCTGTTAACCAGATAGCAAGCAGTGGCCATAGCTTCAGCCCAAAACCTTTGTTCTAAACCAGCTCCACTAAGCATACTCCTAGCCTTCTCCATCAGTGTCCTGTTCATTCTCTCTGCAACTCCATTTTGCTGTGGGGTATAAGGAGTTGTCTTATGCCTCTTGATACCTTGTTCTTTACAGAACTGTTCAAACTCTACTGAGCAAAACTCACCACCATTGTCAATTCTCACACACTTAATCTTCTTACTAGTCTGATTCTCTACAAGAGCTTTAAATTCCTTGAACCGACTAAAGATTTGTGTCTTAATTTTAAGGAAATAAATCCATGTCCTTCTACTATAATCATCTATGAAAGATATAAAAAATATAGACTTGGAGATTGAAGGAACTTTTACAGGACCAAATACATTAGAATGAATAAGATCCAAAACATCAGAAGATTTGTGAGAACTAGATTAAAACTGAACATGATTTTGTTTACCATAGACACAGTGTTTGCAGAAGTCAAACTCGAGATTGTAATCATTTAACCCCTCAACAAGATTTTTATTTTTCAGGGTTCTGAGACCCTTTTCACCAATGTGGCCAAATCTCATATGCCACAACATTGTCTTTTCTGCAGGAAGCTTACCTTCCAAAGTGTTTGCACTACCATCAGAACCAATAGCCATAGACTTCTTCACTACTTGTTTAGATGGTGAGGATGAAGAACTATTACATAGAGGAATACATGCATCTAGCTAAAATAAGGTACCTCTCCTAGTACCCCTTGCAAGCACTATCGATCCTCTGATCATCTTGCATCCTTCTTTCAAAAAAACAACTTGCACACCTACATCATTCAGCATACTTATAGATAATAGGTTTCATGCCAAACCTAGAATGTGCATAACTCCATTGATTCCCTTTACTCATCCATCAAGAAATTTGATAGTGACCCTTCCACATCCAACTATCTTTAGGTGAGAATCATCACCCAAGTACACCTTTCCACCATCGAACTCTTCATATTTTGAGAACCAGTTTTGATGAGAGGTCATGTGAAAAGATGCACCCGAGTCAACCAACCACACATCATCAGATGCATGGGCTGCCAAAGCTATGATGAATGCATCGCCATCTTCTTGAGATCTTTCTGAAGCTGAATCTAAACCTTTCTTCTTCTTCTTCAGCTCTTTACAGTCTTTACGGAAGTGCCCAAATTTATCACAGTTCCAACATTTTTCCTTGGACTTATTGGAAGTCTTTGACTTCCCACAAGATTTGGATCTACCCTTATTGTCAGACTTATTGTCATTTTTCTTCCCTCTTTCAGTGTAGCTCCCACGAACAATAAGGGCTTCTTTTTTTGAAATGGAAGCCTTTCTCCACATGTCCTTTGATAGTAGTGAAGACACCACATCATCCATTTTGAAGGTGACTAAAGTGCTTCTGAGAGCCATCACAAGATGGTCCCATGAATCTGGTAAAGAAAACAAAAGTGTGTAGCAATGATCCTCCTCCTCTAACTTGACACTAGCTGATGTCAATTGTGCAGCCAATAGATTAAATGCATTTAAATGATCCGTTAAGGATCCACCTTCCTCCATTCACAAAGAGTACAACTTCTTCCTCAGGAACAACTTGTTCACCAGAGATTTGGCCTGATACATGACCACAAGTCTTTCCCACAAACTATTTGCAGTTTTCTCATCTAGAACATTCAGAAGGACTACATCGGTTAAATAGAGTCTTATGAGACCCTTAGCTTTATGGTCTTTGATATCCCAATCTTCTTGAGCTATAGTTGCTGGTCTTGTAGCACTTGAAGTCACTTCCCAAAGGTCATGATCTTCCAACATGTCTTCCATCTTGAGTTTCCACAACTCGAAATTAGTGCCATTAAATTTCTCCACCTCCATTCTTCCATATGATGAACTTGCCATCTCAATCTACAAATAAAATTCAGAATGCTCTACAAAAAGCTCCCACTCAAACTTGAGATCAGCTCAAAAAACCCTACCCAATAACTAGGATCAAAAGTTGATCAAGCTCTAATACCACTTGTAAGGAAACTCAAGTGTGGAAACAACTTCCTACGCTAATCTCTATAGGAGAGTATTGTGCAAATTCTTATAAATCCTTACAATTTCAGATTTGTTAACTACTTTAACAAAGATATTGCAACCACATACAATGCATATAGAAAAATAGAGAATGACACAATGATATACCTTGGGGAAAACCTTTTGATAAAAAACCCCAGCACTCTAAAACCTGCACAATGTATTATCTTCAACACAAAGATTACAATACACTTGCAATGCAAGTTCTTTTAGGAAATGAGAGACAAAGCCAACAAGACTTAAATTTCTGTTATTACTCTCCCATAGGAGTAGCATCATATATATAGACTCCTTTGGACCCAAAAATAGGCACAACCACCAAGACCCATGCACAAAGCCACATGTACACAATTGTTACATGTAATCCCAAGAATAGGTGTCCATCCCTAGAATAGACTATGACAGCTTATCATAGAATCTACCAAAAATAACGGTCACAAGAGAAGTGTAAGAGAATCTGTCATACCAACCTATTTTTGGCATGTTCTCTTACACACACCAACCACTTCTTCTTGGGTGCCCAAATAGGCCCAAGTCATAAGATGCTCTTACACCTATCATAGCACATTCCTTAAATAGTTCTTACGCGTCATAGGAATCTGTCATGACCATTTCAGTCATGATCTCCTTATGCACAAGATGCCAACACACCAAGTGGAGTGACACATCAACATGCCAACTAGACATGTACACTCACACTTATTTACATTATTTGTAAAAAATACATTTACAAAACAAATAATAAGAATAGGAATTATCCAAGGTTGAGACACCTTATTCCTAACAGATGTAAGGATCTTTGAGATGAGACTCAAGCTAGAATAGATTCTAGTGCACATTGTCTGCCCCTAGTGTGTCACTTTATCTTCTGATCCATGAGTGCACAATATCATAAGGATGCATTACATTGTGAATGTTTCCTATGATTGATTTGCTAGCTCTCTACAGATATGTTGGATATGCCATTTGATACCTGAATGCTATGCATGGGTTCATGCATAGATGATTTGAGCTGAGCTTAAGGATGTTGAGTTCTCAAGTGAATATGAATAGGTGAGTTTTTCTATGGAGTAGAACTTGGGAATGCATGATGGATTGAGCTCATCTTGTGGATCCAAGCTAGCTCATCGATTTGATCTAGCTCATCGATCCAAGCCAACTTGCCAATCAAAGCCAGCTCATCAATCTGAGCCAGCTCGTTGAGCTGAGTCTTTTATGAGATTTAAATTTTTTGTGACGTATCAGCATCAGTGAGCATTTCTATGGGGGAGCAAGACTCAGAATAATAAATTATATAGGGGAGGTGTTGTTGGTGGATGTAAGGATCTTTGAGATGAGACCTAAGTTGGAATAGATTCTAGTGCGCTTTGTGATTTGAGCTGAGCTAAAGGATATTGAGTTCTCAAGTGAATACAAATAGGTGAGTTGTTCTATGGAGTAGAACTTAGGAATACATGATGGATTGAGCTCATCTCACAGATCTGAGGCAGCTCATTGATCCGAGCCAGCTCACTAATCTGAGCCAGCTTGTTGATCCGAGCCAACTCATCGAGCTGAGTCTTTTATGAGATTTAAATTTTTTGTGACCTATCGGCGTTGGTGAGAATTTATACAGGGGAGAAAGACTCAAACTAATAACTTATATAGGGGAGGTGTTGTTGGTGGATGTAAGGATCTTTGAGATGAGACTCGAGTTGGAATAGATTCTAGTGCGCATTGTGATTCAACCTAAGCTAAAGGATATTGAGTTCTCAAGTGAATACAAATAGGTGAGTTGTTCTATGGAGTAGAACATGGGAATGCATGATGGATTGAGCTTAGCTCACTGATCCGAGCCAGCTCACCAAGCTGATTCTTTTACAAGATTTTAATTTTTTGTGACTTATCAGTGTCGGTGAGTATTTCTACGGGGGAGAAAGACTTAGACTAATAACTTATATAGGGGAGGTGTTGTTGGTGGATGTAAGGATCTTTGAGATGAGACCCGATATGGAATGGAGTCTAGTGCACATTGTGATTTGAGCCAATCTAAAGGATGTTGAGTTCTCAACTTAATACAAATAGGTAAGTTGTTCTATGGAGTAGAACACGAGAATGCATGATGAATTGAGCTCAGCTCACAAATTTGAGCTAGCTTGTCGATCTGATCCAGCTCACTGATCTGAGCTAGCTTGTTGATCTGAGCCAGCTCACCTATCTGAGCCAGTTTGTCAATCTAAGCTAGCTCACTGATCTGAGCCAGCTCATCGAGCTAATTCTTTTATGAGATTTAAAGTTTTTGTGACCTATCGGTGTCAGTGAGCATTTCTACAGGGGAACAAGACTCAAACTAATAACTTATATAGGGGATCTCATGGGCTTTGGCCAAGACCCATGTGGTACTATGATTCACCTCAATGCAAGGCAAATCTAGACTATGCCTTCACCAAAATGCTATGTGAAAGAACAAATGATCTGATTCAAATAAGTCCCAAAATGAAATCCACTAAGTCTATGCACCAGAATAGAAAGCAAATAACATGGACCAAGAAGATATGTAGGTGCAGCCCCAAAGTCACTCATCAATTGATCTCTCAAATCCAATTACAAGTCTACTCGGCTGAGTGTCTAAAAACACTAGCTTGCCCTTAAAGATAAAATGCTAAATTGACTTAGCATGAATTATTACAATGCAATGCAATCCCAGATCACAATCACAAATCTACTCCAAGTCTTTGCAACAAAGTAAGATCACACTTCTACTCTACTCCTTCAGTGGAAACCTTGTCACTCCATGAATCCACCACTATTGATGCCAAAGAGTGAGCAAGGCCTATACCTTTATACTAAAATGTCCTTTGATCATGTGCACCCAGATTTAGGTCTGTACCCAAAAGATATCAGCACACTAAATCAATGCAATGCATAAAGATTAACTCTACTGCCTCTAATAGTCAAATATCTAATGACTTGATTACATCTCCAATGCAATGTGCATCACATGTTATCACAAATGCCTTATGTTGATGCTGCTAGCTCACAAAAGAAGTCCACTCACCTAGAGCGTTCCTCCAAGTATCCATTGCACATCTTTAATTCTATAAGGCATAAATCTATTTGGCCCAAGTGAAACACTTAACCAACTCACAAATAAAACAAGTCACACTCAAATGCCCCGTTCAAGTTGGCCCATCTGCATACCGAATACTTCAAGTTGGCCCACAAACAAGAAAAATCCAAGTCAGCTCCAAATCTACACTTCCAATGTCAGCTCGACCAAGTCGCTCTTCCAAACAGCTAAGGAAAATCACCTTGATGAATAATGCATCTACTCAACAAGAAATATTTAGCAACTATCCAAGTCACCCAACTCAGATCCAATAAGTCACCAAATCTATGCAAGGTCTAGCCCTGTTACATCCTCCCCCAGTAAAACAAGAGGCAACATCCTTGACACTTGCAGCACCCCTAGACCAAATGATGCCACGAGAGGTCGATCCCAAAGAGATCACTCAAGAAGAGTTGAGTTCCCCTTGTGAAGGAACCCAATCAACTCCTCAACTACATGTTGTTGCTAATCACCCCAAGTCCAATCTCCCTTCAAGAATTCCAACAAAGGATCAATGACCTTAGAATAGCCCGCAAAGAAACCTCTACAAAAGCTAGCCGCACCAAGAAGCCACCGCAAGTCATGAACATTTTTTATTTTCCCATGAGCTCAAACTGTCAAAATTGCTCTAATCTGACTTAGATCAGGAAGCACAAAGTCATCCATATAGAGCAATTTGCACTGCTTAAAATCTTCTACGGCAAAATGACTTCTTGTTCAAAAGACATCTTGCACACAACTCAAAGAAGTCATTGTTGATGTTGAATCACCATCAGTCACAGTAGGAATGAAACATGTATGCTCCACATCCAAGATCATGATGCATCTCCAACAAGGAGCAATGATCACTCTAGCTCATCTCAAGAAGTCTTGACCCAAGATCAAGTCATAATGATCCATCTCTAAAGCCACCAAATTGATAGATTGCTGCCAAGCACCCACTCACAAAGAAACATTGTAGATCACACCTCAAACAGGCTGAGAGGCATCCAATGTCTCACAAGTCACATCCAACAACTCAATTTGCAATCCAAGAATCTTTTCTCTATCCAATGAAACAAAGTTGTGTGTCATGCCAGAATTGATCAAGGCCTTAATCTTGCTCCCCTTCAAGATTACCTCAACAAAGCACAACTCAGGCCAATCATAAGCCCTCAAAAATGGTCCAAATCTAGGACTCAAATGAAAAGTGTTGATCACCAACACTCCTACTCTCAGCATTGACTCATCTTTAGACAACATCACATTGATCCACATCTAATTTGGATATTCTTTAGCAAAGTGATTAGGCTTGCCATAGAGAAAACAATCCTGATTCTACTTCTTCTCCTTCTCTTCATGCACAGGCCTAGTTTCATCTGACTTGTGCTTCTTTGACTTCCTATCACCATTCCACTTGTCATCTTTTAGATGAAAGTGTTGCACATTATCAGATCTAGCTCCCCAAACCTGATTGCTACATCACCCTTATAGTCGAGAAATCCATTTGCAACAGTGATTGCCTTGGCCAAAGACTGCACCTTATGTCACCTAAGTTCCTTGGCTGCCCAAGGCTATAGGTTCCACATGAAAATGAAGAGCTTCTTGAAATCTCCCAATTTATCATATTCCAAGTCCAACACTCAAAATTCATTGACATACTCTCAGACCATGCTAGTGTTCTTCATCTGATTGAAGCATGTTCGGACAACCCAATTAGAGTTCCTAGGATGGAACTAATCAAAAAGTGCTCCCTTCAAATCAGCCCAAGTCTTGATAACTCTGACTTGCTTCCTAGCTCGCTCATTAGCCAAATGTGTCTGCCACCACAACTTTGCACTTCCAATCAAGAAAGAGGTAACCTTCTTGATCTGCATCTCATCGAACAAGTTGGTCACTCTAGATAGGTACTCCTCCACATCCTAGAATAAGTTATCCAAGGCTTTGTCATTGCGATCTCCATCATAAGATCTGATCTCCTCTGAAGCCTTTTGTCCATTCTTTCCACCTTGCAGCATCGAATGATGAAGAGATTGGCCCTCCTTCAATAACTTGACCTCCTTGTGCAATGCTTCCAACTACCTTGCCAACCTTGAAATCTCCTCAATCAATCACTCATCAAGGTTGTAGCTTTCCAAAGCCTCTAGTTGCATCTCATGATCCTACAGCCAATCCTTATGCTTCATGTTTCCATGAATAGCTTAGCTCATCTCCATGGGTTGAGACTATTCCACATCATACTAACTATTTTCATTAGCCATAGTGCAACACCAAGGATCAAATCCACAATTAACTAGCTCAATCCAACATCGAACAAGATCCACAACACACCACTCTGAAATCCAATTTCGGATCATCTCTGATACCAACTGTCATGGGCTTTGGGACAAGACCCATGTGGCACTATGATTCACCTCAATGCAAGGCAAATCTAGACTATGCCTTCACCAAAATGCTATGCAAAAGTACAAATGATCTGATCCAAATAAGTCCCAAAATGAAATCCACTAAGTTGATGCACTAGAATAGCAAGCAAATATCACAAACCAAGAAGATATGTGGGTGCAGCCCCAAAGTCACTCATCAATTGATCTCTCAAATCCAATTACAAGTCTACTCAGCTGAGTGTCCAAAAACACTAGCTCACCCTTAAAGATAAAATGCTAAACAAACTTAGCATGAATTATTACAATGCAATGCAATCCTAGATCGCAATCACAAATCTGCTCCAAGTTTTCACAACAAAGGAAGATCACACTTCTTTGCTCCTTCAATGAAAACCTCATCACTCCATGAATCCACCACCGCTAATGCCAAAGAGTGAGCAAGGCCTCTTCCTTTATATTAAAATGTCCTTAGATCATGCACGCCCAGATTTAGGTCCACACCCAAAAGATATTGACACACTAAATCAATGCAACTCATAAAGATTAACTCTGCTACCTCCAACGGTCAAATCTCTAACAGATCAATTACATCTCCAATGCAATGCACATCACATGTTACTACAAATGCATCATGTTGATGCCACCGATGATACCACCAACTCACAAAAGAAATCCACTTGCCAAGAGTGTTCCTCCAAGTATCTATTGCACATCTTTAATTCTCCAACACACAAATCCAATCAGCCCAAGTGAAACACTTAACCAACTCACAAATAAAACAAGTCACACTCAAATGCCCCATTTAAGTTAGCCCATTTGCATATAGAATACTTCAAGTTGGCCCATGAACAAGCAAAATCCAAGTCGGCTCCAAATCTACACTTCCAATGTCGGCTCGACCAAGCGCTCCTCCAAATAGCTAAGGCAAATCACCTCAATGAATGATGCATCCACCCAACAAGAAATATTTGGGACCTATCCAAGTCACCGAACTCGGATCCAACAAGTCACCAAATTGATGCAAGGTCTAGCCCCATTATAGGGGAGGTGTTGTTGGTGGATGGAAGGATCTTTGAGATGAGACCTAAGCTGGAATAGATTCTAGTGCATGTTGTGATTTGAGCTGAGCTAAAGGATGTTGAGTTCTCAAGTGAATACTAATAGGTGAGTTTTTCTATGGAGTAGAACACGGGAATGCATGATGGATTGAGCTTAGCTCACCCACCCAAGCTAGCTCATCAATCCGAGCCAGCTCATCGATCCAAGCTAGCCCATCGAGCTGAATCTTTTAAAAGATTTAAATATTTTGTGACCTTTCAACATCAGTGAGAATTTCTATGGGGGAGAAAGACTCAGACTAATAACTTATATAGGGGAGGTGTTGTTGGTGAATGAAAGGATCTTTGAGATGATACCCAAGCTAGAATGGATTCTAGTGCACATTGTGATTCGAGCTGAGCTAAAGGATGTTCAGTTCTCAAGTGACTACAAAGAGGTGAGTCATTCTATGAAGTAGAACATGGGAATGCATGATGGAATGAGCTAGCTCTTCGATCTGAGCCAGCTCGCTGATCCGAGCCATGGGTATGTAGGTAGTTTTCATGAGATTGGCTCGTCTGGGCCACAAGTCAAACACTAATTCTCTTAGAGGGTCATGAAGCTACCCACTTTCTATGCGGTGGCTCCCCAAGGTCAAGTCTTCTGGATCACGCAATGGGCATAAGTTGGAAAATGGTTCGGTAGTGGTGCTCGATCCAATGTTTGTCATAGTGACATTGAAGGTGATTTAAGGGTGAGCCCTTGTCTAGTGTTTGGGTCCCTTGGTACAAGCTATTCGATTTGTAGTGTGTGTGAAGCTTTTGGGTTGATATTTGGAAGATTTGAATTTTTTTTGAGCTATTCTCCTCATTTCACCTAATTTTTTTGAAGATTTGAATTATTTGTGAGCTATTCTCCCCATTTCCCTTGATTTTTTGGAAGATTTGGATTTTTTGTGAGTTATTCTCTTCACCTAAAATTTCTACGGAAGAGTAAGACTCAGACTAATAACTTATATAGCGGAGGTGTTGTTTGGGGAAGCTCCCCCATGCCCCTCTAATAGAATCAGTGCTAGTGTGTGGATGGATGAGTAGGTCAGATTTCAAATCAGATCACCAACACTGAGTCTATTAAAGGGGCATGAAGCCACCTGATTGCTATGCAGGGGCTGCCCAAGGTCATGTCTTTTGGGTTTCTTGATGGTGCAAGTCCAAAATGGTTTGGTAGTGGTTATCATTCCAATGTGTCATTGTAGTGACATGGAAGGCAATCTTTGGGTCAGACCCGATCTAGCTTTTGGGTCACTTGGTACAAGTGATTTGCTATGTACCCTCCGTGAACCCTATCTGGGTACCCATTAGCTATGCATTGTCTCTTACATGGCTTGGAACATAGAGATGCAGCCTTCACTGGAAGTAGGCCCAAAATAGTTCCGTGGTTGTGAATGCAGCCACGTATAGCTTTTGGGTTGTTAGGATAGGTGCCCCTTAGAGGGAATTACTGTTGTTGCTCAGATGGTTTTGTAGCTTAGATTTAAAATGTGAGCTTGAGCACTGATTCTATTAGAGGGGAAAAGAGGCCACCCAATAGCTATGTGAGGGCTCCCCTGGGTCATGTCATTTGTGTTACTCGATGGTGCAAGTCAGAGAAGGGTTCAACAGTGGTAGTCATTCCAGCATGTTGTCATAGTGACACAAAATTTGATCTACGGGAGAGCCCCTGTCTAGCTCTTGGGTCGCTTTCTATAGGTGATTGGCTATGAATGTTGTATTAGAATCAGTGCTAATGTTTCAATGGATGCAAAGCTCAGAGATTAATTCACATAATCAGCATGTCTTCTCTTAGAGGGGGATGAAGCTACCTGATTGTTATGCAGGGGCTCTCTAAGGTCAAGTCTTCTTGGTCAAGCGATGGGCATAATTTGGAAAAATGTTCGGTAGTGGTAGTTGATCCAATGTTTGTCGCATTAACATTGAAGTTGATCTAAGGGTGAGCCTTCGTCTAGCGTTTGGGTCACTCAGTACAAGCTATTCAATTTGTAGTGTGTGCTAAGCTTTTGTGTTGATTTTTGGAAGATTTGATTTTTTTGTGAGCTATTCTCTTTGTTTCACTTGATTTTTTGGAAGATTTGAATTTTTTGTGAGCTATTCTCCTCGTTTCACTTGATTTTTTTGAAGATTTGAATTATTTGTGAGCTATTCTCTTTGTTTCCCTTGATTTTTTGGAAGATTTGGATTTTTGGTGATTTATTCTCTTCGTCTCAAATTTCTATGAATGAGCAAGACTCAGACTAATATCTTATATGGGGGAGGTGTTGTTTGTGGAAGATCCCCCATGCCCCTCTAATGGAATCAATGCTGGTGTGCAGATAGATGAGTAGGTCAAATTTCAAATCAGATCACCAACACTTATTCTATTAGAGGGGCATGAAGCCACCTGATTGCTATACGGGGGCTGCACAGGGTCATGTATTTTGGGTCGCTCGATGGTGCAAGTTGGAAATGGTTCGATAGTGGTTTTCATTCCAATGCATTGTCACGATGACATGGAATGCAATATTTGGATCAGCCCCTGTCTAGCTTTTGGATCACTTGGTACAAGAGATTTGCTATGTACCCTCCGTGAACCCTATCCGGGTACCAATTAGCTATGCATTGTCTCTTGCATGACTTGGGATGAAGAGATGCAGCCTTCACTAGAAGTCAGCCCAAAATAGTTCCATGCTTGTGAATATGGCCAGGTATAACTTTTGGGTCATTAGGATAGGTGCCCCTCCAAGAGAATCAATGTTGGTGCTAGAACAGATTTGTAGCTCAGATTTAAAATGTGAGCACCAACACTGATTCTATTGGAGGGGCAAAGAGGCCACCTGATTGTTATGCAAGGGCTCCCTTGGGTTGTGTCTTTTGTTTTACTCGATGGCATAAGTCAGAGAAGGGTTCTATAGCGGTAGTCATTCCAGCGCATCATCATAGTGACATAGAAGTTGATTTGCTGGTGAGCCCCATCTAGCTCTTGGGTCGCTTGCTATAGATGATTAGCTATGAATGTCCTATTAGAATCAGTGCCGATGTTGTGATGGATGTGAAGCTTGGAGATTAAGTTGCATCATCAACACTTGTTCTCTTAGAGGGGTACAAAGATATTCGATTTGTAGTGTGTGCTAAACTTTTCAGTTGATTTTTAGATGATTTGAATTTTTGGTGAGCTATTCTCCTCATTTCACTTGAGTTTTTGTAGTCTCTGGGAAGCTTTTGGGTTGATCTTTAGAAGATTCAAATTTTTGTGAGCTGTTCTCTTCATTTCACTTGATTTTTTTGAAAGATTTGATTTTTGGTGAGGTACTCTCTTTGTTTCACTTGATTTTTTTGGAAGGTTTGAATTTTTTGTGAGCTATTCTTTTCATCATTTGGATAGGTGTGCCCCTCCAAGAGGAGTAGTGGTGGTGTTCAGATGGATTTGTAGCTCAGATTTAAAATGTGAGCACTAGAACTTATTCTATTGGAGGGGCATGAAGCAACCCGATTGCTATGTGGGGGCTCACTTGGGTCATGTCTTTTGGGTCACTTGATGGTGCAAGTCAGAGAAGGGTTCAACAATGGTAGTCATTCCAGCATGTCATCATAGTGATACTGAAGTCGATCTGTGGGCAAGCCCCCATCTAGCTCTTGGGTCGTATCCTATAGGAAGATTTGAATTTTTCATGAGTTATTCTCTTCGTTTCACTTGAATTTTTGCAAGATTTGAAAATTTTTATGTGAGCTATTATCTTCGTTTCACTTGATTTTTTTGAAGATTTGAATTTTTTGTGAGCTATTCTCTTCGTTTCCCTAGATTTTTTTGGAAGACTTGCATATTTTGTGAGCTATTCACTTGAAATTTTGAGAGATTTGAATTTTTTGTGAGCTATTCTCTTTGGCTCAAATTTCTATGGAAGAGAAAGACTTGGACTAATAACTTATATAGGGGAGGTGTTGTTCGCGGAAGCTCCACAATGCCCCTCTAATAGAATAAGTGCTAGTGATCGAACAAATGAGTAGGTCAGATTTCAAATCAGGATTACCAGCACTAATTCTATCAGAGGGGCATGAAGCCACCTGATTTCTATGCGGGGGCTGCCCAAAGTCCTGTCTTTCGGGTCACCTGACGACACAAGTCGGAAAGGTTTTGACAACAGTTGTCATTCCAATGTGTCATCATATTGACATGGAAGGTGATCTTTGAGTCAGTCCCCATATAGCTTTCGAATCACTTTGGTACAAGCAATTTTCTATGTACTTTCTATGAACCCTATTCTGGTACTCGTTAGCTAAGCATTGGCTCTTGCATGCATGGAACAAAGAGATGTGGCCTTCATAGGGATTTGGCCAGAGATAGTTCTATGCTTGTGAATGGAGCCACATATAGCTTTTGAGTCATTTGGGTAGGTGCACCCCTCAAAGAGAATCGGTGCTGGTGCTCGGACAAATTGGTAGCTCAGATTTAAAATCTGAGCACTAGCATTGATTCTATTGGAGGGGTGCACTAGGCCACCCACTTGCTATGCAGGGGCTGTCCAGGGTCGTAACTTTTGGGTCAGTCGACAGTGCAATTCAGAAAGGGTTCGACAGTGGTTGTCATTCCAACGCATCGTCACATTGACAAGAAAGGTGATCTTTGGGTCAGCCCCCGTCTAGCTCTCGGGTTGCTTGGTACAAGCTATTTGCTATGTACCCTCTGTGAACCCTATCTGGGTACCCATTGGCTATGTGTTGGCTCTTGCACATGTGGAACTCAAAGATGCGGCCTTCACTGGGAGTCAGCCTGAAATAGTTACATGCTTGCGAATGGAGCTGCGTATAGCTTTTGGGTCCTTTGGATAGGTGCCCCTCCAAGTGAATTAGTGTTGGTGCTCGGATGGATTTGTGGCTCAGATTTAAAATGTGAGCATTAGCACTAATTCTATTTGAGGGGCATGAAGCCACCCAATTGCTATGCGGGGGTTCCCTTGGGTTGTGTCTTTCGAGTCACTAGATTGTGAAAGTCAGAGAAGGGTTTGACAATGGTAGTCATTCCAGCGCGTCGTCATAGTGATACTAAAGTCAATTTATGGGCGAGCCCCCGTCTAGCTCTTGGGTCCACATGCTACAAGAATATTTGAATTTTTTGTGAGTTATTCTCTTCGTTTCACTTGAATTATTGCAAGATTTGAAGTTTTTGTGAGCTATTCTCTTCGTTTCACTTGAATTTTTGCAAGATTTGAATTTGTTGTGAGCTATTGTCTATGTTTCACTTAAATTTTTGGAAGTTTTGAATTCTTTGTGAGCTATTCTATTTATTTCACTTGATTTTTTGGAAGATTTGAATTTTTTATGAGGTATTCTCTAGGTATCCCTTGATTTTTTTGGAAGACTTGAATTTTTTGTGAGCTATTATTTTCTTCTTTTCACTTGAATGTTTGGAAGTTTTGAATTTTTTGTGATCTATTCTCTTCGTTTCACTTGAATTTTTGGGAGATTTAATTTTTTTGTGAGCTATACTCTTCCTTCCCTTGATTTTTTGGAAGACTTGCATTTTTTGTGAGCTATTCTCTTCGTTTAAATTGAATTTTTGGAAGTTTTGAATTTTTTGTGATCTATTCTCTTCGTTTAACTTGAATTTTTGGGAGATTTGAATTTTTTGTGAGCTATTCTCTCGGCTCAAATTTCTACAAAAGTGCAAGACTCAAACTAATAAGTTATATAGGGGAGGTGTTGTTCGTGGAAGCTCCCCCATTCCCCTCTAATAGAACAGTGTTGGTGATCGGATGGATAAGTAGGTCAGATTTCAAAATAGGATCACCAACACTAATTCTATTAGAGGGGCATGAAGCCACCTAATTGCTATGCAGGGGCTTCCCAAAGTCTTGTCTTTCGGGTCACTCAACGGTGCAAGTTGGAAAGGGTTTGGCAGCGGTTGTCATTCCAATGCATTGTCATAGTCACATGGAAGGTGATCTTCAGGTCAGCCCCCGTCTAGCTTTCGGGTCGCTTTGTTACAAGTGATTTGCTACGTACTTTCTGTGAACCCTATCCGGGTACTCATTGGCTATGCATTGTCTCTTGCATGTGTGGAATGGAGAGATGTGGCCTTCACAAAGAGTTTGCCAGAGATAGTTTTGTGCTTGTGAATGGAGCCGCGTATAGCTTTTGAGTCATTTGGGTAGGTGCGCCCCTCCAAGAGAATCAATGCTGGTGCTCAGATGGATTGGTAGCTCACATTTAAAATCTAAGCACTAGCACTAATTCTATTGGAGGGATGCATTAGGCCACCCACTTTCTATGTGAGGGCTGTCTAGGGTCATAACTTTTGGGTCAGTCAATGTTGCAAGTCAGAAAGGGTTCGACAGTGGTTATCGTTCCAACCCGTCATCATATTGACAAGAAAGGTGATCTTCAGGTCAACCCCCATCTAGCTCCTGGGTCACTTGGTACAAGCTATTTTCTATGTACCCTCTGCAAACCCTATCCAGGTACCCATTGGCTATGCATTGGCCCTTGCACACATGGAACGTAGAGATGCGGCCTTCACTGGGAGTTAGCCTAAAATAGTTCTATGCTTGCGAATGGAGCCATGTATACCTTTTGGGTGGTTTGGATAGGTGCCCCTCCAAGTGAATTAGTGTTGGTGCTCAGATGGATTTGCGGCTCAGATTTAAAATGTGATCACCAGCATTGATTCTATTAGAGGGGCATGAAGCCACCCAATTGCTATGTGGGGGCTCCCCTGGGTTGTGTCTTTTGGGTCACTAGATGACACAAGTTAGAGAAGGGTTTGACAGTGGTAGTCATTCCTGCATGTCATTATAGTGATACTGAAGTTGATCTATGGGTGAGCCTCTGTCTAGCTCTTAGGTCTGTATACCGCAAGAAGATTTGAATTTTGTGAGTTATTCTCTTCATTTTGCTTGAATTTTTGCAAGGTTTGAAGTTTTTGTGAGCTATTCTCTTCGTTTCACTTGAATTTTTGCAAGATTTGAATTTGTTGTGATCTATTCTCTTCATTTCACTTGAATTTTTGGAAGTTTTGAATTTTTTGTGAGCCATTCTCTTTGTTTCACTTGATTTTTTGGAAGATTTGAATTTTTTGTGAGCTATTCTCTTCGTTTCCCTTGATTTTTTTGGAAGTCTTGAATTTTTTGTGAGCTATTATTTTCTTTTTTTCACTTGAATTTTTGGAAGTTTTGAATTTTTTGTGAGCTATTCTCTTCGTTTCACTTGAATTTTTTCAAGATTTGAATTTTTTGTGAGCTATTCTCTTTGTTTCACTTGATTTTTTTGAAGATTTGAATTTTTTGTGAGCTATTCTCTTCGTTTCCCTAGATTATTTTGGAAGACTTACATATTTTGTGAGCTATTCTCTTCATTTCAATTGAATTTTTTGGAAGTTTTGCATTTTTTGTGATCTATTCTCTTCATTGCACTTGAATTTTTGGGAGATTTGATTTTTTTGTGAGCTAATCTCTCTGTTTCCCTTGATTTTTTTGGAAGACTTGCATTTTTTGTGAGCTATTTCCTTTGTTTCAATTGAATTTTTGGAAGTTTTGAATTTTTTGTGATCTATTCTCTTCGTTTCACTTGAATTTTTGGGAGATTTAAATTTTTTGTGAGCTATTCTCTTCGGCTCAAATTTCTATGAAAATGCAAGACTCAGACTAATAACTTATAGAGGGGAGGTGTTATTTGTGGAAGCTCACCGATGCCCCTCTAATAGAATCAGTGCTGGTGATCGAATGAATGAGTAGGTCAGATTTCAAATCAGGATCACCAGCACTAATTCTATCAGAGGGGCATGAAGCTACCTGATTGCTATGTGGGGGTTGCCCAAAGTCTTGTCTTTCGGGTCACCTGACGATGCAAGTCAGAAAGGGTTTGGCAGTGATTGTCATTCAAATGCATCATCACATTGACATGGACGGTGATCTTTGATTTAGCCCCTGTCTAGCTTTCAGGTCACTTTGGTACAAGCAATTTGCTATGTACTTTCAGCGAACTCTATCTGGGTACCCATTAGCTATGTGTTGGCTCTTGCATGCGTGGAATGGAGAGATGTGGCCTTCACAAGGAGTTGGCCAGAGATAGTTCTATTCTTGTGAATGGAGCCACGTATAGCTTTTCGATCATTTGGGTAGGTGTGTCCCTCAAAGAGAATCAATGCTGGTGCTCAGATGGATTGGTAGCTCAGATTTAAAATATGAGCAATAGCACTGATTCTATTAGAGGGATGCATTAGGCCACCTGCTTGCTATGTGGGGGCTGTCCAAGATCTTATCTTTTTGGTCAGTCGACAGTGCAAGTCAGAAAGGGTTTGACAACAGTTATCGTTCCAACGCGTCATCGCATTGACAAGAAAGGTGGTCTTCGGGTCAGCCCCCATCTAGCTCTCAAGTTGCTTGGTACAAGCGATTTTCTATGGACCCTTTGCAAACCCTATCCGAGTACCCATTAGCTATGCATTGGCTCTATCACGCATGGAATGCAAAGATGCAGCCTTCACTAGGACTTGGCTAGAAATAGTTATGTGCTTGTGAATGGAGTCGTATATAGCTTTTGGGTCTTTTGGATAGGTGCCCCTCCAAGAGAATCAGTGTTGGTTCTTAGATAGATTTGTAGCTCAGATTTAAAATGTGAGCACCAACATTGATTCTATTGGAGGGGCATGAAGCCACCCAATTGCTATGTGGGGGCTCCCTTGCATCATGTCTTTTGGGTCACTCGATTGTGCAAGTCAGTCATGGGTTCGATAGCGGTAGTCATTCCAGCATGTTGTCATAGTGATACTGAAGTTGATTTGTCGGTGAGCCCCCATCTAGCTCTTGGGTCGCATGTTGCATGAAGATTTGAATTTTTTGTGAGTTATTCTTTTCATTTTACATGAATTTTTGCAGATTTGAATTTTTTGTGAGCTATTCTCATCATTTCACTTGAATTTTTGGAAGTTTTAAATTTTTGGTGAGCTATTCTCTTTGTTTCACTTGATTTTTTAGAAGATTTGAATTTTTTGTGAGCTATTCTCTTTGTTTCACTTGATTTTTTTTTGGAAGACTTGCATTTTTTGTGAGCTATTCTCTTCGTTTCAATTGAATTTTTGGAAGTTTTGAATTTTTTGTGATCTATTCTCTTCATTTCACTTAAATTTTTGGGAGATTTGAATTTTTTGTGAGAAATTCTCTTCAGCTTAAATTTCTATGGAAGTGAAAAACTTAGACTAATAACTTATATAGGGGAGGTGTTGTTCGCAGAAGCTCCCCCATGCCCCTCTAATAGAATTAGTGTTCGTGATCTAATGGATGAGTAGGTTGGATTTCAAAATGGGATCACATCACTGATTCTATTAGAGGGGTATGAAGCCACCTGATTACTATGCAGGAGCTGCCCAAAGTCCTATCTTTCAGGTCGCTCAATGGTACAAGTTGGAAAGGGTTCAACAGTGGTTGTCATTCCAATGCGTCATCACAATGACATGGAAGGTGACCTTCAGGTCAGCCCCCGTCTAGCTTTCAAGTCACTTTGGTACAAGTGATTTGCTATGTACTTTATGGAAACCTTATCCAGGTACTTGTTAGCTATGCATTGGATCTTGCATGCATGGAATGGAGACATGCGACCTTCATAGGGAGTTGGCCAGAGATAGTTCTGTGCTTGTGAATGGAGCCACATATAGCTTTTGAGTTGTTTGGGTAGGTGTGCCCCTCCAAGAGAATTAGTGCTAGTGCTCGGATGAATTGGTAGCACAAATTTAAAATCTGAGCACTAGCACTCATTCTATTGGAGGGGCGCATTAGGCCACCTGCTTGCTATGTGAGGGTTGTCCAGGGTCGTAACTTTTAGGTCAGTCGACGGTGAAAGTCAAAAAGGGTTTGACAACGGTTTTGTTTACAATGCGTCATTGCATTGACAAGAAAGGTGATCTTTGAGTAAGCTCCCATCTAGCTCCTGAGTTTCTTGGTACAAGCTATTTGCTATATACCCTTCGTGAACCCTATTCAGGTACCCATTGGCTATGCATTGGGTCTTCCATGCGTGGAATGTAGAGATGCGACCTTCACTAGGACTCAGCCTGAAATAGTTCTATGCTTGTGAATGGAGCCATGTATAGCTTTTGGGTGGGTTGGATAGGTGCCCCTCCAAGTGAATCAATGTTGGTGCTCAGACAGATTTGTGGTTCAGAGTTAAAATGTGAGCACCAGCACTGATTCTATTGGAGGGGCATGAAGCCACCAGATTGCTATGCGGGGGCTCCCCTAGGTAATGTCTTTTGGGTCACTGGATGGCACAATTCGGAGAAGGGTTCGATAGCGGTAGTTGTTTTGCACGTCATCATAGTGATACTGAAGTTGATCTATGGGCGAGCCCTCGTCTAGCTCTTGGGTCCACATGCTACAAGAAGATTTGAATTTTGTGAATTATTCTCTTCGTTTCACTTGAATTTTTGCAAGGTTTGAAGTTTTTGTGAGCTATTCTCTTTGTTTCACTTGAATTTTTGCAAGCTTTGAATTTGTTGTGATCTATTCTCTTTGTTTCACTTGAATTTTTGGAAGTTTTGAATTTTTTGTGAGCCATTCTCTTTGTTTCACTTGATTTTTTGGAAGATTTGAATTTTTTGTGAGCTATTCTCTTCATTTCCCTTGATTTTTTTGGAAGTCTTGAATTTTTGTGAGCTATTATTTTCTTCTTTTCACTTGAATTTTTGGAAGTTTTGAATTTTTTGTGAGCTATTCTCTTTGTTTCACTTGAATTTTTTCAAGATTTGAATTTTTTGTGAGCTATTCTCTTGGTTTCACTTGATTTTTTGCAAGATTTGAATTTTTTGTGAGCTATTCTCTTTGTTTCCCTTGATTTTTTTGAAGACTTGCATATTTTGTGAGCTATTCTCTTTGTTTCAATTGAATTTTTGGAAGTTTTATATTTTTTCTGATCTATTCTCTTCGTTTCACTTGAATTTTTGGGAGATTCAATTTTTTTGTGAGCTAATCTCTTCATTTCCTTTGATTTTTTTGGAAGACTTGCATTTTTTTTGAGCTATTCTCTTCGTTTCAATTGAATTTTTGGAAGTTTTGAACTTTTTGTGATCTATTCTCTTCGTTTCACTTGAATTTTTGGGAGATTTGATTTTTTTGTGAGCGATTCTCTTCAGGTCAAATTTCTACGGAAGTGCAAGACTTGGATTTGTAATACCCCAAAAATGGGCTATAGGTTCATTAACCTCCTACATCTTTAATTCAGATGAAATCAACATCAAAGTCCTAACCTAAGGCACATCTGCACATTATCGAATCCTAATTGATTTTATCCTAAATTCTGCATCGAGGAATATTCCTAACAATATTCCTAGTTATCCTAATTATCTTTAATTTAATGATTATTTGGTGATAAATTATATTTATCCTCAAGTTTGATTAATTGAATATTCTAAATATTTAATTAATTAGATTTAATACTGCCACTTAATTATTTAATTACATTTAATTAAATTATTTCTAAATTGTATTGTTTTATTTTGACAATAAATCCAAAATCTCATGACTAATTGATTAAATTCTTCTTTAATTGATTAATGTCTATTGTCAATTTTTAATAATATAGTTTTTGAATAAAGTTTGATTTAATAATT
The DNA here is from genome assembly GCA_027943335.1 of Chamaecyparis obtusa. NCBI lineage: Eukaryota > Viridiplantae > Streptophyta > Pinopsida > Cupressales > Cupressaceae > Chamaecyparis > Chamaecyparis obtusa. The sequence continues at coordinate 2,496,337 of BSBK01000790.1, read as the reverse complement.
GATTAACCCATAAATCAATTAGTTTATTTCAAAAATCAGTTAAGTGAGAATAAATCACTTTATTTTAAAATTTAATTTATAATTAAATCATGCAAAATAAAAAAAGCAGGCAACTAGAAATTAACAATCAATTTTAAAATTGAAACTCAACATCTGATGATGAGTTGAAATTTTATCTAAACTCTATTTTGAGTTAAACATTGCTTTTGCATGATTTATGTGAATTAATTATCTCTGATTTCTTGATAACTCAAAAATCAACCTGAGTTTATCAAGAGTAATTTAAGGCTTTTCTCTTGCATCCTCAAAGCCCTGGATTTCTATAAAATCAAGGCTCAACTCTTCATAATAAAAAAAACCTAAAAATTGCATCCTCACTTTGGCAAATTTGTGACTGAAGAATCAATCTTTTGTGAATCAAGGCTATTGTGAGATTTTCATTTATTGTTTTGAGCATTCATAGTTTCATATCATAATTTTTTTCATATTCATTCATAGCATTCTTAGATTAAATCTACATTCAATCTCAATCTCATTCATATAGCTTAGATTCATATAGTTTCTCATATTATTGCATAGAAAATACAAAAATATAGATTAATCTACATTCACATAGTCTTTCATATTTTGCATTCAAATCCTTTGTTTAGGTGTTTCATTGTCATTGATCTTGATTCTAATATGAGAACATCATACTCGCACCTACTAGAAGGTAGTAAATCGCCTGGTTAGCATAGTTTTAATTACTTGTAAATTTTGGTTTTTGCTAACCTCTAATGTTTTACTGAAGTGTTGTGTCTACAGCTAGGTAAAAAATTGACACACATTTTTGGCACCTACTGTGGGGCCCTGAAATGGGTTTCCCTTCTATTCTATCAATTTTTTTTATTTTTCTATCAAAACTATGATTTTTAATTTTTTGTTCATACTTCTGTACATCTCTATATGGATTCTCATGCGAGATTTTTCATCGTACCACGTGAAGTTTTGCTGGTTTCAGCACTTCCTCATGTGAGACTTCATCTTTTGATGCGTGAGACTATACTTCCTCACGCGGGACCATATCCTGACTCGCACAAGATTTTATTTCAGAGACATAGAATTTGCAGATTTGTAATTTTAGATTATTGATTTCTAACGCTAACGGTTTGTTGTTGATTTATCTTGATTTTGTACTTTCAGATGTGTGCTAAATTTTGGATTGTAGAGCATTGGACCTAAGGTATTCTTCTCAAGCTGATAATATTTTGATTTGGATTAAAATGAACTCTCACGTGTCAAGCTTGTGTGACTTTTCTTTCTTTCATATCATAGACTTCATGTCGGGCTATAAAATGAACATAGATTCTCTTTCTGCTTATCTGTTACACATAGTAAATAGGCCCTATGAATAGTATTTGTGGATGATCTTGAGAGATTGAGCTTCTTTCTCTTGTTTATTTATGTGAAGCTCTTCTTGATGAAAGATCCCCTTGTAGGTAGGGAAGGTACTGAGAGCATCTCATGTTCTACTAGATTCGTGTGTCTTCAACTTTTGATTGATACATTCTCTCTCTAGAGAGGTTGATAGATCATAAGCAGTTAACATCATATATCTTTGTGAGATAATCTTGGTCTTAGCATGTCAGATTAATCTATCTACTTTGTTTTGGTTAAAAGTGAAAAGGCTAGAGGACTATGCTCTGCTCCCTTTTTGGGTAGTATCAGAAACTCAAATCCTTGAATCTGGAACTAGTCACCATGTGGTATCTTTTATGAGTCACCTTTAGAGAGGTTTAACCATAGTGGACATTCCCTTAATTGGGTCAACCACATGGATGGAACCTCAAGCAGTAATAGCCATTTTTGTCATGGTAGCAGTAGTCGCTATATAAATATCTTTGTGGAGGAAATCTTCACAAGTGTGGTCTCTTGTTGGGATGTCAAATGTCCCTAGCAGCTCTTGATTGATTAAATTCTTAGACTATGTCAAAACCCTGATGCGCCTGGATTGGAGTTCGCCCTCTTGAGATCACAAAATTTGTAGAGTCAGATCATTACTACAAACCCTAGTTAGGCCAAATTTTTATTTTTTGTAGGAAAATGTGCGTTATTGAAAAAATTTTAGGAACATACACAAGTAGTATTTATAGGGATTAGCAAAATAAGTCATTATTGCTTGTTCATGCGCAGAGTTGCTTTTGCCCTTGTTCATTGTTTTTAGATGATTGCTTGCTTCCCTTGCTTATTGTTTTGCATGCTTGATATCTTCTTGGTTACTTGAAACAAACTATTACACGGATCTTCAAAATTTGCATAACAATCTGATACTGAAATACTCAAAAATAGCAAAATCTGAGCAAAATTGTCAAACTATGTCCTTTTATCATGCGATATTTCACTTTCTGAGCACTTCTTCACATGAGACAACACATTCTCACATGCAACCTAGTATTTCCTCATGCAAAACAACATTCTCTCACCCAAGCCTGTCTTAAAATTTTCAAAACAAAGAGCTTATTACTGCTAGTTGGTCAAATTTCCATCAATTCTAATTTTTGTCTGAGGTCTGTATGCCTATTTTCCTATTCCACACTATTTGAAACTGCATTTCTAGATTTGAGAAACAAATCTTGGAATCTGTCAAACAAATCATTGTGTCAAAAATAGAGAAAAACTATAAAAAATCCTTTCATTTTCCTAAATTGGTTTCTTGAGTCTTTTTCATCTTGTGTCAAAACCTTGTCAAAATTATCTTCAAAATTCAATATTTTTACTAAACGGCTAAGTGTTGTGAGCTCATGCTTGCCATCTATTGGGTGTCTACCCACACTACTATGGCATAGTATCTTTCACTTACATCTGATCTATTTCTTTAATCACTTAAAATCTTGACAAGGTTGCGTCATTCGATCTTCTTGAATCAGATCTTTCTTCAGTTGTCTTCATCTTTCTTTCTTACCTCACCCAAGGTTAATGGTGGAAACTAGAGCTTCCTCACACAAGAAATCTAGAGAAGCACTTAACACTATACCTTTGACTACTCACAAGGGTCCAACCCTTGAACAACTCTACAATTCTGGTCTTTATGAAGATGATGGTCTTGGAAACTTTCAATTGAAAACTAGTTGCATACCCCCTCCAACAACTCACAAAGGTAATCAACAAACTCCTAAATCTATCCTAGGGAGTCCTAAAACTCCTAACATGTCTCACAAAGGTACACAACATAGGTCTCAAGGACCCCATTCTCAGCATGGTGTGGATCAAGAACCTACTGTGTGTGTGAAAATTGTACCTAATCTATAGACACAACACTTTAGTAAAACATTAGAGGTTAGCTATAATCAAAATCATGCAAAATTGAAATCTAATTTAACCAAGCAATTTACTGCCTTCTAGTAGGTGCGAGATTAATGTTCTCAGATTGTTATCAAGATCAGTGACCTAGACGAAACCTAAATGAAGGATTTGAATGCCAAACTGATATGAAATATGAATGCAATTAATCTATTTTTTTAATATTTTCTATGCAATAAGATGAAAAATGATATGAATCTATGCTAATATGAAAATTGATCTATGATATGCTAAATGATTTAACAATGATATGAAAAAGAATCTACATGAATGTAAAACAAACAAATTGATCTCACAATAGCCTTGATTCGCAATAAGCTTTGATTCTCCCAATTCCAATTCTCCAACATGATTGTGCAAATTTGTGGATGAATTATGAAGAGCTGAGCCTTGGTTTTATAGAAATCCAAGGCTTTGCAGGTGCATGAGAAAAAGCCATAAATCACTCAAATAACTCAGGTTGATTTTTGAGTTATTTTTAAATAACAGATAATTAAGTCACAAAAATCATGCAAAAGCACAGTTCAACTCAAATTAGAAGTTTAGATCAACTTTAAAACTCAAAAAGATGTTGAGTTTCAAAAAGCTAACAACTTGCATTGATTTTCCAATTTGAGTTTAACTGGTCCTTGAATATGCACATGGATAATTATGATTTAATAAATAAATAAAGTGATTTATTCTCCACTTAACTGATTTTTGAAATAAAATAATTAATTTATGGGTTAATCAACTATTTTATCAAACTTTTAATAAAAACTATATTATTAAATAATGACAACTTGCTTTAATTAATTAAATAAAAATTTAATCAATTATTCATAGGATATTGGATTTATTGTCAAAATTAAATAATACAATTAATAATAGATAGAATTAAATTTAATTAAACAATTAAGTGGCAAATATTAAATCTAATTAATTAAATATGAAAATATTCAATTAATCAAACTTAGGATAAATGTGATTTATCGCCAAATAATCATTAAATTAAAGATAATTAAGATAATTAGGAATATTGCTAAGAATATTCCCCGATGCAGAATATAAGATAATCAAATATGATTTGATGATGTTTAGATGTGCCTTAGATTAGAAATTTGATGTTGATTTCGTTCGATTTGTTGATATAAAAGATTAATGAACTTATAGCCCATTTTTGGGGTATTACATTTTGCCCCTCTTTGAATTACTGTGTGAAGCGCAGTGGTTCAAAGAAAGTCTGTGTTTGATAAAGCTATGAAACTGATGTTTGATAATTGATATGAGACAGAAGCTGATTGAAATTGATTTGATATGGAGATAATAGGTCCTGAATGACCAAAGATAATGTTCACTATAATAGCAAATGAACCTATGATTGTGAAAAAGTGTCAAAATGCCTGATTCCAAACCTTATGATTGCGAAGAAGTGAGTGACCGGTTCTAGACTCGATTGTCTTAGCAGAACTAGCAGGTATCATATCCGAATCCTTCAATTGCCAAAGAACCAAGGAAAGAACACTATGATCTAATGGTTGTAAAAACTAATACAGTTTACAAGATTAGGAGAATACCAGATTGATATAGATCTTGATGAATCTGATATGCCCCAAGTGATGATAGATTTGCCCCGAGTGATGAGGACTTTTAATGAATCAGTAACTAGACGTGATTGTTATCTTGATTACTGAGGAAAGATTGATCGAATTTGATTTACAGACTTTGAATGATGTGCAATACCATGCCCCCTTCGGGATTAAAATTGAAATCTGATAAGAAAAGTCAATGTTGATAGTTTAGAAGCATGTTAATTGATTTGAAAAGTGGTTATACATGTTCAAGAATGCATTCTGCATCGTTTAGAGGTCCAGACAACCAAGTTTGACTATGTGAAACCATGAGTTGACCATAGTTGACCAAGTTGAAATTTCAATAGTTTGATGTAAGATAATCAGTTAAGTTGAATTATGGATTTCTATGATGATTGAAGGTCGAATATGCAAGTAGTTAATAATATGAATGATCTCAAATTTGAATTTTGATCCTGAAAAGGATTCTACTTGCTATTTCATTGGAGGAACCTTCATGTGGGATTCAGCTCTTGTTAGACTGGAAGAGGTGATTGAAGAATCTTTTAAGTGTTCAAGCAATTTGTGAGATCATGCAAAGTGCAAAAGTGCAAAGAAACATGCAGGATGATAATGCAACCCTAGGACCTAGGACCTACTCACTGATCATGTGTCGATTTGTTATCATCATTGAACTTTTAGGTAATCAGATAAATCAATACAATGCCCACTAGCTATGAAACCATAGACATATGAATATCAATTTGTATGTGCAAGAATCAATACAACACCCACTGGTCAACCATGGATATATGAATATTGATTTTATTTTTGGAATGTCAGATTAGATATAAGCACCAAGGCACAAATGCCAGAATGACTTGAATATCATGTCCATTTTGATATAGCAATTTGTATAAGCATCAAAACATAAATGTCATGATGACTGGAATACGCCTTGCATTACAAACACATCAAATAGCTAAGAGATTTTTCTAAATCCAATGTGAATTACCCGTAGTGACCCTTTATCGTTCACACCCTTAGGTAAGATTATGTTTCACAATAGGAGAAAGAACTCACTCAAAAAGATAATAGTTAGATCAAACTTCCTTGAATTTTCTAGGTATCAATGGTCGAGGTATGCATGGCCATCCAATTCGTGATAGAGGCTCTTATAGTCGGACACCATTTCAATCCAAAATTTCCAAAGTTGTTAGATTTTCACATACAAGCAGAAGACAAAGAAAAGATTATGCCCCCAGTCATCACTCTCTAAATCCTATAAAGGAAATCATCGAAGAGCTTGAAGGGACAATATGAAAAAATCTCAATGAGAATCAGTAAGCATACAAGGAGATAAAAGCATGTAAAAAAGCATAGATCATTTTGAGTTTGTTTTGATGTTTGATTGTGGTGTTGTAGATGCAAAATCCTTTTTGGAGACAAGACAGACTGATTGACTCACATGAAGCTTCAAAGGACTCTGAGTAGATATGATACATCTAAGATACACTGGAGACCATAGGATATGACATTGATTGCCCCCAAGTTTGAACATTGATAGGATACAGACACTTGAGTAGATTGGTGGACAAACTGACTTATTGAAAACTAGAAATGCAAAAACAAACTGGGAGATATGTACAAACTAAAGCAAAACTAAAAGTTGGGAAAGAAAAAGATTGCACTGATAGATGGAGCATTTTGAAACAAGTGGCACCCGTTTGCCAAGTTTTCACCATCTTGGCAGAGATTCTATTTTTGCTACCAAGGCACCTATTTCCAAGTTTTCACCAAGACACTTTTTTTTTTTTTTTTTGTATTTTTCATTTTTTTCAAATTTTTTTGTACTTTTGATATTTTTTGATATTTTTGTGAATCATCAAGGCACCTATTGCTAGGTTTTCACCAAGATGTTCATTTTTTAAGGACATTTTCAAATTTTAAAGATTTTTTTCAGGACATTTTACCATAGACTGAATGCCTTAGGCATAGAATTTCTTTAGATGGAGAATGTTGATTGGTTATCGGAGCTATTCTCCTTCAGTTGTTGAGAGTTGATAGGTGCCAGAGCCAAAAGTAGTAGTGATTACAAAGGGACCCAGCCAATTGGGTTCAAACTTCCCCTTGCGTTCTTGATGGGATTGATTTTTGAGATTTTCTCTCAAGACTAGATCACCAACCTGAAATTCTCTGTGTCAGACTTTCTTGTTGTAGCCTCTAGACATTCTCTTTTGATATACTTTGAGATGATCATACGTTGCTTATCTGCACTCATCTAGTAGTTCCAATTCTTGCAACCTAGACACTCTGTATTCATCATCAGTTACTAGACCATGCATTCTAATTCTGAGTGATGGGATTTCAACCTTAATAGGTAGTACCGCTTCAGACCCATAAACTAAAGTGAAAGGTGTAGCCCCTGTAGGTGTTCTGTTACTTGTTCTGATACTAGTTCTAATACTTGTTCTGATACTAGTTCTAATACTGATTCTGATACTGATTCTGATAATTGTTCTGATACTGGTTTTGATACTTGTTATGATACTAGTACTATTACTAGTTTTGATACTTATTCTGATACTTGGTATACTTGATAGCATCTTTTTTTATTTACAAACTCCCAAACAAGATCATACCATGCAGTCCTAATGTCTAGCAAGGTGGAGAACAAGAGGGATTGACAAGCTGGTGGAAGAGATGGAAGATAAGAGAATAAAGGATAATGAAGGGAAGAAATCCTCAAGGGCAAACTCCTCAAGAATACCCAAGCTAGGGAAAAATTGTCATGTAAAGTGCATTTGGACAAGCAATGAAAGGCTAGCATAAGATAAGTCACAAAATTGTAATGCCAGAGTAGGAAAGGATGCAGTCTAAAGGAGTAGACATGTCAAGAGGCTTCATAGCATCGTGTTTTACTCTTTCTTTCTTTATTTTTTTATAGATCAAGACCAAAGGGGAAAAGGATAGTCATAGGTGAAAATGAATGGAGGAAGATGGATATGAAGGCTAAAAATGGAAGGAATGAAAGCAAGATCATCATCAGACAACTCACAAAATAGCCAAATGTTCATGTATAGGTCAACCTTGTCAAGATCAAAGAGAGAAGATGGAATGGATGAAATATGTAGAAGAACTACACATGATGCCTGATTGCCAAGTTTTCATCATGGTACTTATCCAAGGTGCCACAAGGGAGTGGTTTTCACCATAGGATGAATTTATTTCTCTTTAATTTTGCTACCAAGGCACCTGTTTCCAGGTTTCCACCAAGGCACATTTTCAATTTTATTTTTATTTTTCATTTCTTTTTGAATTTTTGGAAGAAGGAAAGCTTTTTAGATAGTGCTCCTTGAAAGGATAAACCATGATATACCAAGGATTCAAATAATATGCTCAAAGATGCTGATAGGGAAAGGGAGATGGAAGAGAAAAATGGAGGATAAGGTTTTATGTAAAGCAAGTGAGGTTGGAAGATAGGAGGAATAGGCAAATGAGGAAAAATGATAGAAGGTAGAAGGATAATGCATGGAAGGATTGTAAAAGGGTAGATGGAAAGGAAGGCAAGATCAACATCAACACATACCTTGAAGGGTGGTGAGAGGATGGAGGAATTGTGAATGAAGAAATACATGAAGGAATATGGTGAATGGATAGCAGAGGTTGTGGTTTAGGTGCATGGAATGGAAGAATATTTTTGGAGGGAAATGAAGTGGAAGCCTTTGGAAGCTTGAATGTCAATTTCACTTTTTGCTCAACACTAGACTCTTTCAAGAGAGACTTTGGAATCCATATAGCCATAGGATTTTTATTTCCTTTTGATGATCTAGAGAGAATATCTTCAATGATGGATTTTGGAACCCATACTTGTCTTGTAATTTTTTTCTTAGATATCTCTTTTGACTTTATGTTTCCATGTCTATTAGAGGAGACATGGTGATCTTTTTTTGATGGATTCTTGTATTGCTTCTTTTTCTTGTATCGAACATTCAAGTTACTTCCAAAAGACTTGGGACTTGTGGAAGAAGGAGGATATGACTGGTTTAGATGGGTGGGTGGATGAAAAGGATTCAAGGGTATGCATCTATGTTGATCTTGAGGAAAGATGGGAGATGGAGGTATGTAAGGACCCAAGATGGATGGAAAATTAGGAGAGTTAGGAGGGGAAAGTGAAGGGACATAAGGACCCAAGATGGAAGGTAGACATGAAGCCCTTAGTAGTGGTGGAAGAGGTCCAAGGATGGATGTGGAAGATACAAAAGGATAATCAATAAGTTTATCAGCATCTATATGACAACCAAGGATATCAGCATCTTTAGAGTGAGCATTAGAATTTTCAATAGAATCATGGACATCTTGAATATGAGAACCTTCTTTGATAGGATTGTTCAAAGCTTGCAAAGACTTAGGAAGAGTAGAAAGTGGAAGTGAACATGGAGTGGTAGAATAAGAAGATGGAAGACTTTGATCTTGATGAGGATCTTTGGATAGCATAAGCTCATAATTTCTCTTGATTTTCAATAGGCTTAACATTGGAAGTAACAACACCATTTTTACTAACCTTAATGGAAGTATCATCTTTGGAAAGGGCAAGTGTAGTAAGGACATTTTGATTTTCAATAAGCTCAATAGTGTAAGTAGTAGCTTGATCTTGCTTAGGAGAAGATTTAAGACATGGTGAAATGCATGAAAAAGAGTGTGCAGGATCAAAAGAACCCTGAGGTGGATAAGAGACATCGTGAAAAGGAGTGGATGACATGGAGGGTTCTTGATCTTGATCTTTCTTTATGTTCTTTTCTTCATCATTTTTAGAGTCCTCTTGACATGGAGCCACTTCTAAGGACAAGGAAGCATGTTGGGATTGTATGGATGACTTTGGAAGAGATGGTGGTGGAAGGGAACCATCACAAGACAAAGGTCCAACATTAACATGATCTTGCTTGAGAGTGTAATCTTTATTTTCGGCATGAGAGTTCTTAGAGGAGAGATCCTTGTAGTATTGATGCTTCAAGCTAGCACAATGCATTTTATAGTCCTCAGCAATAGTAGATGGATCATAATCAAGGTATTGTCCACAAAAGCCATCAAAATCTCTTTCAAAATCAGAATCATATAGATCACCATCACAATCTATCCAGTGTGACGGCCCATTTATAGTAATCAGGAACACACAACGAGGAGGATTCTTAGGAACAGAGGTGTCATAGGTATCATTACATTGTCTATCATCATAGTCATCATAGTCTTCAAAGCTGGATGTGTCACTCTCTGTGGAAGAGGTATCATAAGGGTTGTCACATTGCTCACATTTTTTCTGGGGGCATGGTGACATGTACAAGTCTTTATCAAATGGAAAAGGGCACAAAGCTTCCATGGAGAACTCTTTAGGTTCCTTTTCTTTCTTAAGATTGTTAAGTTCAACTTGCATAGCTTGTAGCTGCTTCATCATAGCGGTGATTAGAGCTTCTTCCTCTTGTGTACTAATTTTTTGAGACATGTGTACTGATTCTCAATAGCTACTGCTCTATTCCTGACATAGTGATTTGTTCGACAGATTCTAGAAATAGGCTGAAAAAGCTAAATATTTGGCAATTCTAACAATTTTTTGAAAACTTTCAAAAATTTCCCAAACGACACTTTGCAGACTCGTACGATAGTGGGTATGCTATGAAATGATAGTTGCAAAACTCGTACGATAGTTGGGTAGTAATGAAATGACAGTTGAAAATCTCATATGACAGTTGCAAGATTTTGACTTTGAGAATTTGCTGGCATGGAAACTCATATGACACTGGGTACCCAATCATATGACAGTTGGGTAGCAATGAAATGACAGTTGACAATATCCTATGATAGTTGCAAGATTTTGACTTTGAGAATTTGCTGGCATGAAAACTTGTACGACACTAGGTTTTCTATCATACGATAGATGGGCAGTACTGAAATGACACTTGATGGAAACTCGTATGACTGTTGACCTCCTAAAATGATTTTTGACTCCAGAAAGGATTTTACATCAATTTTTGCAAAAGTTTTGAGTTTGCAGATTCAGATTGTTTGCAAATTTCAATGTCCAGATTTGAGGATTGTAATAGATTTGTCCTTTTTCAATAACTAGATAGATAAACAAGCATGCAAAATAGCAAGCACGTGATTTCAAGCATGTCTGAAAATAATGAACAAGGGCAAAAGCAACCTTGTGCATGAACAATCAAGTGACTTATTCGTTCTAATCCTCAGAAGCGCTAATTATGTATGTTCCAAAAATGTTTTGCAATAACGCACATATACCCTATAAAATGAAAATTTAACCTCGCTAGGGTTTTTAGTAATGGTTTGACTCTAAAACTTTTATGATCCAAAGGGGTGAACTCCAATCCCGGCACACCAGATTTTTGACATAGTCTGAGAACTTAATCTTTAGGAGCTGCTAGGGAGATCTAACAACCCAACAATGAACCATACCTATGGAGATTTCTTCCACAAGGACATTTATATAGTGGTTGTCACTACCACAGTGAACATGGCTATTACCGCTTGAGGTTCTGTCAACATAGTTTTCCCTATGAAGGGAGTGTCTACTACGGTTAACCCTCTCTCAAGGTGACTCACAATAGTATACCACAAGGGGACTTGGCTCCAGATCTAAGGTTTTTGACACCTTTTCACTTTTAACCCAAACAAAGCAAGTAGATTAATCCGACACACTAAGACAAAGTTTTTCTTCACCAAGGTCTATGATGTCAACTCCACATGATCTATCAACCTCTCCGGGGAGAGAATGTATCAATCAATAAGAGAAGGTGTACTAACCAATTTTGATTCACCAAAGCTCATGATGTCAACTCCACATGATCTATCAACCTCTCTTGGGAGAGAATGTATCGATCAATAAGAGAAGACGCACTAACTAATTTGAATGTGAAATGCACTAAGTATCCTCCCTACCTACAAGGATTTTGTCATCAAGAAGTATTTCACTAGGAATCCAATCTCTCAAGAATCATGAATAGTGTTCATAGGGCATAATTACTATGTGAGCACAGATGTATGTTTCCAAAAGCAAATCTACCAAAAGTACCCAAAAAGCAGAAAGAGGAACACTTAATGCTTAAAAAAAATATGATATGAGTTGACAAGGTGGAACACTTAACACCTCACACAAGTTGAAAATGAGTTCCCAATTTGGAAAACAAGTGAGTTCCTAAAAGCACAAATGGATTGCCAAGTGGAACACTTAATGCTTCTGTCCTGTTGACTCCTCCCCTTTAATGTGGCACTGAGATTGCAACCATAGGGTGGAATGAGGGGCCAGTGGATTAGCGAGTCCAATAACCCAAGATAGAAATCAAGATCAATCACAAGTATCTGAGACTACTTAATGAATCCTTAAGGGGTCACAACCTAGTATCAATTATGCAAGTGTGTAAAACAAAAGCATGAAAAGAATCACCCAAGCTAGATACACGAGAGATTTATTTTAAGGCCAAATTGAAATTTTATTAGATGAAGGAGAATACTTGGGATCCTTGCAATGTGCTTAGTAGATTTTACCTGATTTTTAGCAATTCTTGTTGAGCTTTTCCATGCAAGCAAGTGACGAACTCTCCAACAAGCAAACAAGCAAACAAGATATGCAACATATATTCAACTTATGAAAACCATAGGGTTAGCTCTAAAAATCAATTATTATCAACAATAATAACTAGCAATTAACCCAAATGAAAAATCATATCATTCATTGAACCATGTAAAAAAAAAAAGTGCATACCCATCACAAAACTTTATTTTTTTTGCTACATTTGACCTAGTCAACAAGATCTAATTTTTTTGATATGATTTTGGCCACAAAAATAGAAATTCAAAATAGAGACCCATGCTAAAAAATAGAGAGATTTTTAAAAATGTAAAAATTTTAGAAAAATCTCTTCATTTTTGCCCTAGAGACCCATTTAATCAAAATAGACCAGTTTTTGTAAATTGACTATTTGAGCTATTATATTGAATCCAAATTTAAAATAAAAAGAATGGACCCCCTATAGAATTTAAAGAGCTTTCTGAAAATATAAAAATTTCTAAAAAATATGCTGATTTGCGTTAGATATTAATTTTTTCCAAAATTTCAAGAAAACATTATTAAAAATTCAAAACATCTCAGACAATTCTAAATTTTTTACTGTAGCTTCCTTGATATGTGTCCAATCTGCAAAAAAAAATTCAAAGAAAAAATCCAAGCTATTTGAGAGATAAAATTAAATCTTTGAAACTTTAGGGTTTTAGCTCCCCCCAAAAAATCAAAACTAGTATGTAAAGGTGGGTTGCCCCACGGTGGGTGCCAGAAATGTGTGTGTGAAAATTATACCTGATTTGTAGACACAACACTTCAGTAAAACATTAGAGGTTAGCTATAATCAAAATCATGCAAAATTGAAATCTAATTTAACCAAGCGATTTACTGCCTTCTAGTAGGTGCGAGATTAATGTTCTCAGATTGTTATCGAGATCAGTGACCTAGATGACACCTAAATGAAGGATTTGAATGCCAAACTGATATGAAATATGAATGCAATTAATCTATTTTTTTTATATTTTCTATGCAATAAGATGAAAAATGATATGAATCTATGCTAATATGAAAATTGATCTATGATATGCTAAATGATTTAACAATGATATGAAAAAGAATCTGCATGAATGTAAAACAAACAAATTGATCTCACAATAGCCTTGATTCGCAATAAGCTTTGATTTCCCAATTCCAATTCTCCAACATGATTGTGCAAATTTGTGGATGAATTATGAAGAGCTGAGCCTTGGTTTTATAAAAATCCAAGGCTTTGGAGGTGCATGAGAAAAAGCTATAAATCACTCAAATAACTGAGGTTGATTTTTGAGTTATTTTTAAATAACAGATAATTAAGTCACAAAAATCATGCAAAAGCACAGTTCAACTCGAATTAGAAGTTTAGATCAACTTTAAAACTCAAAAAGATGTTGAGTTTCAAAAAGCTAACAACTTGCATTGATTTTCCAATTTGAGTTTAACTGGTCCTTGAATATGCACATGGATAATTATGATTTAATAAATAAATAAAGTGATTTATTCTCCACTTAACTGATTTTTGAAATAAAATAATTAATTTATGGGTTAATCAACTATTTTATCAAACTTTTATTAAAAACTATATTATTAAATAATGACAACTTGCTTTAATTAATTAAATAAAAATTTAATCAATTATTCATAGGATATTGGATTTATTGTCAAAATTAAATAATACAATTAATAATAGATAGAATTAAATTTAATTAAACAATTAAGTGGCAAATATTAAATCTAATTAATTAAATATGAAAATATTCAATTAATCAAACTTAGGATAAATGTGATTTATCGCCAAATAATCATTAAATTAAAGATAATTAAGATAATTAGGAATATTGCTAGGAATATTCCCCGATGCAGAATATAAGATGATCAATTATGATTTGATGATGTTTAGATGTGTCTTAGATTAGAAATTCGATGTTGATTTTGTTCGATTTGTTGATATAGAAGATTAATGAACTTATAGCCCATTTTTTGGGTATTACACCTACACCTTCTGAAATTGCTAGATATCAAAACGATGATGACTTCAAGAAAATGATGAGGCATTTCTTGAAAGAAGATAGAGAGGCATACTTTCTAGAGTTAGCTCATCAAGGAGCTAAACTTACTCCAAAATTTAATGTTGAAAATATCATTACACATGAGGAAGAAAATTCTATCATGGCTATGATGAAATATATGCATGTCATGCAAGTCAAGCTTAACAAACTAGAGAAAGAAAAGGAACCTAAGGAGTTCTCCATGGAGGCCCTGTGCAATTTTCCATTTGATAAAGACTTGTACATGCCACCATTCCCTAAAATAGTGAAAATGCCTAAATATGATAAGTATGATGGAAAATCTGATCCTTAAGATCATGTCAGAGAATTCTATACTCAATCCATGGAGTTCATGCACAAACCAACCTACTTAATGCATCTTTTCCCTCGGTCTCTGGGAGGAGGAGCCATTCATTGGTTGTCTAGAATGCCTCCTACTATCAAAACTTTTGAGGAGTTAATCAAACTGTTCTATCAACAATACTCTTACAATATTCAACATCTGGTCACCATGACCAACATCTACAATCTGAAACAATATCTAGGTGAACCATTCCTGACATTTCTTAAGAGGTGGAGGAAGAAATTTTCTCTATATGCTAGACCCATTCCAGAAACTAAGAAGCTGGAAACCTTCATCAACAATCTTGTTCCAGAAATCAACTACCCTTTAAAAATGCAAAAAGATGGTAGATAATGGGATCAAAATTGAGAAAGTACTTGTGAAAAAAGGAGACATCACACTTCAAAAGGACAAGAATGAATCTAGATCTAGTTCTAAGGAAAAGAACAAAAATTGGAACAAGAAAAAAGGCATTTTCACAGATGGCATTGTTGATACTATCTATGCTCCATCCAAGACACCTACTTTCAATCTCATTGTTGGCACCCAAGCCATCAAACCTTGTGAAGCTAGAACATCTGAATCTAACAAAAAGTCATCTGATTATAGGCCTTGGGCTACAGATCCTAATCTCAAATTCACTCCTCTTGGAGAATCCTTGGAATATGCCATGAAAACTCTATTGGCCAACAAAATAATCTACTTGCCTGAGATAAAAGTCTTTGATCCTGAACCTAAATTGAAATGGTGGAGAGAGAAATTTTTTTATGAATTCTATCGTAATAAAGGTCATAAGATTAATAACTGCATTCTCTTGAAGCACATCATACAAGATAAAATTGATAATGGAGAAATCACGATTGAAAATCATAAGAGCAATAATGATTATACAACATTCACAGAACCATTTCCTAAACATGGTAAAGAAGATTCCTCTTCTCAGCCTAACATGGGTGCTAAAGTCAATTATGCCTACTCTAGAAACAATGTTGTTATCAATATGGTTGAACCATGTCTATCTAAGCATTGCAATGTCATCACAATTGTAAGAAGAGATAGAGATAATCAATCAAATAATGCAGTTACTCAATCACAATCTCAGGCACATCTACAAGGACAAATACCAGATTCATCAAATGTCCCTAAGGTGTCTTTCAATCTTTCATCTGCTTCTAAACAAAAGTCTACATCCAAATCTTTAAATCCTAAAGATACGAGACCTACATCATACATTATTGTCCAACAACTCTAGCATACAAATGCAAAAATCTCCATGTTTGAGTTGCTTCGGATATCTCCAGCTCATAGAGCCATTCTAGACAAAGCTTTGCTTAGATCCAATGTTCCTGATAACCTTGATTTAGATAGATTCTAGACTATGGTTGGTCATCTTATGTCTCCACAATATATTTCCTTTTTAGAGGAAGATGATAACTCCTTGAGTCATCTGCATAACCAGCCCTTACATATTGAAGTCTTGATCCAAAACCGTCATGTCAAATGTGTGTTGATAGACGGGGGCACTGGTCTAAACATTTTTTCTTTCAGCTTGATTACACAATTGGGATTTTCAGAAATGGCCATTGATCCTAGAAAGAAGATAATTATCAAAGCATATGATGAGCAAGAAAGATCTTCCAAGGGAACAATTGTCTTACCTATCAAAATAGGTCCTATCATCAGAGATACTATATGTCAAGTTCTTGATCTACCTTTGGGTTACAATATCCTTCTAGGGAGACCCTGGATACATGAAATGAAAACTATTCCTTCTACATATCATCAGTGTTTGAAATTTCCTTATGAAGGAGCATAAGTGACGATTCTAGCTGATTGCAGAACAAGTATCTAAACAAGAGTTTGAAGAGGATGAAGTTGTGCTTACATGGCTCTACAAAGATGAACCTGAATCTCAAGTTGTTCAAACATGTGAATCTAAAACACTAAAGATCCCTTCTAAGTCATATGGTCTAGGAGACAAGTTAATCACAAAAATGGATGTAAAGGAAAAGGACCTCTAGGATTATAGGGTAAAGGTCTTCTGTCACCTCTTGACCATCATGGTCAAGCAAACAAGAATACAATAGGTCTAGGATATAAGAAGAACCTTTCTATATTAGCAAGAACTCACCACATGTCTTAGAATAGATTGAGCCATCTAGCAAGTCAACTAAAGGGAGAAACAATAGAACAATTTGATAGTGATGATTCAGACACCACTGAAGATCTTATTCCTTATGAATGTTTGCCTAAATAAATTAAAGACCTTGAAGCTAAAGATGATCCAATAAAAAGAATTAATGTAGTAGAAACACAAGAACCTACTATAGAGCAAGAGATAGTTACACCACAAGAACTAGCTAATCTCAAAGACAATCAAATAGACAAAGAGGAAGGTGGTAGTTATTCTAAGATAGATTCCCATGAGTATGAAGTCAAATTAGAATTTGAGGGTAACCCTTCTTGGGGTATTCACCCTGACTTTACTCATGTTCTTAGATTTCCTAGAGGCATAGATGAGGAATCAAATGACTATGAATTGGGAGCCATTCTAGAAGAAGATGAACTTATCATAGAGAAACATGTTGATGTTATTCACCAATATGCACCTAAACCCAATGTGAGTCTAGAGAGAAATGATGAACTAAATGAGTCTGATCCACCGATGGCTGAAGTGGACTCCCACAATGACATTGAGCCTATTCATGAATTGAACATCTTAATTTTTAATATCACCTTTGAAATCAAGTGTCGGGTTAGGACCAATGATGATAGTTCCCTATCCATAAACACTATTTCCCAATCTTTCACCACTTTGACTATCCAACATCCTAAACTTCTTGACCAAACCTCTACGAATTTGAGCCAAGGTATCTATACCTTTCCCAATGACTATGCCCTTGCTTACTATCTTAATGCAGTTGAGCTGATGAGAACTTCCATTAGTGAGCTGAGCATTAGCATGATGGAGTCAGACATTAAGTATCTTAGTCAGAAAAATAAGAATAAGAATAAAAAGAAAAGGAGTTTTGAGGGTGAAAACCACTTTGTGGTAGTCTCAGAACCTACAAAAGTAAAAATAAAAGACATATCCAAAGGTGAAAACCTCTCTGAGGCACCTAAGGATGAGATATTTGATGTCCTTTCGAGTCATTTATAGGATAGATCTCCAGTTCTAATTGAACCCACTCAATTTATCAACTTGGGAATAGCAGAAGAGCCAAAGTTGATTCATGTAGCACAATCCTTATCAGAAGAAGAAAAGCAAAAATTTACAACATTCTTAATAGAAAAGAAGGTCAAATTTGCATAATATTTAAATATGCCAAGGCTAGATCCTGATCTTATAATGCACCATTTATCTATTGCTCCAAACGTCAAACCTATTAAACAGAAATTGAGAAAGATGCATCCACATGTTGCACTCTAGGTAAAATCTGAATTAGATAAGCTACTAAAAGCCAAATTCATCTATGTTATTGACTATACTGAATGGATCTCTAATATGATACCTATTTCAAAACCAGAAAAATCTATAAGAGTATACACTAATTTCAGAGATTAAACAAAGTATGCCCTAAGGATGATTTTCCATTATCTAACATTGATGTGATAGTAGACATGACTACGAGCTTTGAGATGTATTCTTTAATGGATGGTTTTTCTGGATATAATCAAATAAAAATTACTCCAGAAGATCAAGAGAAAACTACTTTCACATGTGCATGGGGCACCTTCTATTGGAATGTCATGCCATTTGGGCTTAAGAATGTTGGTGCTACATATCAGAGAGCTATGACATCTATTTTTCATGACATGATACATCAAACTATGGAAGATTATGTTGATGATACTTTGACAAAATCTATGACAAGATCTAAACATCTAAATGACTTGAGCAAGATACTAGATAGAATGGAGAAGTTTAGTCTTAGACTGAACCCTAAGAAGTGTCCTTTTGGTGTCACTTCTAGAAAGCTTTTAGGCTACATTGTTTCAAAGAAAGGAATTAAAGTTGATCTAGCAAAAGTTAAAGCTATCATGGAGATGCAACCTCCCAAGAATATCGGTCAAATGATAACATTACAAGGGAGGGTTCAATCTATTAGATGCTTCATATCTCAGCTAGCAGACATATCACAGCCTTTCACAAAGACATTACATAAAGGTGTGACCTTTACATGGAATGAGGAATGTGAAAATAATTTTAATCATATCAAGAAATATCTATCAAATCCTCCTATCTTGATGCCTCCCATTTTAAGGGAAGCCTTTGATCTTATATGTCTCCACTACAAACACATCAGTGGGGGCATTTCTTGCACAACATGATGAGAACAAGAAGGAAAGAGCTATATACTATATCAGTAGAACATTGGTGGCATATGAAAAGAACTATTCTATGATTGAAAAGGCTTGTCTAGCTGTGATCTTTGCATCATAGAAACTGACACATTATATGTTGGCTCATACCATGCATTTGGTAGCTAAGATTGATCCACTAAAGTACCTACTAAGCAAAGTTCCCATCATGGGTAGATTAGCCAAATGGGTCATGATCTTGAGTGAATTTCACATTGAATATGTTGAAAGAAAAGCTATTAAAGGCCAAGTTATTGATGATCAATTAGTAGATGCACCTTTACTTGATGACATACCAATGCAAATGGAATTTCCAGATTCCTCTATCATGAATCTTTCTTCTAGAGAATGGAAATTATTCTTTGATGGCTCCTATACACAAAATGGATCTAGAGCAGGCATCTTGTTTATCACTCCTCAAGGATACTCCATTCCTAAGTCATTTAGAATCAAATTTCCTTGTACAAATAATATTGTTGAACATGAAGCCCTTTTAAATGTTATGAAAATAGCAATTGAGTGGAGAGTAACAGAATTACACATTCATGGAGACTCACAACTTGTAATCCATCAAGTCAATGATGTGTATCAAATGAAAGATGAAAAGCTCATTCCATACAAAAGAATGGTAGATGATCTAAAGAAATAATTCATATCTATCACCTTTGAGCAAACACCTAGAATAGAGAATAAGGTTGCTGATGCAATGACAACGTTATCTACTTTATTACAGCAGCCTGAACATGAGCTACACTACAAGTTCCTAGTGGAAGCACTATCTTATCCTACATATGACTCCCCTGATATGTAGGTCATGATTCCTCCTACTATAAAAACATATTCTCCTATCTCAAAGATCAAATCATTCCCGATACCTTTAACCACCATGAAAAGAGATACCTTATTCACAATGCCTCCCTATATGTTATCATTGGTCATGATCTATACAAATGAGGTCTAGATGGTACGCTACTTAGATGTTTAGAATGGGAAGAGTCTCAACATGTGTTAGAGGAATTCCATGAAGGTATTTGTGGGTCACACTTGAATGGTTTAACACTAGCCTGAAAACTTATTAGGGTTGGGTACTATTGGCCAGAAATGGAGAAAGAGTCTATCAAGTTTTCCAAGAACTGTCAAAGGTGCCAAGTACATGGCAACTTAATTCATGCTCCAGGGAGAGATCTAATTCCCTTCACTACTCAATGGATTTTTCACCAATGGGCATTTCATCTTATAGGATCCATATATCCTCATTCTTCTAATGGGCATACCCACATTATTATAGCTACAGATTATTTCATGAAATGGGTAGAAGCAGTCCCTTTAACACAAGCAACTGGTAAAGAAATATCTATGTTCATCTTGAACTACATCATATGCCGATATGGTATTCCACATTCTATAGTCACAGATAATGGTGGACAATTCAAGAATAAAGACTTAGATGATCTATGTGCCAAATTCAAGATTACACAACATTGGTCATCTATCTACTATCCTCAAGGGAATGGAAGCAAAGGCTTCTAATAAGAATTTATTAAAAATCTTGCACCATACAGTTAATAAAATAGGAAGAGACTGGTATCTCATGATCAATCTAGCTCTTTGGGCCTACAAAACAAGTATCAAAACATCCACTGGGGCTACACCATTCTCTTTAGTTTATGGGTATGAAGCGGTACTACCTATTAAGGTTGAAATCACATCACTAAGAATCAAAATGAATGGTCTAGTAACTGATGATGACTATAGAGTGTCTAGGTTGCAAGAACTTGAACTACTAGATGAGCGCAGACAAGCAGCGTATGATCATCTTAGAGTGTATCAAAAAAGAATTTCTAGAGGCTACAACAAGAAAGTCAGACACAAAGAATTTCAATTTGGCGATATAGTCTTGAGAGAGAATCCTAAAAATCAATCACATAGAGAACACAAGGGGAAATTTGAACCCAACTGGCTAGGTCCCTTTTTTATCACTACTACTTTTGGCTCTAGTGCCTATCAACTCTCAATGACTAAAGGAGAACAACTCTGAGAACCAATCAACATTCTCCATCTAAAGAAATTCTACACCTAAGGCATTCAATCTATGGTAAAATGTCCTGAAAAAATTATAAAAATCTAAAAAAGTCCTAAAAAAATGAACATCTTGGTGAAAACCTAAAAATAGGCACCTTGATGATTCACAAAAAAATCAAAAGATTCAAAAATACAAAAAAATTGAAAAATTTAAAAAATACAAAAAAATGAGAAAAAGAAAAAGTGCCTTGGTAGCAAAAATAGAATCTCTACCAAGATGGTGAAAACCTAGCAAACAAGTGCCACTTGTTCAAAATGCTCCATCTATCAGTGCAATCTTGGTCTTTCCCAGCTTTCAGTCTTGCTTTAGTTTGTACATATCTCCCAGTTTGTTTTCGTATTCATGTTTTCAATAAGTCGGTCTGTACACCAATAAGCTCAAGCATCTGTATCCTATCAATGCTTAACACTTGGGGGAAAATCAATGTCATATCCTATGGCCTCCAATGTATCTTTAGACGTGTCATATCTAGTCATAGTCCTTTGAAGCTTCATTTGAGTCAGTCAGTCTCATCTCCAGAAAGGATTTTGCATCTACAACAATGCAATCAAACATCAAACTAAAAATAATCTATGCTTTTACATGCTTTTATCTCCTTGTATGCTTACTGATTCACATTGAAATTTTTGCATATTGTGTCCCTTCAAGCTCTTTGATGATGTCCTTTACAAGATTTAGAGAGTGATGAATGGGGGCATAATCTTTTCTTTGTCTTCTACTTGTATGTGAAAATCTAACAACTTTGGAAATTCTGGATTGAAATGGTGTCCATCTGTAAGAGCCTTCATCTTGTATTGGATGGCCATGCATACCCCGACCATTGATACCCAAAAAATTCAAAGAAGTTTGATCTAACTATTGTCTTTTTGAGTGAGTTATTTCTCCTACTATGAAACACGATCTTGCCTAAGGATGTGAATGATAAAGGGTCACTACGGTTAATTCACACTGGATTTAGAATGATCTCTTGACTGTTTGATGTGTTTAAATGCAAGGCGTATTCAGGTCATCATGACGTTTATGTTCTGATGCTTATACAAATTGCTATATCAAAATGGACATGATATTCAGGTCATCCTAGCATTTGTGCCTTGGTGCTTATATCTAATCTGACATTCAAAAAATAAAATCTATATTCATATGTCCATGGTTGCCTAGCTAGTGGGTGTTGTATTGATTCTTGTGCATACAAATCGATATTCATATGTCTATGTTTTTAAAGCTAGTGGATGTTGTATTGATTTATCCAATTACCTAAAAAGTTCAATGATGATAACAAATTCACACATGATCAGTGACTAGGTCCTAGGTCCTAGGTCCTAGGTTTGCATTTCATTCTGCACTTTGCATGATCTCACAAATTGCTTGAACACTTAAATGATTCTTCAAAAACAAACATGCTAGACATCTTAATGCAAGAGCTGAATCTCATACGAAGGTTCCTTCAATGAAACAACAAGTAGAATCCTTTTTCAAGATCAAAATCAAAATATGAGATCATTCATATTATTAACTGCTTGCATAATCAGCCTTCAATCATCACAAAAATCCAGAATTCAACTTAACTGATTATCTCACATCAAGCTACTCGAATTTCAACTTAGTCAAAATTGGTCTCTAGGACCTCCAAATGATGCAGAACATGTTCTCAGACATGTATAACCACTTTTCAAATCAATTAACATGCTTCTAAACTATAACATTGACTTTTCTTGTTAGATTTCAATTTTTATCCCAAAGGGGGCATGGTATTGCACATCATTCAAAGTTTGTAATTTAATTTTGTTAATCAAATATTTCCTTAGTAATCAAGACAACAACCATGTCTAGTTTCTGATTCATTTAAATTCCTCGTCGCTTGGGGCAAATCTATCATCTCTTGGGGCATATCAGATTCATCGAGATCCATATCAATCTAGTATCCTAATCTATCTTGTAAACTATATTAGCTTTTTGTAACTATCAGTTCATTAGTGTTATTTCCTTGTTTCTTCGTAACTGATGGGTTTATGGTGTGATACCAATATGATTCATACAAGGACATTCAAATCTAGAATTGGTCACTCACTTCTTCGCAATCATAAGGTTCAGAATCAGGCATTTTGACACTTTTTCATAATCATCGGTTCATTGTTGCTATAGTTAACATTATCTTTGGTCATTCAGGACCTAAAATCTTAAATCTTGAATCTTCATATCTTTCAATTAGTTTTTGTCTCAGAATTGGTTCATCTTTCAAATTAGTTTCATACATTAGTATCATACATAGACTATCTTTGAACCACTGCGCTTTGCACAGTAATTCAAAGAGGGGCAAAATGTAATACCCCAAAAATGGGCTACAGGTTCATTAACCTCCTACATCTTCAATTCAAATGAAATTGACATCAATGTCCTAACCTAAGGCACATTTGCACATTATCGAATCCTAATTGATTTTATCCTAAATTCTACATTGGGGAATATTCCTAGCAATATTCCTAGTTATCCTAATTATCTTTAATTTAATAATTATTTGGCGATAAATTCTATTTATCCTAAAGTTTGATTAATTGAATATTTTGAATATTTAATTAATTAGATTTAATACTGCCACTTAATTATTTAATTGCATTTTATTAAATTATTCCTAAATTGTATTATTTTATTTTGACAATAAATCTAAAATCTCATGACTAATTGATTAAATTCTTATTTAATTGATTAATGTCAATTGCCAATTTTTAATAATATAGTTTTTGAATAAAGTTTGATTTAATAATTGATTAACCCATAAATCAATTGTTTTATTTCAAAAATCAGTTAAGTTGAGAATAAATCACTTTATTTTTCAATTAATTTATAATTAAATCATGCACAATCAGAAAAGCAGGCAACTAAAAATTAACAATCAATTTTAAAATTGAAACTCAACATTTGATGATGAGTTGAAATTTTATCTAAACTCTATTTTGAGTTAAACACTACTTTTGCATGATTTTTGTGAGTTAATTCTCTCTGATTTCCTGATACCTCAAAAATCAACCTAAGTTTATCAAGAGTGATTTATGGCTTTTCTCTTGCATCATCAAAGCCCTAGATTTCTATAAAATCAAGGCTCAGCTCTTCATAATAAAAAAAACCTCAAAATTGCATCCTCACTCTGGCAAATTTGTGACTGAAGAATCAATCTTTTGCGAATCAAGGCAATTGTGAGATTTTCATTTATTGTTTTGAGCATTCATAGTTTCATATCATAGTTTTTTTCATATTCATTCATAGCATTCTTAGATTAAATCTACATTCAATCTCAATCTCATTCATATAGCTTAGATTCATACAGTTTCTCATATTATTGCATAAAAAATACAAAAATATAGATTAATCTACATTCACATAGTCTTTCATATTTTGCATTCAAATCCTTCATTTAGGTGTTGCATTGTCACTGATCTAAATTCTAATCTGAGAACATCATACTCGCACCTATTAGAAGGCAGTAAATTGCCTAGTTAGCATAGTTTCAATTACTTGTAAATTTTGGTTTTTGCTAACCTCTAATGTTTTACTAAAGTGTCATGTCTACATCTAGGTACAAAATTCACACACGCGGGACTAATATTTTCTATAGGGGAGGTGTTGTTCATGAAGGCTCCCCCATGCCCCTCTAATAGAATCAGTGCTGGTGATTAGACAGATGAGTAGGTCAAATTTCAAATTAGGATCACCAGCACTGATTCTATTAGAGGGGCATGAAGCCACCTCATTGCTATGCGAGGGTTGTCCAAAGTCCTATCTTTCGGGTCGCTCGACGATGCAAGTTGGGAAGGGTTCAGCAGCAGTTGTCCAAGATCTTCTCTTTTGAGACAGTCGACGGTGCCAGTTGGAAAGGGTTTGACAGTGGTTGTCATTCCCACATGGCATCACATTAACAAGAAAGGCGGTCTTTGAGTCAACTACCATCTGCTCCCGGGTTGCTTGGTACAAGTGATTTGCTATGGACCCTACGTGAACCCTATCTGGGTACCCATTAGCTATGCATTGTCTCTAGCACGTGTGGAATGCAGAGATGCAGCCTTCATAGGGAGTTAGCCTGAAATAGTTATGTGCTTGCGAATGGAGCCATGTATAGCTTTTGGGTCATTTGGATAGGTGCCCCTCCAAGAGAATCAATGCTGGTGCTCAAACAGATTTGTAGCTCAAATTTAAAATGTGAGCACCATCATTGATTCTATTGGAGGGACATGAAGCCACCCAATTGCTATGTAGGGGCTCCCCTTGGTCATGTCTTTTGGGTCACTTGATTGCGCAAGTTAGAGATGGGTTCGACAACGGTAGTCATTCCAGCACGTTGTCATAGTGATACTGAAGATGATCTGCAGGAGAGCCTTCGTCTAGCTCTTGGGTCACATGCTGCATGAAGATTTAAATTTTTTGTATATTATTCTCTTCATTTTACTTGAATTTTTGCAGATTTGAATTTTTTGTGAGCTATTCTCACAGTTTCACTTGAATTTTTGGAAGTTTTGAATTTTTGGTGAGCTATTCTCTTTGTTTCACTTTATTTTTTGGAAGATTTGAATTTTTTGTGAGCTATTCTCTTCATTTCCCTTGATTTTTTTTTTGAAGAATTAAATTGTTTGTGATCTATTCTCTTCATTTCAATTGAATTTTTGGAAGTTTTGAATGTTTTGTGAGCTATTCTCTTCATTTCACTTGAATTTTTGCAAGATTTGAATTTTTTGTAAGCTATTCTCTTCATTTCCCTTGATGTTTTTGGAAGACTTGCATTTTTTGTGAGCAATTCTCTTCGTTTCAATTGAATTTTTTGAAGTTTTGCATTTTTTGTGATCTATTCTCTTCATTTCACTTGAATTTTTAGGAGTTTTGATTTTTTTGTGAGCTATTCTCTTCATTTCCCTTGATTTTTTTGGAAGACTTTCATTTTTTGTGAGCTATTCTCTTCATTTCAATTGAATGTTTTGAAGTTTTGAATTTTTTGTGATCTATTCTCTTCATTTCACTTGACTAATAACTTATATAGGGGAGGTGTTGTTCGTGGAAGCTCCCCCATGCCCCTCTAATAGAATCACTGCTAATGATTAGACGGATGAGTAGGTCAGATTTCAAAATGGGATCACCAGCACTGATTCTATTAGAGGGGCATGAAGCCACCTGATTGTTATGCGGGGGCTGCCCAAAGTCCTATCTTTAGGGTTGCTCGATAGTGCAAGTTGGAAAGGGTTCGACAACAGTTTTCATTCCAATGCATCGTCGCAGTGACATGGAAGGTGATCTTTGGCTTAGCCCCCATCTAGCTTTTAGGTCACTTTGGTACAAGCGATTTGCTATGTACTTTCTACGAACCCTATCTGGGTACTCGTTAGCTATGCATTGGCTCTTGCATCCATGGAATGGAGAGATGCAAACTTCATAGG
This sequence comes from Chamaecyparis obtusa, assembly GCA_027943335.1. Lineage (NCBI taxonomy): Eukaryota > Viridiplantae > Streptophyta > Pinopsida > Cupressales > Cupressaceae > Chamaecyparis > Chamaecyparis obtusa. The sequence continues at coordinate 2,469,589 of BSBK01000790.1, read as the reverse complement.
GAGTTGGCCAAAGATAGTTATGTGCTTGCGAATGGAGCCACATATAGCTTTTGAGTCATTTGGGTAGGTGTGCCCCTCCAAGAGGATTAGTGCTGGTGCTCAGATGGATTGGCAGCTTAGATTTAAAATCTAAGCACTAGCACTAATTCTATTGGAGGGGCGCATTAGGCCACCTACTTGCTATGCGAGGGTTGTCCAGGGTCGTAACTTTTGGTCAGTCAATGGTGCAAGTCAAAAAGGGTTCGACAGTAGTTGTCGTTCCAACGCATCATCGAATTAACAAGAAAGGCGATCTTCGGGTCAGCCCCCGTCTAGCTCCCAGGTCGCTTAATACAAGCTATTTGCTATGTACCCTCCGCAAACCTTATCCAGGTACCCATTGGCTATGTGTTGGCTCTTGCACACATGGAACGTAGAGATGCGGCCTTCACTGGGAGTCAGCCTGAAACAATTTTGTTCTTTCAAATGTAGCTGCATATAGCTTTTGGGTGGCTTGGATAGGTGCCCCTCCAAGTGAATCAGTGTAGGTGCTTGAATGGATTTATGGCTTGGATTTAAAATGTGAGCACCAGCACTAATTCTATTGGAGTGGTATGAAGCCACCTGATTGCTATAAGGGGGCTCCCCTAGGTCATGTCTTTTGGGTCACTAGATGACACAAGTCAGAGAAGGGTTCAACATCGATAGTCATTCCTGTGCATCATCATAGTGATACTGAAGTTGATCTATGGGTGAGCTCCAGTCAGCTCTTGGGTCCGCATGCCACAAGAAGATTTGAATTTTGTGAGTTATTCTCTTCGTTTCACTTGAATTTTTGCAAGGTTTGAAGTTTTTGTGAGCTATTCTCTTCATTTCACTTGAATTTTTGCAAGATTTGAATTTGGTGTGATCTATTCTCTTCATTTCACTTGAATTTTTGGAAGTTTTGAATTTTTTGTGAGCCATTCTCTTTGTTTCACTTGATTTTTTGGATGATTTGAATTTTTTTTAGCTATTCTCTTCATTTCCCTTGATTTTTTTGGAAGTCTTGAATTTTTTGTGTGCTATTATTTTCTTCTTTTCACTTGAATTTTTGCAAGTTTTGAATTTTTTGTGAGCTATTCTCTTCACTTCACTTGAATTTTTTCAAGCTTTGAATTTTTTGTGAGCTATTCTCTTTGTTTCACTTAATTTTTTGGAAGATTTGAATTTTTTGTGAGCTATTCTCTTCGTTTCCCTTGATTTTTTTGGAAGACTTGCATATTTTGTGAGCTATTCTATTCATTTCAATTGAATTTTTGGAAGTTTTGCATTTTTTGTGATCTATTCTCTTCATTTCACTTGAATTTTTGGGAGATTTCATTTTTTTATGAGCTAATCTCTTCGTTTCCCTTGATTTTTTTTAAGACTTAAATTTTTTTTGAGCTATTCTCTTCATTTCAATTGAATTTTTGGATGTTTTGAATTTTTTGTGATCTATTCTCTTTATTTCACTTGAATTTTTTTGAGATTTGATTATTTTATGAGCAATTCTCTTCAGCTCAAATTTCTGCAGAAGTGTAAGACTCATACTAATATTTACTATAGGGAGGTGTTGTTCATGGAGGCTCCCCCATGCCCCTCTAATAGAATCAGTGCTAGTAATCAGATGGATGAGTAGGTCAGATTTAAAATTGGGATCATGAGCACTGATTCTATTAGAGGGGCATGAAGTGAACTAATTGCTATTTGGAGGCTGCCCAAAGTCCTACCTTTTGGGTCACTCGATGGTGCAAGTTAGAAAGGGTTTGGCAATGGTTGTTGTTCTAGTACATTATTGCATTGACATGAAAGGTGATCTTTGGGTCAGCCCCCGTCTATCTTTTGGGTTGCTTTGGTACAAGTGATTTTCTATGTACTTTCTATGAACCCTATCTGGGTACCCATTAGCTATGTGTTGGCTCTTGCATGCATGGAACGGAGAGATGCGTCCTTCACAAGGAGTTGGCTAGAGATAGTTCTATTCTTGTGAATGGAGCCGCATATAGCTTTTGGGTTGTTTGGGTAGGTGTGCCCCTCCAAAAGATTTAGTGCTAGTGCTCAGATGGATTGGTAGCTCAGATTTAAAATCTGAGCACTAGCACTAATTCTATTGGAGGGGTGCATTAGGCCACCCAATCGCTATGTAGAGGCTATCCAGGATCTTGTCTTTTGGGTCGGTCGACGATGCAAGTTAGAAAGGGTTCAATAGCGGTTGTCATTCCAATGAGTCATTGCATTGACAAGAAAGGTGGTCTTCGGGTCATCCCCCGTCTAGCTCTTAGGTTTCTTGGTACAAGCAATTTGCTATGCACCCTTCGCAAACCCTATCTAGGTACCCATTAGCTATGTGTTGGCTCTTGCATGCGTGGAACATAGAGATGTGACCTTCACTGGGAGTCAGTTGGAAATAGTTCTATGCTTGCAAATGGAGCCACCTATAGCTTTTGGGTCATTTGAATAGGTGCCCCTCCAAGAGAATCAGTACTGGTGCTCGGATGGATTTATAGCTCAGATTTAAAATGTGAGCACCAGCATTGATTCTATTGGAGTAGCATGAAGCCACCTGATCGCTATGCGGGGGCTCCCCTGGGTCATGTCTTTTGGGTCACTCGATTGTGCAAGTTGGAGATGGGTTCGACAACGGTAGTTTTTCCAATGTGTTGTCATAGTGATACTGAAGTTGATCTACGAGTGAGCCCCTCTCTAGCTCTTGGGTTGCATGTTGCATGAAGATTTGAATTTTTTGTGAGTTATTCTCTTCATTTTACTTGAATTTTTATAGATTTGTATTTTTTTGAGCTATTCTCATCATTTCACTTGAATTTTTGGAAGTTTTAAATTTTTGGTGATCTATTCTCTTTGTTTCACTTGACTTTTTGGAAGATTTGAATTTTTTGCGAGCTAGTCTCTTTGTTTCCCTTGATTTTTTTTGGAAGACTTGAATTTTTTGTGAGCTATTCTTTTTGTTTCAATTGAATTTTTGGAAGTTTTGAATTTTTTGTGAGCTATTCTCTTTATTTCACTTGAATTTTGGTGAGATTTGAATTTTTTGTGAGCTATAATCTTCAGCTAAAATTTCTATGGAAGAGTAAGACTCAAACTAATAACTTATATAGGGGACGTGTTGTTCGCGAAAGCTCCCCCATGCCCCTTTAATAGAATCAATGCTGGTGATCAGATAGATGAGTAGATCGAATCCCAAAATGGGATCACCAGCACTAATTTTATTAGAGGGGCATTAAGCCACCTGATTTCTATGCGAGGGATACCGAAATTCCTATCTTTCAGGTCACTCGACAGTGCAAGTCAGAAAGGGTTCGGTGGTAGTTGTCATTCCAATGAGTCATCACAGTGACATGGAAGTTGATCTTTGGGTCAGCCCCCATCTAGATTTTGAGTCACTTTGGAACAAGCGATTTTCTATGTACTTTTCGTGAACCCTATTCCAGTACTTGTTAGCTATGTGTTGCCTCTTGCATGCGTGGAACGAAGAGATGCAGTCTTTAGAGGGAGTTGGTCAGAGATAGTTTTGTGCTTGTGAATGGAGGCACGTATAGCTTTTGAGTCATTTGGGTAGGTGCACCCCTCCAAGAGAACCAGTGCTAGTGCTTAGATAGATTGGTAGCTTGGATTTAAAATCTGAGCAATAGCAATGATTCTATTAGAGGGGCACATTATGCTACCTACTTGCTATGTGGGGGCTATCTAGGATCATGTCTTTTGGGTCAGTCGATAGAGCAAGTTGGAAAGGGTTTGATAGCGGTTATCATTCCAACACATCATTAGACAAGAAAGGCAATCTTTGGGTCAGCCCCTATCTAGCTCTTGAGTCACTTGGCACAAGAGATTTGCTATGTCACATGCTCTTCTCTTTGTTTCCTTTGATTTTTTTGGAAGATTTTAATTTTTTGTGAGCTATTCTCTTCATTTCACTTGAATTTTTGGAAGAAATGAATTTTTTTGGTGAGCTATGTTCTTTGTTTTACTTGAAGTTTTGGAAGACTTGATTTTTTTGCTACCTGTTCTTTTCGTTTCCCTTGATTTTTTTGGAAGACTTGAATTGTTTGTGAGCTATTCTATTTGTTTCACTTGAATTTTTAGAAGATTTGATTTTTTTGTGAGCTTTTCTCATTGTTTCACTTCAATTTTTGGAAGATTTGAATTTTTAGGGAGCCATTATTTTTGGCTCAAATTTCTATGGAAGAGCAAGACTTAGACTAATAACTTGTATAGGGGAGGTGTTGTTTGCGGAAGCTCCCCCATGCCCTTCTAATTGAATAAGTACTGGTGATCAGATAGATGATGAGGTCAGATTTCAAAATAGGATCACTAGCACTAATTCTATTAGAGGGGCATGAAGCCAACTAATTGCTATTTGGGGGCTGCCCAAAGTCCTATCTTTCAGGTTGCTTGAGGGTGCAAGTCAGGAAGGGTTTGGTAGTGGTTATCATTCCAATGCGTCATCATAGTGACATGGAAGGTGATCTTCTGGTCAGCCCCTGTCTAGCTTTTAGGTTACTTTGGTACAAGTGATTTGCTATGTACTTTCCGCAAACCCTATGTGAGTACTTGCTAGCTATGTGTTGCCTCTTGCATGCATGGAGTGGAGAGATGCAGCCTTCACAAGGAGTTAGCCAGAGATAGTTTTGTGCTTGTGAATGGAGCCGCATATAGCTTTTGAGTCATTTGGGTAGGTGCGCCCCTCCAAGAGAATCAATGCTGGTGCTTGAATGGACTGGTAGCTCAAATTTAAAATCCAAGCACTAGCACTGATTCTATTGGAGGGGCACATTAGGCCACCTGCTTTCTATGTGGGGGCTATCTAGGATCATGTCTTTTGGGTTAGTCGATGGTGCAAGTCAAAAAGCATTCGAAAATGGTTGTCATTCCAATATGTCATCACATTGACAAGAAAGGCAATCTTTAGGTTAGCCCCCATCTCACTTCTGGGTCACTTGGCGCAAGTGATTTTCTATGTCACGTGCTCTTCTCTTTGTTTCCTTTGATTGTTTTGGAAGATTTTAATTTTTTGTGAGCTATTCTCTTCGTTTCACTTGAATTTTTGAAAGAAATTAATTTTTTTGGTGAGCTATGTTATTTATTTGACTTGAAGTTTTGGAAGATTTGAAATTTTTGCTAGCTATTCTTTTTGTTTCCCTTGATTTTTTCAGAAGACTTGAATTTTTTGTGAGCTATTCTATTTGGTTCACTTGAATTTTGGAAGATTTGATTTTTTTTTGAGCTTTCCTCATCGTTTCTCTTTAATTTTTGGAAGATTTGAATTTTTTCAGAGCCATTCTCTTCAACTCAATATTTATATGGAAGAGCAAGACTCAAACTAATAACTTATATAGGGGAGGTGTTGTTTGCGAAAGCTCACCCATGCCCCTCTAATAGAATCAATTCTAGTGATCAGACGAATGAGTAGGTCAGATTTCAAAATGGGATCACTAGCACTGATTCTATTAGAGTGGCATGAAGCCACCTGATTAATATGTAGGGGCTTTCCAAAGTCCTATCTTTTGGGTCACTCGATGATGCAAGTTGGAAAGGGTTCAACAACAGTTGTCATTCCAATGTGTCATCATAGTGACATGAAAGGTGATCTTTGGGTCAGCCTCTGTCTAGCTTTTGGTCCACTTTGGTACAAGTGATTTGTTATGTACTTTCCAAAAACCCTATCCAGGTACTAGGATGTGCATTGCATCTTGCATGCATGGAACAAAGAGATGTGGCCTTCAGAGGGAGTTGGTCGAAGATAGTTTTGTGCTTGTGAATGGAGCCACGTACATAGATTTTGAGTTGTTTGGGTAGGTGCGCCCCTCCAAGAGAATCAATGCTGGTGCTTAGACAGATTGGTAGCTCACATATAAAATATGAGCACTAGCACTGACCCTATTGGAAGGGCATATTAGGCCACCTGCTTGCTATGCGGGGGCTGTCCAAGATCGTATCTTTTGGGTCAGTTGATGGTGCAAGTCAGAAAGGGTTCGATAGCAGTTGTCATTCCAATGTGTCATCACATTAACAAGAAAGGTGATCTTTGGGTCAGCCCTCGTCTAGCTCCCAGGTCGCTTGGCACTAGTGATTTGTTGTGTTGCATGTTGCATGAAGATTTGATTTTTTTGTGAGCTATACTCTTTGTTTCATTGGAAGATTTGAATTTTTTGTGAGCTCTTCTCTTTGTTTCCTTTGATTTTTTTGGAAGATTTTAATTTTTTGTGAGGTATCCTTCTTCATTTCACTTGAATTTTTGAAAGAAATGAATTTTTTTGATTAGCTATATTCTTTGTTTTACTTGAAGTTTTGGAAGATTTGAATTTTTTGCTAGCTGATCTTTTCATTTCCCTTGATTTTTTTGGAAGACTTGAATTTTTTGTGAGCTATTCTATTCGTTTCACTTGAATTTTTGGATGATTTGATTTTTTTGTGAGCTTTTCTCATCCTTTCACTTGAATTTTTGGAAGATTTGAATTTTTTGGGAGCCATTCTCTTCAGCTCAATATTTTTATAGAAGAGCAAGACTCGGACTAATAACTTATATAGGGGAGGTGTTGTTCGCGGAAGCTCCCCCGAGCCCCTCTAATAGAATCAGTGCTGGTGATCAGACAGATGAGTAGGTCAGATTTCAAAATGGGATCACCAGCACTGATTCTATTAGAGGGGCATGAAGCCACCTGATTACTATGCGGGGGTTGCCCAAAGTCTTGTCTTTTAGGTCGCTCAATGGTGCAAGTTAGAAAGGGTTCGACAATGGTTGTCATTCCAATGCATCATCACAGTGAAATGGGAGGATATCTTCAGGTCAACCCTCATCTAGCTTTTGGGTCACTTTGGTATAAGCGATTTGCTATGTACTTTCTACGAACCCTATCTGGGTACTCGTTAGCTATGCATTGGCTCTTGCATGTGTGGAATAGAGAGATGCAGCCTTCATAGGGAGTTGGCTGGAGATAGTTTTGTGCTTGTGAATGGAGCTGCGTATAGCTTTTGAGTCATTTGGGTAGGTGTGCCCTCCAAGAGAATCAGTGCTAGTGCTCAGATAGATTAATAGCTCAGATTTAAAATATGAGCACTAGCATTGATTCTATTAGAGGGGTCCATTAGGCCACCCACTTGCTATGCGGGGGCTGCCCATGGTCGTGTCTTTTGGGTCACTCGACAGTGCAAGTTGGAAAGGGTTTGATAGCGGTTGTCATTCAAATATGTCATCATAGTGACATGGAAGACAATTTTTGGCCCAGTCCCTCTCTAGCTTTTGGGTCGCTAGGATAGGTGCCCCTCCAAGAGAATCAATGTTGGTGCTCAGACGGATTTTTAGCTTAGATTTAAAATGTGAGCACTAGCACTCATTCTACTAGAGGGGAAAATAGGCCACTCGATTGCTATGCAGGGGCTCCCCTAGGTCCTATCTTTTGGATCATTATGGCACAAGTCAGAGAACGGTTCGACAATGGTAGTCATTCCAATGCGCTATCTTAGTGACACTAAAGTGGATCTGTGGGTGACCCCCCGTCTAGCTCTTGGGTCACTTTTTGCATGTGATTAATTCAGTTTTGGATGGATAAAATCCCTTTGTGAAAAGTGGCATGGCAATTATTGGAGAAAATTGATTAAGTTAAAGCATTGGCCTCGGGCCATTGTGAGGACTGTCGATTTCTTTAGGTACAACACTTGTTTTCCTAGTAACAAAGTTGACATGTAATTTGGCATTACTCTTGATTGTTCCTAGAGTTGTACCTTTGGAACTTTTGGATCTTTCCCCTTCACTCCATTTCATAATATTTTCTTGGATGAATGTGTGCACTTGTACCTCTTTCTGAGATGGTAGGGATGATAATAAATTGCGAAGTGAGCATTTCTTATAATTCTTCCCAACCCCTATGTAGTTGGAAGTTCTCATCTTCATATTTCATTGGAATTTTCCATACATGTGTGTCATAGAGAATTGCAACACTGTGTATGTCATTTGTTTGACTGAAAGATGCACTTGTTCTGAAGTTTACAACACTTGCATTTTTTTCATGGGCCTTGGCACTTGGCACATTCCATCATTGTGATTCATGAGCTCCAACAATAAAAAGTGTTGGGAATGGTTTCATAAGGCAAGTGTCCTACTTTCATATTTCATCATTGTCCCACTCTCCACACTAAGCTTTCCCCAATTTTTTTAGCATGGGTTGGAGTGCGATGAAAGTTTGGTTGCCTTGACCACAAATGTAGTCTTGTCCCGCTCATATTCATTTTCTACGCGGCACTATTGTCTTGCTCTAGTTTGTAGGGCAAGTCCTCTCTATCTGTGGAGGTAAACTTACAAATGAGTATGGCCAAGGCTTTTTCTTCGACGTAGAAATTGTTAAGGTTGTCAAGATGGGAGTTGTCATGTGGGGTGCACCAAAGAAGTGTGTAGGGAGAATATGCCTAGGAAATGGATGTCTCTAAGTGGCCTTACCTGGTCACGTGCATGGTGCATTCTCTCACAGAAGTGACTATTGCGAGCACATGTGATTCAAATGTCTTCAGGTAAAGGGTTTTGTATGGGATGTTCTTTTGAGGTTCTTGTGAACCGAGGATCCATTTTTTAATGACCCAACATGCATGGCCATTTCATGTCTTTTCAAATGCAAAAATTGTTAATGTTTGTTGAGATGGAAGTTGTCGTGCGGGGTGCACCAAAAAATAGCGTAGGTGGCATATGCCTGGGAAATTGATGTCACTGAGTGGCCTTACTCGGTTGCGTGTGTAGTGCATTATCTTAGGGCAATGACTGTTGTGAGCACGTGCAATTCAGATGTCTTCAAGTAAAGGGTTTCATATGGGATATTCTTCCCAAGCTCTTGTGAACCAAGCATTCGGCATTGCAATGCTCTGACACGCATATGGTTCCTTCCCTTGGGGAGATCACATGTCACAAAGAGTGGTTAGCAAAGTCACGTTGGGAAAGGAGGTATGTGCAAATTTTTAGACATGTTTGTCTATGCTAGTTTGCATGACTTCTTGAGCAGTCTTACAATAGAGGTGGCTATGTGCACGGTGTTTCTTGCATAGAGTGACATGTTGCGAACATGGTTGGATAGGAGATTTTGGGGAAAGGTTTTTGTATGGGATGTCCCTCCAAGGTGTTTTCTAACCCATGCTCCCTAGACAATCACATTTTGACTTGTGCGAATCTATTTGTCCCAGCATGATGTTCTCCATTGGCACCTGGCAATGAGACCTCGTAGATGCAAAGTGTATGTTGCGATCGAGAAGGGCTCATCTCTGTGGGTGTTCCAATGCAAGTGCATAGGAGACATATACCTAGGAAATGGATGTCTCTAAGTGGCCTTACAATTGAGGTGGCTACACGCATGGTGCATCTTGTACAGATCTATCTTTTGCGAGTAGGGGCGACATTGAGACCGAGGGTAAAGGGCTCCATATGAGATGTTCTTCCTAGGTGCCTATGAACCGAGGGTCCTTGTTGCTTCTCCCTAATCTGCATTGATGCTTTTCTTGTGTGAGATTTTGAGCATTGTTTTCTTGCTTTATCATCATTTCTCAACTCTTGCATAACTTTTGAGCTTGACTTTGTGTGGATGCAAAGAGGAGTGCATGAAAATCTCAGTTTCCCATCGCAGTAGGCATGCCTTTCACCGTAGGTGTTCGGGAGGCCTGCTCATTGCTTGAATCTACCTGGTCAATCTTACTAATAGTCATATGCTTGTCTCAAAGATTAAGCCATGCATGTCTAAGTATGAACTATTTCAGACTGTGAAACTATAGATGGCTCATTAAATTAGTTATAGTTTCTTTGATGGTACTTTTCTACTCAGATAACCATAGTAGTTCTAGAGCTAATATGTGCACCAAATCCTAACTCTCAGAAGGGATGCATTTATTAGATAAAAGGTTAGTGTGGGATCACCCGCTATTCTGGTGATTCATGATAACTCAACAGATCGCACAGCCTTTGTGCTAGCGATGCTTCATTCAAATTTCTACCCTATCAACTTTCGATGGTAGATAGAGGCCTACCATGGTGGTGACGGGTGATGGAGAATTAGGGTTTGATTCTGGAGAGGGAGCCTAAGAAATGGCTACCACATCTAAGGAAGGTAGGAGGTGCACAAATTACCCAATCTTGACATGAGGAGGTAGTGACAATAAATAACAATACTAGGCTCATCAAGTCTAGTAATTGGAATGAGTACAATCTAAATCCCTTAATGAGGATCCATTGGAGGGTAAGTCTGGTGCCAGTAGCCGCAATGATTCTCGCTCCAATAGAATATATTTAAGTTGTTGCAATTAAAAAGCTCGTAGTTGGACCTTGGGTTGTCACAGTCGGTCTACCTACTTGGTGTGCACTGGCCCTCACGTCCCTTCATCCAGTGGCATGTTCCTGGCCTTAGTTGGCTGGGTCACGGTTCCGGTGCCATTACTTTGAAAAAATTAGAGTGCTCAAAGAAAGCCTATGCTTTGAATACATTAGCATGGAATAACATGATAGGATTTTGGTCATGTTTTGTTGGCCTTTGGGACTAGAGTAATGAGTAATAGGGACTATCGGGGGCATTCGTATTTCATTGTCAGAGGTGAAATTATTGGATTTATGGAAGATGAACCACTGCAAAAGCATTTTCCAAAGATGTTTTCATTGATCAAGAATGAAAGTTGGGGGCTTGAAGATAATTAGATATCATCCTAGTCTCAACCATAAATGATGTTAACCAAGGATCAGTGGATGTTGCTCTAAGGACTCCACCAGCACCTTCTAAGAAATTAGAGAGTTCGGGTTCCAGGGGAGTATGGTCACAAGGATGAAACTTAAAGGAATTGACGGAAGGGCACCACCAGGAGTGGAGCCTGTGGCTTAATTTGACTCAATATGGGGAAACTTACTAGGTCCAGACATAGTAAGGATTGATAGATTGAGAGCTCTTTCTTGATTCTATGGGTGGTGGTACATGGCCATTCTTAGTTGGTGGAGCAATTTGTCTAGTTAATTCCATTAACGAATGAGACCTCAGCCTACTCACTAGCTACATAGAGGTTCCCCTTTGCAGCCAGCTTCTTAGAGGGACTATGGCCTCATAGGCCATGGAAGTTTGAGGCAATAACAAGTTTATGATGCCCTTAGATGTTATGGGCTACATGCACACTACATTGATACAACCAACAAGTTTCTCTCCCTGGCCTAAAAGGTTTGGGAAATCTTACCAAATTGCATCATGATGGGAATAAACCATTGCAATTATTGATCTTCAACAAGGAATTCCTAGTAAGTGTGAGTCATTAGCTTGTGTTGACTATGTCCCTACCCTTTGTACACACCGCCCATCGCTCCTACCAATTGAATGATCCAGTGATTGAATGATCTGGTGAAGTGCTCGAATCACACCGATGATGATGGTTCTTATTGGTGATGTTGTGAGAAGTTCATTGAACCTTATCATTTAGAGGAAGTTGAAGTCATAACAAGGTTACTGTAGGTGAACTTGCAGTAGGATCATTGTCAATTTCAATCCCTTAATTATGTAGGGGAAGCAGATGAGGTTGGCATGTTGAGCTCATTTCTCCCCACCCTGGAATCTTGAGGATGTGTAGACGCTGGGTTGTGTAGCATCATGTTGCATGGCCCTACTCTAAGTAGCGTGCCATTGGGGTCAAGGGGTGATTGAATGTCATGGTTGAATGCATGTCCTCACAATAGGAGAGAGGCTCATGTCTAATCTGGTTTGTGACTAGTGCATTCAAATGGCATCTACACTGGTTCAAGAGCTCTTGTACAGTTGCAATCAGTGGAGATCTGAGCTTTTGACTCCATAGAGCCTGCATGCTTCGATTGCACACACAGAATTGTGCTAGGGATCCATCATTTCGATGATGGCAAGTCAGGACTCCCGCAAGCCCCCTTTGTGTTGCTTAATTGGGAACACGCCTATTGGACTGAACTTTTTCTTGGATAGGTGCACTCATGCATTTTGCAAGACAGGACCCCTCATCTGACAATGCAGTTCTCCTGAGGCAGTGTCCACCTTTGCGAGGTGATGGGGCAGGGACACACCACATTGTTCTTCAGTGTGTCCTTCATTGAGGGATGTAGACCCTCTTGAGTTTGGGGTACCCGACAATGGGATGTGTCAACACCCAACACATGGGTGCAACACACACCTTTGAAATCTAAGCATTGAAGTGCGATTCAAGGGCCTTGTGCATTTGGGTCGACAAGAAAAGAAAAAATAAAAGCATGACTCTTAGCAATGGATATCTTAGCTCTTGCCATGATGAAGAATGTAGCAAAATGCGATACTTAGTGTGAATTGTAGAATCTTGTGAATCATCGAGTCTTTGATTGCAAGTTGTGCCTAAGGCCTCGATCAAGGGTACATCTACTTTGGCATCATACCCCAAGTTTTCCCTCCCTCACGAAGAAGCATAGATGGTCATCTATTTCCAATTGTGGTGCGATTGGCTGAAATGAGCATAAGGTCTGTCGATCTGTCACAACAAGTGGTGGCCTATGAAGGTCAGTGTTGGTTTGCGTGGTTCAAGCCAGGCTGAGTGTGGAAATTTGAATAGGCCACAACAACTTGCCATAGTGTGGGCATGTTGGGACCCTTCCACATCCCCAAGTTAGGCATGAATACTCGCTGAGTTTAAGAATATCAATAAGAAAAGGAAAAGAAACTTACCAGGATTCCCCTAGTAATGGTGAGTGAGCCAAGAAGAGCCTAGTATGAAAATCGATAGCTTTGCCTATCAAATTGTAGTCTGTAGAAGCATCCTTAGCAATGGACCAGGCCCAAGTCCCCTGGAAGGGGGTGCCAGAGAGGGTGAGAGACCCTTTGGGCCTGGACCCTATCACACCATGAGGCACTATCGGTGAGTCAGGTTGTTTGGGAATGCAACCCTAATCAGGTGGTAAATTTTGTCCAAGGCTAAATATAGGCAAGAGACTGATAGCAAACAAGTATCATGAGGGAAAGATGAACAAGACTTTGAAAAGAGAGTTAAAGAGTTCTTTAAATTGTCAGGAGGGAAGTAGATGGAGGCTGACGATGTGCCCCAGCTAGATGTGAAATAGTGTGAGCCAGTTTGCTACTCGGCTCAGGGAGCATGCCAGTGTGGGCCGTTGGGGTGGCACAAGCATGGCCTTATGGTCACATTGTACTTTTGTCATGACAATTGAGGAGTGAAGTGTGTGCCTTCACGGTGGGCTCTTGGGCACTTGCACGCTCATGGCGTTGGCCAACAGGCTTTCCATCTGACCTATCTTGAAACATGGACCAAGGAGTCTAACATGTGTGTGAGTTGGTGGGTTGGGAAACATGCAAGGTGCAAGGATGCTGACTGGCGAGATCCCCTCTCAGGGGGTGTGCTGCCGACTGACCCTGATCTTCTATGAAGGGTTTGAGTGTGAGCACACCTGTTGGGACCCGAAAGATGGTGAACTATGCCTAAGCAGGGCAAAGCCAGAGGAAACTTTGGTGGAGGCTTGTAGCGATACTAATGTGCAACTCATTTGTCTGACTTGGGTATAGGGGTGAAAGACTAATCAAACTATCTAGTAGCTGACTTCATCTGAAGTTTCCCTCTGGATAGCTAGAGCTCATGTGCAGGTTTTATCGGGTAAAGAAAATTATTAGAGGCATCGGGGGTGTAACACCCTTGACCTATTCTCAAAATTTAAATAGGTAAGTTAGTGTGGCTACTCCATTGAGCTGCGCCATGGAATCATGAGCTCCAAGTGGGCCATTTTTGGTAAGTAGAACTGGCGATGCAGGATGAACCAAAAGCTAAGTTATGGTGCCAAATTGTGCACTAACCCAGATCCCACAAAGGGTGTTGGTTAATTAAGATAGCAGGACGGTGGTCATGGAAGTTGAAATCCATTAAGGAGTGTGTAACAACTCACCTGCCGAATCAACTAGCCTTGAAAATGGATGGTGCTGAAGCGTGCAACCTATACTCAACCGTCAGGGCAAGTGCCAAGCTCTGATGAGTAGGAGGATGCGGGGGTTATTGTGAAATGTTCAGCATGAGCCTAGGTGGACCATCCCTAGGTGCAGATCTTGGTGGTAGTAGCAAATATTCAATTGAGAACTTTGAAGACTGAAGTGGGGAAAGGTTCCATGTGAATAGCACTTGGACATGGTTTAGTCAATCTTAAGGGATGGGAAGCCCTATTTTAAGGGTGCACTTTATGTGAACATCGAAAGGGAATCGGGTTAATATTCCTGAACCAAGATGTGGTGGAAGATGACAACATTAGGAAATCCAAAGACATCGGTGGGGCCCCTGGGAAGAGTTATCTTTTCTTTTTAATAGCCTACCCACCTTGAAATTGATTCAACCAGAGATAGGGCTGGAAGAGCACCGCATGTCCTCCATTGTCCGGTGCACCTTCGGTAGCCCTTGAAAATTTGGAGGACCGAGTACTGTTCATGCCAGATCATACTCATAACTACATTAGGTCTCCAAGGTGAACAACCTCTGGTCAATAGAATAATGTAGGTAAGGGAAGTTGGCAAAATGGATCCGTAACTTTAGGAAAAGGATTGGCTCTAAGGGCTGGGCCTAGCGGTCTACACCATGAACTCGTGGGCTATTGGCGGCCTGCCTGACCTACTCCCGCAGTGAGGATGGGTCATCGCATGCTGATCAGGTGATGGAAGTAGGACGCTCCCTCTGAGGGGCTTTCCCTAGGTGGAAAATAGCCAACTTAGAACTAGTACAGACAAGGGGAATCTAACTATTTAATTAAAACAAAGCATTGTAATGGTCCCTGCGGATGCTGATGCAATGTGATTTCTGCCCAGTGCTCTGAATGTCAAAGTCAAGAAATTCAACCAAGCCTGGGTAAATGGTGGGAGTAACTATGACCATAGCCAAGGGAACATGCTTGGTGGAATCAATAGGGAAAGAAGATCCTATTGAGCTTGACTCTAGTCTGACTTTCTGAAATGACTTGAGAGGTGTAGAATAAGTGGGAGCCTTTGGGTGCAAGTGAAATACCACTACTTTTAACATTATCTTACTTATTATGTGAAGCAAAGAAGGGGAAATGCCCCTATTTTTGGCCTTAAGGTATGTCTAGGTGCGCTGATCTGGGTGGAAGACATTGTTAGGTGGGGAGTTTGGCTAGGGCAGCACATCTGTTAAAAGATAACATAGGTGTCCTAAGATGAGCTCAATGAGAATAGAAATCTCTTGTGGAACAAAAGGGTAAAAGCTCATTTGATTTTGATTTTTAGTACGAATACAAACTGTGAAAGCATGGCCTATCAATCCTTTAGACTTTTAGAATTTGAAGCTAGAGGTGTCAGAAAAGTTACCACAGGGATAACTAGCTTGTGGCAGCCAAGCATTCATAGTAACGTTTCTTTTTGATCCTTCGATGTCAGCTCTTCCTATCATTGTGAAGTAGAACTCACCAAGTGTTGGATTGTTCACCCAAATTTAGGGAACGTGAGCTGGGTTTAGACTATCATGAGACAAGTTAGTTTTACCCTACTAATGATCCACACCATGATAGTAATTCAACTTAGTACGAGAGGAACCATTGATTCACACATTTGGTCATCACACTTAGTTGAAAAGCCAGTGGCGTGAAGCTACCATGTGTCAGATTATGACTAAATGCCTCTAAGTCAGAATCCATGCTAGATGCGATGCATATCTCTCTATGTCAATTTGTACACTCTTTTTGCCTTTAATCTGGGTGGGGTTCATCATCTTTTAGATCATCTCATCCAAGTCTTTTTGTGTGTTAGTCAATTTTGAGCTCGTGTCATCCAAGTCTTTTCATGTCGATGGGGTTTGTCATTTTTGAGCTCATGTCATCCACGTCTTTAAATGTGGGTGGGGTTTCTCAATTTTTAGCTCTTGTCATCCAAGTCTTTTCATGTCAGTGGGGTTTGTCATTTTTGAGCTCGTGTCATCCAAGTCTTTTCATGTGGGTGGGGTTTGTCAATTTTTAGCTTGTGTCATCCAAGCATTTTTGTGTATCATTTATCTAACCTCCTTCCATTTCCAACCAAGGGTTTGGTTAATCTTTTCATAGACTTTGGTGCTAAAGTCTTGCACTCTTCATTTTTTAACCCCCTTTTCAAGAGCACAATTTGATCATTTTTAAACCCCAATTTTGAGTTCACAAGGGTTCTTCCATGGGTAGTTTCCTCCACTCTTCATTTTTTATCTGAAGCTCACAGTGGCTGGCATGGATCCCTTTCCTAATCTCACTGGCCAGCTCACTTGGGGATCATCTCGGGGCTCACCTGCAAGCTCACCAAGGATCCTACCTAGGCACTCATTGGGTTTAGCTCGACATCGATACCACCCTGCCGCTCCTTAGAGAGCTCGACTGGTTTAGCTCAGCTCGGACCCCACTCGCAAGCAAGCTCAGCTCGGGGATCTCTTTGACAAGCTCGATGGGGATCCTATCCTCAGGTGAGCTGGGCATGACTCGACGTATGGCCCACATGATTTTTTTTTAACTCTAGTTTTTTCATTCTTTTCATCGTACGGAACCTCCTTTGTCCATTTTTTTTTTGTAACTTTTGACCCCACCCATGAGTGAGCTTGGCGTCGATCCCACCTCACCACTCCTCAAAGAGCTTGACCGGTTTGGCTTGGCTCAGACCCTATCTGCAAGTAAGCTCGACTCGAGGATCTCACCAGTGAGCTCGATGGGAATCCCATCCCCAGGCGAGAGGGTGAGCTAGGTGTGATTCGACGTATGGCCTGAGTGATATTTTTTTTATTTTTTTAAATATTTTTTTAAATCTAGTTTTTTCATTCTTTTCATCATATAGAGCCTCCTTTGTCCATTTTTTTTTGTGACTTTCAACCTCACCTACGAGAGACCTCAGCATCGATCCTACCTTACCGCTTGCCAGAGAGCTTGACCGATTCAGGTCAGCTCAGACCACGCACATGAGCGAGCTCTGCTTGACGATCTCATCGACAAGCTCGATGGGGATCCCATCCCTGGGTGAACTGGGTGTGCTTGACATATGGCCCAAGTGATTTTTTTTTTATTTTTTAAAATTTGGTTTTTTCATTCTTTTCATCGTATGGAGCCTCCTTTGTCCATTTTTTTCTGTGACTTTCGACCCCACCCACCAGCGAACTCGATGTCAATCCCTCCCTATCGCTCCCCAGAGAGCTCAACCAGTTCAGCTTGGCTCGGACCTTGCTCGCAAGTGAGCTCGACTCGGGGATCTCACTGGTGAGCTAGATGGGCATCCTGTCCCTGGGTGAGCTAGGTGTGACTCGACATATGGCCCGAGTGATTTTTTATTTTTTTTACAACTCTAATTTTTTTCCTTTTTTTCATCATATGGAGCCTCTTATGTCCATTTCTTTTCTATGACTTACGACCCTGCCCGTGATCAAGCTCGGGGCCGATCCCGCCCCACCACTCCCCGAAGAGCTTGACCAATTTGGCTTGACTCAGACCCCATCTGCGAGTGAGCTTGGCTTAGGGATCTCACTAGCGAGCTCGATGGGGATCTCATCCCCAAGTGAGAGGGTGAGCTAGGCATGACTCGACGTATGGCCTGAGTGAATTCTTTTTTTTTTTTAACTCTAGTTTTTTTCATTTTTTTCAATGTACGGAGCCTCCTTTGTCCAATTTTTTTTTTTGAGTTTTGACCCCACCTGCTACAGAGCTCGGTGTTGATCCCACCCCACTGCTCCCCAAAGAGCTCAATAGGTTTGACTTGGTTCAGACCCCACCCACGAGTGAGCTCAACTCGGGGATCTAGCCAAAAAACTCAATGGGGATCCCATCCCTGGGTGAGCTAGTCATGACTCGACATATGGCCCGAGTGATTTTTTTTTTAACTCTGGTTTTTTCATTCTTTTCATTGTATAGAGCCTCCTTTGTCCATTTTTTTTTGTGACTTTTGACCCCACCCGTGAGCGAGCTCAGCGCCAATCTTGCCCTGCCACTCCCCAGAGAGCTCGACTAGTTTGGTTCAGCTCAGCTCGGACCTCACTCACAAGCGAGCTTGAATCAGGGATCTTGCTAGCGAGCTTGATGGGGATCCCATCCCTAGGCAAGAGGGTGAGCTGGCCATGACTCCACGTATGGCCCGAGTGGTTTTTTTTTTCCCTCAACTTTTGACCACATCTGCGAGAGAGTTTAGCGCTGATCCCACCCTGCAGCTCCTCAAAGACCTCAGCATGTTCGGTTCAGCTCAGACCCTTCCCGTGAGCGAGCTCGGCTCAGGAATCTCATCGGCGAGCTTGATGGGGATCCCATCCCCAAGAGAGAGGGCGAGTTGAGCGTGACTCAATGTATGGCCCAAGTCATTTTTTATTTTTTAAACTCTAGTTTTTTCATTCTTTACATCTTACAGAGCCTCCTTTATCCATTTTTTTCATGAATTTTGACCCAGCCCACGAGTGAGCTTGACACCAATCCTGTCCCGCTACTCCCTGGAGAGCTCGACTGGTTCGACTCAGCTCAGACCCTACCTGCAACTGAGCTTGGCTCAGGGATCTTGTCAGCAAGCTCGATGGGGATCTTGTTCCTGGGTGAGAGGGCGAGGTGGGCGTGACTCCACATATGGCCCAAGTGATTTTTTTTTTTTGGTTTTTCAGTATGGTTTTTTAATTTTTTTCCTCGTACGGAGCCTCCTTTGTCTATTTTTTTCTACAACTTTTGACCACACCCACGAGCGAGCTCAGTGCCGATCCTGCCCCGTCACTCCTCAGAGAGCTCGACCGATTCAGCTTGGCTCAAACCCCACCCATGAGTGAGCTTAGCTTGGGGATCTCATCGACAAGCTTGATGGGGATCCCGTCCTTAGGTGAGCTAGCCGTGACTCGACATATGGGCCAATTGATTTTTTTTTTAATTCTAGTTTTTTCATTCTTTTCATCATATGAAGCCTCCTTTATCCATTTTTTTTTTTGTGATTTTCGATTCCGCCCATGAGCGAGCTCAACACTGATCCTGCCCCACCGCTCCCTAGAGAGCTCGACCAGTTCGACTTGGCTTGGACCCCACCCGCAAGTGACCTTAGATCAGGGATCTTGCCAGCAAGCTCAATGGGGATCCCATCCCCAGGTGAGAGGGTAAGTTGTGCATGACTCCACGTATGGCCCGAGTGAATTTTTTTTTTTTAACTCTAGTTTTTTCATTCTTTTTGTCATACTAAGCCTCCTTTGTCCATTTTTTTTCCTCAACTTTCGACTCTACCCGCGAGAGTGTTCGGCGCTGATCCCGACCCACTACTCCTCAGAGAGCTCAACCAGTTCGGCTCAGACCCCACCTGCGAGCGACCTTGGCTCAAGGATCTTGCCAATGAGCTTAATGGGGATCCTATCCCAAGGTGAGAGGGAAAGCTAGGTGTGACTCAACCTATGGCCCGAGTGATTTTTTTTTTAACTCTGGTTTTTTCATTCTTTTCATCTTACAAAGCCTCCTTTATCCATTTTTTTCATGACTTTTGACCCCGCCCATGAGCAAGCTCAGCGCTAATCCTACCCCGCCGCTCCCTGAAGAGCTCGACTAGTTTGGCTCAGCTCAGACCCTACCCATGACCGAACTTGGCTCAGAGATCTCGCTTGTGAGCTCGATGGGGATCCCATCCCTGGGTGAAAGGGCAAGCTAGGTGTGACTCTACGTATGGAACAAGTGATTTTTTTGGGGGGGTTTTTAACTTTGGTTTTTTTCATTCTTTTCGTCGTACGAAGCCTTTTTGTCTTCTTTTTTTCCATGACTTTTGACCCTGTTGACAAGCAAGCTCAACACCGATCCCATCTTGCTGCTCCTTGGAGAGCTCGACCGGTTCAAGCTCAATGGGGATCCCATCCCTGAGCAAGCTGGGTGTGACTCGATGTATGGCCCTAGTGATTTTTTTTTATTTTTTATTTTTGTTTTTTTAACTCCAATTTTTTCATTCTTTTCGTCATACGGAGCCTCCTTTTTCTATTTTTTTCTGCAACTTTTGACCCCGCCCGTGAGTGAGCTTGGTGTCGATCCTGCCCCACCACTCCTCGGAGAGCTCAACCAGTTCATCTCGACTCAGACCCCTCCTGCGAGTGAGCTCAGCTCAAGTATCTTTCCATTGAGCTCGATGGGGATCCCATCCCCGAGTGAGCTAGGTGAGACTTGACATATGGCCCAAGTGATTTTTTTTATTTTTATTTTTATAACTCTAGTTTTTTCATTCCTTTTTTTGTACTGAGCCTCCTTTGTCCATTTTTTTTCACAACTTTCGACCCCAACTGCGAGTGAGCTCAGCACCGATCCTGCCCCCCCGCTCCTTGGAGAGCTCGATGGGTTCGACTCAGATCAGACTCCACCCATGACAAAGCTCAGCTCACGGATCTCATCGACAAGCTTGATGGGGATCCCATCCCTAGATGAGCTAAGCATGACTTGAAGTATGGCCCAAGTGATTTTTTTAATTTTTTTTTTACAACTCTAGTTTTTTCATTCTTTTCATCATACGGAGCCTCCTTTTTCCATTTTTTTCCATGACTTTTGACCCCGCCTGCAAGTGAGCTTGGTGTTGATCCCTCCCCGCTGATTCACAAAGAGCTCGACTGATTCAAATCAACTCAAACCCTACCTACGAGCAAGCTCAACTTGGGGATCTCACCAACGAGCTCGCTGAGGACCCCATCCCCAAGTGAGCTGGGCTTGACTTGATGTATGGCTCGAGTGATATATATATATATATATATATATATATTTTAATTCTGGTTTTTTCATTCTTTTCATCGTACAGAGCCTACTTTGTCCATTTTTATTCCATGACTTTTGACCCCGCGCATGAGCGAGCTTGGCCCTGATCCTACCCCGCCGCTCCCTGGAGAGCTCAACTGGTTTGGCTTGGCTTGAACTCCACCCATGAGTGAGCTCAGCTTGAGGATCTCGTCATCAAGCTCAATGGGGATCCTATCCTTGACTGAGTTGGATGTGACTCAACGTATGGCCTGAGTGATTTTTTTTTTTATATAACTCTATTTTTTTCATTCTTTTCATCTTACGGAGCCTCCTTTTTCAATTTTTTTTGTGACTTTTGACCCTGCCCACGAGCAAGCTCAGCGCCAATCCCTCCCCACCGCTCCTCGGAGAGCTCAACCGATTTGGCTCAGATCAGACCGCGCCTGCGAGCGAGCTCAGCTCGAGGATCTCACCAGCGAGCTCGATGGGGATCCCATCCTGGGTGAGCTGGGCATGACTCGAGGTATGGCCTAAGTGATTTTTTTTTTAACTATGGTTTTTTCATTCTTTTCATCATTCGAAGCCTCCTTTGTCCATTTTTTTTCCATGACTTTCAACCCTGCCCACGAGCAAGCTCAGCGCTGATCCCACCTCGCTGGTCCTCTGAGAGCTCGACCGGTTCGACTTAGCTCAGACCCTGCCTGTGAGCGAGGTCAATTTGGGGATCTTACTAGTGAGCTCGATGGGGATCCCATCCCTATGTGAGAGAGTGAGCTGGGCGTGACTCGATGTATGGCTCGAGTGATTTTTTTTAAAAAAATTTAACTTTAATTTTTTCATTCTTTTTATCGTACAGAGCCTCCTTTGTCTAGTTTTTCTTTTATGACTTTTAACCTTGTCCATGAGCGACCTCAGTGCCAATTATGTCCCACCGCTCCCTAGAGAGCTCGACCAATTCTACTCAGCTCAGACCCTGCACATGAGTGAGCTCCGCTTAATGATCTCATCAGTGAGCTCAATCAGGATCCCATCCCCGAATGAGCTAGGTGTGTCTCGACATATGGCTTGAGTGATTTATTTTTTATTTTTTAAAATCTAGTTTTTTCATTCTTTTTATCGTATGAAGCCTCCTTTGTCCATTTTTTTTCTGAGACTTTTGACCCCGAATGCAAGCAAGCTTGACGTTGATCCTGTCCTGCCACTCCCTAGAGAGCTCGACTAGTTTGGCTCAGCCCGGACCTCACCCATGAGCGAGCTCAGCTCGGGGATCTCACCGGTGACCTAGATGGGGATCCCGTCCCTGAGAGAGTTGGGAATGACTTGACGTGTGGCACGAGTGATTTTTTTTTTAACTTTAATTTTTCATTCTTTTCATTGTAAGGAGCCTCTTGTCCATTTCTTTTCCATGACTTTCGACCCTGCTCGTGAGTGAGCTTGGCACCGATCCCGCACCCCCGCTCCCTAGAGAGCTCGACCAATTCAGCTCGACTCAGACCCCACCTGCCAGTGAGCTCAGCTTGAGGATCTCACTGGCAAGCTCGATGGGGATCTCATCCCCAGGTGAGAGGGCGAGCTGGGCATGACTCAACGTATGGCACTAGTGGTTTTTTTTTAACTCTGGTTTATTCATTCTTTTCATCGTATGGAGCCTCCTTTGTGTAATTTTTTTCCATGACTTTTGACCCCGCTCGCAAGAGAGCTATGCGTTGATCTTGCCCTGCTGCTCCTCGAAGATCTCAACTGGTTTGACTCAGCTTAGACCCCACCTGCTAGCGAGCTCAGCTCAGGGATCTCACCGATGAGCTCAATGGGGATCTCATCCTCGGGCAAGCTAGGTGTGACTCGACATATGGCCTACGTGATTTTTTTTTTTAACTCTAGTTTTTTCATTTTTTTTGTCATATGGAGCCTCCTTTGTCCATTTTTTTCTATGACTTTCGACCCCGCCCATGAGCAAGCTCAGTGTTGATCCCATCCCAATGTTCCCCAGAGAGCTCGATCGGTTCAGCTCGGATTGGGGATGTCACCAGTGACCTCGATGGGGATCCTGTCCCCGAGCAAAAGGGTGAGCTGGGCATTATTCCATGTATGGCCCAAGTGATTTTTTTTAACTCTAGTTTTTTCATTATTTTCATCGTATGGAGCCTCCGTTTTCCTTTTTTTTTCATGACTTTCAACTATGCCTATGAGCGAGCTTGGTACTAATCTCACCCTATCACTCCCCGAAGAGCTCGAATGGTTTGGCTCCACTCAGACCCTAACCATGAGTGAGCTCACCTCGAGGATCTCATTGGCAAGCTTGATGGGGATCTCACCCCCGGGCGAGCTAGGCGTGACTTGACATATGGCCTGAGGGGTTTTTTTTTTAACTCTAGTTTTTTCATTCTTTTCATTGTACGTAGCCTCCTTTGTCTATTTTTTTTTCGTGACTTTTGACACTGCCCGCGAGTGAGCTCAGTGCCGATCCTACCTCACCACTCCATAGAGAGCTCGACCGGTTTAGCTTGGCTTGAACCCCACCCACGAGCGAGCTTGACTCAGGGTTATCTCTAGTGAGCTCAATGGGGATCCCATCCCCGGGCGAACAGGGTGTGACTTAACATATGACCTAAGTGATTTTTTTAATTTTTTTTTCATACTCTAGTTTTTTCATTTTTTTCATCATACAGAGCCTCCTTTGTCCATTTTTTTCTACAACTTTTGACCGTGCCCATGATCAAGCTCGGTTCTGATCGTGCCCTGCCACTCCTTGAAGAGCTTGACTGATTCGGCTCAGCTTGGACCCTACCTGTGAGCGAGCTCAGCTCAGGAATCTTGCTGGCGAGCTCTATGGGGATCCTGTCCCTGAGTGACCTAGGCGTGACTCGATGTATGACCTAAGTGAATTTTTTTTTAACTCTATTTTTTTGTTCTTTTCATCATACGTAGCCTTCTTTGTCCATTCTTTTTCTATAACTTTTGACCCCGCCCACATGTGAGCTCGGCATCGATCCTACCTAGCCACTCCTTGGAGAGCTTGACTGGTTTGACTTAGCTTAGACCCCACCCACAAGCGAGCTCAGCTCAGGGATCTCACTGGCAAGCTCGATGGAGATCTCATCCCCGGGTGAGCTAGGCATGACTCAACATATGGCCCAACTGATTTTTTTTTTTTAACTCTAGTTTTTTATTCTTTTCCTCGTATGGAGCCTCCTTTGTCTATTTTTCTCTATGAATTTCGAACCTGCCCGCGAGGGAGCTCCGTGCCAATCTTGCCTCGCTATTCCTCAAATAGCTCGACTGGTTCAGCTTGGCTCGGACCCCACCCATGAGCAAGCTCAGCTCAGGGATCTCGCCGGTGAGCTCGATGGGGATCCCTTCCCCAAGAGAGCTGGGTGTGACTCGACGTACAACCTGAGTGATTTTTTATTTTTTAACTCTAGTTTTTTTGTTCTTTTCATCATACAAAGCCTAGTTTGTCCATTTTTTTCCTATGCCTTTCGACCCCACCCACGAGCAAACTCGGCTAGGGGATTTGGCCTATGAGCTTGATGGGGATCATCTCCTCGGGCGAGCTGGGCGTGACTCGACGTATGGCCCGAGTGATTTTTTTTTTAACTCTAATTTTTTTGTTCTTTTTATCGTACGGAGCCTCCTTTGTCTATTTTTTTTAATGACTTTCAACCCCGCCCGTGAGCGCGCTCGGTGCTGATTCTGCCTCATCGCTCGCCATAGACCTTGACTAGTTTAACTCAGCTTGGACCCTTCCCATGAGTGAGCTTAGCTAGGGGATCTCACTGTCAAGCTCGATGGGGATCCCGTCCTTGGGCGAGCTAGGCGTAACTTGATGTATGGCCCGAGTGATTTTTTTTATTTTAATAACTCTAGCTTTTTTGTTCTTTTCATCTTATGGATCCTCCTTTGTCCATTTTTTTTCCATAAATTTTGACCACACCCGCGAGTAAGCTCAACGTTGATCCTGTCCCATCACTACCCAGAGAGCTCGAGCGGTTTGACTTGGCTCAGACCTTGCCCGTGAGCGAGCTCAGCTCAGGGATCTTGCTAGCAAGCTCGATGGGGATCCTGTCCCTGGGTGAGCTAGGCATGACTCAACATATGGCCAGAGTGAATTTTTTTTTTACTCTAGTTTTTTTCTTCTTTTCATCATACGGAGCCTCCTTTATCTATTTTTTTTATGACTTTCGATCATGCCTGCGAGCAAGCTCGACGCCGATCCTCAGAGAGCTCAACCAGTTTAGCTTAGCTCAGACCCTGCCCACGAGTGAAATCAGCTCAAAGATCTCACCCGTGAGCTCGATGGGGATCCCGTGCTTGGGTGAAAGGGCGAGCTGGGCATGACTCCATCTATGGCCCCAGTGATTTTTTTTTTTTGGTTATTAACTCTAGTTTTTTCATTCTTTTTATCATACGGAGCCTTATTTGTCTATGTTTTTTGCATGACATTTGACCCTGCCCACGAGCAAGCTCAGTGCTGATCCCACCTAGCCACTCCCTAAAGAGCTTGATTGGTTCAATTTGGCTCAGACCCCATCCACAAGCGAGCTTGGCTCGAGGATCTCATTGTCAAGCTCGATGGCGATCTCATTCCCAGGTGAGCTAGGTGTGACTTGACATATGGCCCGAGTGATTTTTTTATTTTTTTTTAATAACTCTAATTTTTTCATTCTTTTCATCGTATACAACCTCCTTTGTTTATTTTTTTCATGACTTTTAACCCCACCATGAGTGAGCTCAGTGCTGATCCTGCCCTGCCACTCCCCAAAAAGCTCAATCAGTTCAGCTCAACCTGGGCCCTACCTGTGAGTGAGCTTAGCTCAAGGATCTCGTCAGCGAGCTCGATGGGGATCCCATCCCTAGGCAAGCTAGGCGTGACTTCACGTACAACCTGAGTGATTTTTTTTTTATAACTCTATTTTTTTCATTCTTTCCATCATACAGAGCCTACTTTGTCGCTCCCCAGAGAGCTCGACCAGTTTGACTCAACTCAGACCTTACCTGCGTGTGAGCGAGCTTGGCTTAGGGATCTCATCGATGAGCTCACTAAGGATCCCATCCCTGGGCAAGCTGGGCATGACTCGATGTATGGCCCAAGTGATTTTTTTTTTTTTAAATTTTTAGTTTTTTCATTCTTTTTGTCGTATAGAGCCTCCTTTATCCATTTTTTTCTCATGACTTTCGACCCCACCCGTGAGTGAGCTCAGTGTTGATCTTTCCCCGCTACTTGCCGAAGAGCTCAACCAATTTGGCTCAGCTTAGACTCCTCTCTCGAGCGAGCTCTACTCGAGAATCTCACTGTCGAGCACGATGGGGATCTTGTCCCTGGGCGAGATGGGTGTGACTTGATGTATGGCCCGAGTGATTTTTTTTTTTATAACTCTGATTTTTTAATTCTTTTTGTCGTACAGAGCCTCCTTTGTCCATTTCTTTTTCTATGACTTTTGACCCACTTGAAAGTGAGCTCGGTGCTAATCCCACCCCGTCGCTCTCCAAAGAGCTCGACCAGTTCAGCTCAGCTCAAGGATCTGGCCATCGAGCTCGATGGGGATCCTATGCCTGGGCATGACTCGACATATGGCTTGAGTGAAATTTTTTTTTTTTAACTCTAGTTTTTTTATTCTTTTCCTCGTACGGAGCCTCCTTTGTCTATTTTTTTCTATGACTTTCAACCCCGTCGACGAGCAAGCTCGGTGCCTATCCCACTCCGTCGCTCCTTATAGAGCTCGACTGGTTGGGCTCGAGTTGAAACCCTTTCGCAAGCAAGCTCAGCTTGGGGATCTCACCATTGAGCTCGATGGGGATCTCGTCCTTGGGTGAGCTGGGTGTGACTCAATGTTTGGCCTAAGTGAATTTTTTTTTTTATAACTCTAGTTTTTTTGTTCTTTTCATCGTATGGAGCCTCCTTTGTCCATTTTTTTCTGTGACTTTTGACCCCACCTATGAGCGAGCTTGGCACTGATCCTATCCTGCCACTCCTTGGAGAGCTTGATTGGTTCAGCTCAGCTCGAACCCCACCCATGAGAGAGCTCGGCTCGAGGATCTCACCGGCAAGCTTCATGGGGATCCCGTCCCTGGGTGAGCTGGGCCTGACTTGAAGTATGGTCCGAGTGATCTTTTTTTTTTTCTTATAACTCAAGTTTTTTTATTTTTTTATCGTACGAAGCCTCCT
The DNA here is from genome assembly GCA_027943335.1 of Chamaecyparis obtusa. NCBI lineage: Eukaryota > Viridiplantae > Streptophyta > Pinopsida > Cupressales > Cupressaceae > Chamaecyparis > Chamaecyparis obtusa. The sequence continues at coordinate 2,442,752 of BSBK01000790.1, read as the reverse complement.
TTATCCATTATTTTTCCATGACTTTAGACACCACCCATGAGTGAGCTCAGGGCCAATCCTGCCCTGCAACTCCCCAGAGAGCTCGACCGGTTCAGCTCAGCTTAGACTCCGTCCGTGAGTGAGCTCAGCTCAGGGATCTCACCATCGAGCTCACTAAGGATCCTATCCCTGGGCAAGCTGGGCATGACTTGACATATGGCCTGAGTGATTTTATTTTTGTTTTAGAACTCTAGTTTTTTCATTCTATTCATCATATGCAGCCTCCTTTGTCTATTTTTTTCATGACTTTCGACCCTACCCATGAGTGAGCTCAGCACTGATCCCACCCCACTACTCCTTGGAGACCTCGATCGATTTGGCTTGGCTCGGACCCCTCCCATGAGTGAGCTCGGCTCGGGGATCTCACCGTCAAGCTCGATGGGGATCCCGTCCCCGGGCAAGCTGGGCATGACTCAACGTATGGCCCAAGTGATTTTTTTAAATTTTTATACCTTTAGTTTTTTTATTATTTTCTTCATACAGAGCCTCCTTTGTCTATTTTTTTTCATGACTTTCGACCCCACCCCCGAGTGAGCTCAGCGTCGATCCCATCCCACTACACCCTAGAGAGCTTGACCGGTTTGGCTTGGCTCTGACCCTGCCCACAAGCAAGCTCGGCTCGGGGATCTCACAAGTGAGCTCGATGGGGATCACATCCCCGAGTGAGCTGGGCATGACTCGATGTATGGCCTAAGTGATTTTTTTTTAAATTTTTTTTTTATAACTCTAGTTTTTTCATTCTTTTCATCGTAGGGAGCCTCCTTTATCTATTTTTTTCTATGACATTTGACCCCACCCGCGAGTGAGCTTGGTGCCGATCCCACCCCGCCACTCCCTAAAAAGCTCAACCAGTTCGGCTCAGCTCAGACCTCACCCACAAGCGAGCTCAACTCAAGGATCTCATCGTCGAGCTCACTAAGGATCCTATCCCTAGGAAAGCTTGGCGTGATTCGACGTATGGCCTGAGTATTTTTTTTTTTTTTAACTTTATTTTTTTCATTCTTTTCATCGTATGTAGACACCTTTGTTAGTTTTTTCTATGACTTTTGACTGGTTCAGCTCAATTCAGACCTCGCTTGTGAGTGAGCTCTACTTGGGGATCTCATAAGTGAGCTCGATGCGGATCCCATCCCCATGCGAGCTAGAAGTGACTCGACGTATGGCCTGAGTGATTTTTTTAATTTTTTTTATAACTCTAGTTTTTTTGTTCTTTTTGTCATATGGAACCTCCTTTGTCCATTTTTTTTTATGACTTTTGACCCCACCCGCGAGTGAGCTCGATGCTGATCCTGCCCCATAGCTCCACGGAGAGCTCAACTGATTTAGCTCAGTTCAGACCCCACCCACAAGCGAGCTTGGCTCAAGGATCTCATCAATGAGCTCGATGGGGATCCCGTCCCCGGGTGAGCTGGGTGTGACTTGACCTATGTCCTAAGTGATTTTTTTATTTTTTATTTTTAACTCTCATTTTTTTGTTCTTTTCATCATATGAAGCCTCCTTTGTCCATTTTTTTCCATGACTTACGACCCCACCCATGAGCAATCTCAGTACCGATCCCACCCCGCTGGTCCTTGGAGAGCTCGATCAATTCAGCTCGGCCTAGACCCCACCTATGAGTGAGCTTGGCTCATGGATCTCATTGTCGATCTTGATGGGGATCCAGTCCCCGAGCGAGCTGGGCATGATTTGACTATGGCCAAAGTGATTTTTTTTTTTAACTTTAGTTTTTTTGTTCTTTTCATCATACAAAGGCTCGTTTGTCATTTTTTTCTATGACTTTTGGCCCCGCCCATGAGTGAGCTCAGCACTGATCATGCCCTCTCACTCCCTGGAGAGCTCAACTGGTTCAGCTTAGCTTAGACCCCACCCGCAAGCAAGCTCAGCTAAGGGATCTTGCCATCGAGCTCGATGGGGATCCCGTCGCTGGGCGAGCTTGCTGTGACTCGACATATTGCCCGAGTGATTTTTTTATTTCATTTTAGTATAACTCTAGTTTTTTTGATCTTTTCATCATATGGAGCCTCCTTTGTCTATTTTTTTTGTGACTTTTGACTCCATCCACAAGAGAACTCAGTGCCAATCCCGCCCTGCCATTCCCCAGAGAGCTCAACTAGTTCAGCTTGGCTTGGACCTAGCCTGCGAGTGAGCTCAGCTCAAGGATCTCACCGATGAGCTCACTAAGGATCCCATCCCTGGGTGAGCTGGGCGTCACTCACGTATGGCTCAAGTGATTTTTTTATTTTTTAGAACTCTTATTTGTTCCTTTTTTTCATCGTACAAAGCCTCCTTTATCTATTTTTTTATGACTTTTAACCTCGCCCATGAGCGAGCTCAGTGTTGATCGCACCCAGCTGCTCCCTAGAGACCTTGACTGGTTCAGCTCAGCTTGGACCCCACCTACAAGTGAACTCAACTTGGGGATCCCACCGTCGAGCTAGATGGGGATCCCATCCCCAAGAAAGCTAGATGTGACTCAACATATGGGTGTGACTCAACATATCGACTCACTATCGAGCTCGATGGGGATCCCATCCTTGGATGACTCAGTCGACTCAGGTCATTAGGTTGACTCAAGTCAACTCAGGTCTCTGGATCGAGACAAGTCACTAGATCAACTCAAGTTGCTAGCTAGATTAACTTGGGTCACCACACGGGTTGCCAACTAGATCAACTTAGGTTGCCAAATCAGCTCAAGTCACCAGCTAGATCAGCTCTAGTCACCAAATCACCTAACCAACTCGAGTCACCACCTAGATAAGCTTGGGTCACCACATTAACTCAGGTCACCACATCACTTGGCCAAATTGGGGCACCAGCTAGATTAGCTCAAGTTGCCAAATCAACTCAGGACACCACATTGACTCGGGTAGTCAGCTAGATCATCTTAGATTGCTAGATCACCCTGTTAGTTCCCCTTTTCATTTCTACTTGCAGGTTTACACTATGATCGACAACTTAATGTCACTAACTCTATCACCACTCCAAAGTCTGCAAGGAAAAGGGCCAATTAACAAGGATCAAAGAGATCCTCCTACACTTTGAGCCTAGATGCTTAGGTGAGTGTACCTTTGATTCACTTCTTGAAAGGAACCACAAAATGTTATGCATTATACCCTTTACAAATTGATTGAAAGATTTTATCATTTATATTGTGTGTGTGATTGATGATGATGAACTACTTCCAGAGAATGGACCAATGCCTTAACCAAGGGCATAGAGTCATCAATAATGCATATCAACTAAAAACCCCAACTCAAACACTCTTGGACTTAGATTAAGTGCTTTTCCTATTATTCCTCTCCCTCACATACCTGAACATCAAATTCTTATCTAGTCATGAACTCACTAAAATCACCTTAAAGACTTTAATCCTACCTTTGTTAGGAACTCAAAGATAACTCCACAATACTCTTTGTTTACCATATGCTAACTCACTTTGTGACATTAACATATATGAGCCCAAGAACAAAATAAGAAGACATACACAAATATAAGATTAGAATCCAAGTGTATTCTCATTAAAATTTTACAAAATCAATACATTACCAAAACAACTAAATGCTAGGAAACAAACCCAAAATCCAGGTTCTCCTTGTTCAATCTTTACACTCACTTTCAATATGCATCATCAACAACTTAATACAGAAAAAACTTATGCAATATATACCCCTACTCATCTTGGAATCCTAGAAATAGGATGCAACATGATACGGATGACTAGGGTTAGGGTTTCACCCACCCAACCAACTAGAATCAGTCAGAAATTTATTACAATTAGGGGAAAAACCAAGCAGCCTGGAGAAAGAAGATCTAAGAATGATTTGCAATCATGGTAATTCCCTAAGAAAGTATTGAAAACCACAGAACTGCCCATATTTATCAACCTATTTGGCCACCTTCAACATGCCTTCAAGCAACAAAATCATGGTACAAACCCCTACAATCAATCGACAGACAACCTAGACTACTCTGTAGCAATCAGCGAGACCATTCCTACCAAACCCAACCGCTTAGACATTTAATTTCAGTCCTTCCTATCACTGGAAACCCTTTGAAAATTTGAATTTGAAATACAATGGCCACTTTCATGTCGCCAGCAATGAATCAACAGTCAGCATTCAAATCTAGATCAACTTTATATTGCGACCGTCAGATGTTCTCACTTCCTAGGCATCCTAGACTTAACTCAGTAAGAATCCTAGTTTATATTTACCCTTAGTCATGAGACTACTAGATATCATTTTTAACCTCAACTATACTTAGTGACTTAATGACTACAGTCAAGTCTCATGTTTGCTCAATCTTTAGTTAACCCTTGATCACACTTAGAGAATTAGCGACCACTGTATTTGCCAATTCGCTAGAAAACTTAGGGCATTGCTAAACTTTTCCACAAATAAGCGAACAAAGGAAAACTAAAAAAAAACCTCCACCAAATATTTGTCAAAGCTGCCAAGCAAAGGAGACCACCTAGATCAATGGCCATTGCTATACCATAGACCTAAATACCATGCATCTTCCATCAATGGTATAACGGTGACCCCATGATCAATTTGAGCTTTAACCACACCTCATAGACTAAAGACCTCAGGCCCATTGACACATCATCGTCACCCATCTAGCTACCAATCAAAACTCAACAAATAAGCTCCACCCATTAAAGGACCCTTCTTGCATATTGACGCTTGAGAAAAGTAAAATCAATGGCTAGCGTAAGATCGCATGGCTCTGACAAAACCCATAAGAACTTACACCAACCGTAGATCTTCTATTGATGTCAGGACCCTTAAGGACACGCTGACAACTAGGTCCCACTGACAAGCTCCATCTGTCACTCCTTGACCAATGAGAAACTGCCAAGAATAGGAGAATACGTGACCACTGAAGTTGCATAAATGTTGAAAAGAAATGCTAACCACTGAAGGACAATGCGAACAAGCGACTGACCGAGAAAGATAAAGTGCATGTGCATTAAAAAGACATAAGTGGCCCAAAAAGGGTAACGCAGGAATAGAACAAGGTTGGGGAAAACTAGGGTTTTTCCTCCCAACAACTATAAAATATGAAATTTGAACAAGGGTTTCAAGCTAGGGACATGGAAAAAGGTTGCAGAGACCAGAGGAAAATTGGTATAGCCACAAAAAAATTTCTAGGTGCTAACAATGGCTCTATTTGGGGATGTATGCCTCCTACAAGCATAGTAAGGATCTAGAATCACTGGTTAAAGTAAACCACCCACAGGAAAAATTGAACAATAGAGAGCAACAAGACAAAAACTCTACAAACTAAGACAAAATAAGATAGGGGGTAGGCAACTTCATAAAATTTACAAAATATACAGACCTAACTACTGTTCATGGAAAGAAAGATACCTTCAATTGAAGTATCTCTTCAAGAATTGTCCATGAACTGGCAGTTCTTGAGTATCACCATTTACTTCTTTTACAATGTATGAATCTTGGCCCCATTTCTCATGAATTAGATATGGCCCTAGCTAGATTGGGTCAAATTTTCCATGTTTCCCTTTATCCTCCAATCTAGCATTCCAAATCAACACCAAATCACTAGGCTCAAACTTTCTGTCAACAGTCCTTTTGTCATACAAATTCTTGACCTGCAATTGCAACTTGGCATTTTTTGCAACTAATTCTCTCCTAGTTTCATCTAGGCTGATGAGGTCCTCAATTCTCAATTAAATTTCATCATCTATATCATCATCATATAACTGAACAAACTTATACATTTACAATAAGTTTTTCTGAGGCATCCTTGCATATATCCCATACACTAAGTCAAATGGTGCACAACCAATTGCCTTTTTCACAGTTACCTTGTCAGCCCATACAGCTAATGGCAATTTTGAACTCCATGCTCTTTTATTCTCGTCAAGGACCCTCTTGAGGATTTTAATCAAACTCTTGTTTATTGATTATGTGTGTCCATTCCCCTATGGATGATAGGATGAGGATTATGACATCTGAATTCCTAGACCTTGGCAGAATTCCTTGTACTCAGCAGACCTGAAACACAATGCATTATCACTAACAATCCTCTTAGGACAACCAAACTTGGTAACAATATTATTTAGTAAGAAATCAGTCACCACCCTACTAGTTGAATTCCTTGTGGGGATAGCCTCTACCCACTTTGTAAAATAATCAATAGCAACTAAGATCCAAGAATGTCCTCCACTAGACTTGTTTGATATTTCTCCTATGAAATCTATTCTCCATCGCTGGAAAGGAGCTTGCACCTCAATTGGCCTTAAAGGTACACTACCTAAAAATTTAATCTTACTAGAGAATCTCTGACAAGCATCACACCTCCTTACCAGCTATTCTGCATCCTTGAAGAGTGTGGGCCACCAGAATCCTGCTCTTAAGATTTTTTGAGCAATAGTTTTACCCATGTAATGTCCACCACAAACTCCCTCATGCATTTCTTTCAACAACTTGTTAGCCTGATTTTCATCAACACATTTCAAAAGTATGCAATCTAAATTTTTCCTATACAATTTACATTTCACAATCACATACTTGATGGCCTATAATTTTAATGTCCTCTTTTGATTATCATTCATTCCTGCTAGACATTTCATGTTCCTTAAGTAAAATATAGCATCTTGATACCACATACAATCATCCATATCACATGTGTAATCAATCTCAACTTGATTTATTTGATTTGCATCAAGATTGGATTGAGCCATCAATTTGTCAACCCTTGTCCTCTAATCAATTTGGTAATCTGGACATCAATATTGAATTCTTGAATCCTATTTATCCATCTACATCTCCTTCCAGGTACCTCTCGTTGTGAGAAAATATCCTTAATTATTGCACTTGGTACAAAAGCAATCACAACTGCTCCCATCAAATAACACCTAAAAGCCTTAACAACCTTCACAAGTGCATAATCTTGTTTTTCATTGATATCATATTTTAATTCAGTAGCTTGTAAAGATTTATTGAAAAATGCAATAGGCTGCTCATAACCCTCCTTATTTTTCTGCAACAAAACTGTAGCAATAGTATGAAAAGATGTAAAGGAAAAGATATGCATTGGAATGTTGTAATTAGGTGCCTTGAGCACAGGTGCATCTTTGATAGCCTGCATGATATTCTTGAAAGCATCACCAGGCTCACCCTCCCATTTAATCTCAGATCCTTTCTTCAACATCTTGGATATTGGCCTGGTAACCTCAGCAAAGTTTGTAACAAATCTTCTCAAGAAATTCACCTGACCAAAGAAAGATTGAATTCCTTTAACATATTTTGGTCTTTGAATCTTATCAATGGCTGCCACCCTCTCAGGATCAATTCTAACTCCTTGCTTCCCAACTAAGTGGCCAAGCAACTTACCCTCAGTCACACCAAATGCACATTTCCTTGTGTTTAATGAAATGTCATATTCCAAAGCCCTCACAAATATTTTTTCTAAATGAGTACAATGGTCTTCTTCCTTCTTGGAATAAGTAGTTAAATCATCTTGATAAACAACAAGGAAATAATTTATAAAATCTGAAAAGGCAACATCCATTGCCCTTTGAAAAGTTGCACTAGCATTTGTGAGACCAAAAGGCATTCTCACATAAACATGTCCCCCAAGGTGTAGTGAAGGCTATTTTAAATTGTTCTAATTCTTTAACAATTACTTGATTATAACCAGAGAAACCATCCATCATAGACATTAATTCAGATCTGGTCACTCTTTGCAACATAGCCTCCATATTGGGTAGACAATAGTTATCCTTCAATGAGCTGATGTTCAAATTTTTGAAATCCACACAAAGTCTGATGTCACCATTCTTATTTCTAACAGGGACTAAATTTGAAACCCAAGAAGAGTGCCTAATGGGCTTGATAATTCTAGCATCTCTTAGCTTCATTAATTCTTCTTGCATCTTGGGTGCCAAAGTAGGATTTATAGGCCTTTGCTTTTTCCTAAAGGGTTTAGCATCTTCCTTCAAAGGAATAACATGTGGAACAAGTCTTCTCTATAAACCTTTAGGTCATCATATGACCATGCAAAAACATGCCTGAATTTTCTTAACAATTCAATCAAATATTTTCTTATTTTGTGAGACATCTCTCTACCAATGTAAACCTTCTTAGGTGCTTCTTGTGTTCCAAGATTTATCTCATCCAAATTTATATGATCTTCCTTTTTAATATCCTTTTGAACTATGTCTTGATTATCAAACATAGTTTCTAGAACAACAAGTCCCTTAGGAACCTTGTTAGTCTTAAGTTGAATAACCTCATTACCAAAGACAAATTCCTTTCCTTCTATAATCTCAACCAAGGCTAAACAATCAAACTCCTGACCATGATACTGATCTTCACAATTCAAAAATCTCAAGATATCCTGGTCATCTTCAAAAACTTGCCAATTCTCAACATTATCTGGTATACTACGTCTAGTCTGAATTTCAACTTTGGAGAGGCCAGCAAAAGTAATATCATTGGGATTGATTGCAACATTGGCTAACAGATCAACCATCTTGTTATTACTTCTATCCTTCCACTCAATATTGAAGGCATCAAAACATTCAATCAAATCCCATACAACATTTCTATATTGTTTTAGCCTCTTGTTTTTGGAAGCATATACTGACCTTATTTGGGATAGCACTAATTCAAAATCTCCAACAACTTTTATACATTTAATTCCATGCTTTTGTGCCAACCTCAATCCTAACAATAATTCTTCATACTTTGCTATATTGTTGGTACAAAAGAAACTCAATGTGAAAGAGAATTTGTAAGTATTTCCATCAGGAAAAATAAGTAAAATACCTACTCCTGCTCCATCTTTGCAATTTGCACCATCAAAGTACATCACCCACAAATCACCCCTCATAGACATAGAATCTACCTCTTCAGCAATACATGGCAATACAGGCTCCTTCTCAAGTGCAAGGATCTCTGCCCTAAAAGCATTGATGTTAGTATCCACAAAGCATGTAGTCTCATTGTCAATATTCTTTTCAATCATGTGGCATACTCTTGACTCTCGCTCAATCTTAACAAACTAATCATCAATCTTGAAGGTTGCATAAGACAAGTCACATTGTAAACTTCCACCCATGGCAGCACTCCATCTTCTAGATAATAGCATCCCATAATGAGGAGGGATATCCACCACCAAAACACTCATGGTCAATTCTTTCTTTGGATAGGCTGCCAACCTATAGGGCATAGCATTTATAGTCCCAATGACTGGTACTTCTCTTTGATCCATTGCACAACATCTTCCTTGAACTGTATCAACTTTAACACCCAACTTTTTCATGATCTTAAAAGGCATAATAGTATTAGAGGCACCTGACTCAATCATACAATTTCTTAGTTTCATTCCATTTACAAGGACACTCAAGAAGAATGGATCTATGTTGTTAAGGCTAGCATTGATAGAACTATCCAAATAAATAGGTGGAATTTGAGACACCATTCCCTGAGCCTCTACTTTTTTCAAAACCTTAGCTTGAGATTCATTGCATGCAACATCATTATGATGAACATTATCTACCCATGCAATAGCCTTATCCTTATGTTCAGGGATCCTCAATAATTCTGACAATGGAACCTTAACTGTGATCTGAGACAATACAGCTAACATATCAATAGGAGCAGAGGGAGGGACCTCAATCTGCACTGCTTTAGTGTCTTTTTGTTTATCTGATACATTAGGTGTATTGGTGACTTTCATCTTCTCATTCTTAGCCATTGTGCTAACTGGCTTCTCTATCTCATTGGAAATTGTTTTAACTCCAACTCCCTTAGGTTCCCAGTTCTTACCTTTTACATTCTTGAGTCTTGCCAAGTGATCATTTTTTGAATTATTCTCATTAAGTTCCCCAGAGTTGGTGTTCTTTATAAACATTCTTGCAGCTTTCCCATTTGTATCCCTTGCCACCATGCCTCTAGTTTTCACTTGGGCTATCATTTCTATGGTAATTCTATCCATCTCTTCTCTTGAAGGTCTCCTCAAATTTACTGTCTCTGAGGAAGAAATCATATTACATATTTTCTAATCAATGACTTCACTATCAAAAAATACCTCCTGATGGAAAAGTGCCCTATTTTGTCTTTTCAAACATACATCTACTTCTTCACCAAAATTAGAATCATCTTCATATCCTAAATATGAAGTTTCCATGTTGCACCTAACATCATCATGAGTTTCTTCTTGATCTAACTCCTCATTGTTACCATCTTGATATGCTGACATGGATTGTGCAACCACACAATGCTCTGTAGAATGAGGAAATTGGCATGCAACACACCATGGTGTGTCCTCCATGACATTTATAGAGGATCTTTGTAAAGGATCAGGGACAACTCTATCATTACTTCCTCTTGTAGTAGGGACAACAGGCTTGCCATCCTTCCATTGGGTGTTGTAGGGATAATTCTGCAATCTATTCTGCCTACTAAAATTATTGTTGAATTGAGGCTTTTCATTGGTAGGAACACCATTGTTCCTATTAACAAGTGCTTTTAGATCCTTCAATGCATTTAGTACCTTATCCAATTTATCTTCCTCCTATCTCTTATTTCCAACATTTTTCTCATTTTCCCTTTTATACTTTTTATGTCCAAACAACTTTGGATGATCTCTTTTTCCACCCAATTTTCTTGATATTTTCATATTGTTTTCAATGTTGATAGTAATCCTAAAAGCATCTCTGAGAGTCCTTGGTTCCTTTTCCCTCAACAAGTATCCCATTTTTCCATCAAATGCATTGAAGTATGTGGTTAAACAAACATTGTCATCTAACCGCATAACTTGAAACAACTTATGCATGCCCTTCTGAAATCTGATATTAAATTCAGCTGCAGATTCATTCTAATTTTTCCTTATGGTATTGAATTCATTTAACATGAAACTAGCATTAGGCCTATCACCATATTTTTCTTTGAAAAACCTCTCAAAAAAATCCCAAGTGTCAATACAATGATCAGGGAGTCTCTTAAACCAATCTCTAGCATCCTCCACCAAAGATTGAACAAATAATTTCATGACTACATCCTCATGCTCTACCTCATAATCATTAAGCATATCAACAAATAACCTAAGATGTTCTTCACAACTAATAGCATTATTACCAGCAAACTTAAGTACCTTATCTCTTATATCAGTTGGAAAAGCATTTGGGTAGCCAGGTATTCCATCAAAGCTAATTTTCCTATAGCCTTCTAATTGCACAGGTCTTCTTTGAAAACTTGAACTAGTGTTAACCCTAGGATCAACATTTACATTTACATTTCCATCTACTTGTGCATTTAACTGTTGTCTAGGATCAACATTTATCCTAGCAGATGAGGAAGGAATTGAACTAGTAGTAGCATTACTAAGTGGAATAGTAGTAGTCATAGATGGCATACCTAGTTCAGGAGCAGATGGGCCAAGAGTGTTAGCAGATGAAGCCTTCAAGAACTAGATCTTTCTTCTTTTTTCTACAATGGAGGCTTCAATTTTAGCCCTCTCTAATTCTCTTTCAAGGTCCTCATCTTCTTTTCTTCTTCTTTCTATCTCTATGTCCTTATTTGAATTGGGTGGTGGGACCCCTGGTATTGTCAATGATTTGCTTGTTTGATGTCCCACCATCTTTTGCTTTCCCTTTTCACCAGCGGCAATAACAGGCCTAGTGATCTCATGCCCATCTTTATCTTTAGGGAGGGAAGCATAACTTTGAACCTGTCTAACCATAGGGCCCTCTTTATCAAACTCATGATCTTGCAGCAAGCACTCCTGCTCACTTCTCAAAGCATCAAGATCACCAAAGACATCATGCTACAAAGTCTTAGGAGTAGAAGTAAGCATCTTGTTTCTCTCCTTCAACTCATTGATCTTTCTAAGAAGAGACTCTCTTTCTATTAGAGCATTCACTTTCTCAGCTTCTCTCTCCTTTTGTAACCTCTTATGTATGGCATCCTACTCTACCAACTATAACCTTAGTGCATTTAAATCATCTGGGTCTATCATAATATCATCAGAACCTGATGACACATCCATATCAATGAGATTTTGATATGGGAAATGGACCTATCTTGGTCTGATGGGTTGCCTTATGAACATATCCTCATCAGGATCTAAATTTGGTCCATAACCTTTTTCTCTAGCTTGTTCATCCTGACCTGTAGGTAATGAACCCTTGTCTTGAAATACTACCTCTGGGGTATCATAAAATTTATCTTCAGAGCAGCCACTATCTGATCTAGAACTCTTATGTTGTGAATCTTCCTCATTAGAGGATGCAAGTAGTGCTCTATTTCTGATATTTCTTTGTTCTCTCATCAGAGCACTAGTGGACTCACCATTTCTTCTGATCCAACTCTTCTTTTCCTATCTAGGTAATTGTTCCAGAGTAACCTCCAAATTTTTCTTAACAAAGGACCTAGTATTCCTTCTTTTTTCCATGATTTGTAGTTTATAGCACTGGTTCCAACCTTTTAAGTTGCCACCCACCAAAGTGGGAAATTTTTAATTGAATTTAACAAGAAAACTAAGAGTCCACTTAAAAACTTTATCTCTAGACTCTCCTTAGCAAAGTCACCATTTTGTTGGTTACCCTTTTCATTTCTACTTGCAGGTTTACACTATAATTGACAACTTAATGTCACTGACTCTATCACCACTCCAAAGTCTACAAGGAAAAGAGCCAATTAATAAGGATCAAAGAGATCCTCCTACACTTTGAGCCTAGATGCTCAGGCAGGTGTACCTTTGATTCACTTCTTGAAAGGAATCACAAAATTTTATGCATTATACCCTTTACAAACTGATTGAAAGATTTTATCATTTATATTGTGTGTGTGATTGATGATGATGAACTACTTCCAGAGAATGGACCAGTGCCTTAACCAAGAGCATAGAGTTATCAACAATGCATATCAACTAAAAACCCCAACTCAAACACTCTTGGACTCAGAATAAGTGATTTGCCTATCATTCCTCTCCCTCACATACTTCAACATCAAATTCTTATCTAGCCAAGAACTCACTGAAATCACCTTAAAGACTTTAATCCTAACTTTGTTAGGAACTCAAAGATAACTCCACAACACTCTTTGTTTACCATATGCTAACTCACTTTGTGACATTAACATATATGAGCCCAAGAACAAAATAAGAAGACATACACAAATATAAGATTAGGATCCAAGTTTATTCTCATTAAAATTTTATAGAATCAATACATTACCAGAACAACTAAATGCTAGGAAGCAAACCCAAAATCCAGGCTCTCCTTATTCAGTCTTTACACTGACTTTCAATAGACATCATCAAAAACCTAATATAGAAAAAACTTATGCAATATATACCCCTAGTCATCTTGGAATCCCAAAAATAGGATGCAATAAGCTACGGATGACTAGGGTTAGGGTTTCACCCACCCAACCAATTAGAATCGGTTAGGAATTTATTATAATTGGGGGAAAAACCAAGCAGCCTAGAGAAAGTAGATCCAAGAATGATCTGTAATCATGGTAATTCCCTAAGAAAGTACTGAAAACCATGAAACTACCCATATTTATCAGCCTGTTTGGCCACCTACAACATGCCTTCAAGCAACAAAATCATGGTACAAACCCCTGCAATCAATTGGTAGACACCTTGGACCACTCTGCAATAGTCGATGAGACCATTCCTACCAAACCCAGTCGCTTAGACATTTAATTTCAGTCCTTCCTATCGCTGGAAACCCTTTGAAAATTTGAATTTGAAATACAATGGCCACTTTCATGTTGCCAGCAATGAATCAATGGTCAACATTCAAATCTAGATCAACTTTATATCGCGACCATCAGATCTTCTCACTTCCTAGGCATCCTAGACTTAACTCAGTAAGAATCCTGGTTTATATTTACCCTTAGTCGTGAGACTGCTAGATATCATTTTTAACCTCAGCTATACTTAGCAACTTAGTGACTATAGTCAAGTCTCATGTTCACTTAATTTTTAGTTAACCCTTGATCACACTTAGAGAACTAGTGACCACTATATTCGCCCATTCGCTAGAAAACTTAGGACAGTGCTAAACTTTTCTGTGAATAAGCGAACAAAGGAAAACAAAAAAAAAACCTCCACCAAATATTTGTCAAAGCCTCCAAACAAAGGAGACCACCTAAATCAATGGCCATTGCTATACCGTGGGCCTAAATACCATGCATCTTTCATCAATGGTATAATGACAACTACATGATCAATTTGAGCTTTAACCACACCTCATAGACTAAAGACCTTGGGCCCACTAACACATCCTCATCACCCATCTAGCTACCAATAAAAACTCAAGAAATAAGCTCCACCCGTCAAAGGACCCATCTTGCATATTGATGCTTGAGAAAAGTAAAATCAATGGCTGGTGTAAGATCGCATGGCTCTGACAAAACCCATGAGAAATTACACCAACCGTAGATCTTCTATGGATGTTAGGACCCTTAAGGACATGCCAACAACCAAGTCCCACTGACAAGCTCCATCTATCACTCCTAGACCAATTAGAAACTGCCAAGAACAAGAGAATATGCAACCACTGCAGTCGCGTAAACGCTAAATAGAAATGCTAACCACTGGAGGACAATGTGAACAAGCGATTGACTGGGAAAGATAAAGTGCATGTGCATTAAAAAGACATAAGTGGCCTAAAAAAGGTAACGAAGGAATAGAAGAAGGTCAGGGCAAACTAGGGTTTTTCCTCCCAACGGCTATAAAATATGAAATTTAAATAAGGGTTTCAAGCCAAGGACATGGAAAAAGGTTGCAAAGACCAGAGGAAAATTGGTATAGCCACAAAAAATTTTCTAGGTGCTAACACACCTAACAAACTTAGGTCAGGTGGGGTCTCCCAAATTTAGTCAGGTTGCCAAATCAAGTTGAGTCATGAGCCAGATCGACTCAGGTCACCACATTGATTCTTGTCACTAGCAAGATCAGGTCAGGTCGTTAGATCACTTGAACAACTTAGATCGCTAGTGAGCCCGTCCACTTTTTGAATGATTGACCCATACATTAACTCGGGTCACCACATCACCTAGCCAACTCAGGTCACTAGCCAAATCAGCTTAGGTTATCACATCAACTCGAGCCACCACATCGACTTGGGTAGTCATCTAGATCATCTCAGATTGCCAGATCGCCCAATGAACTCATGTTGGGTGGGGTCTCTAGATTGAGTCAGGTCACTAGATCAAGTCGAGTCCCTAGCCAGATCAACTTAGGTCACCACATTGACTCAAGTCAGTAGCCAGATAAGGTCAGGTCACTAGATCACCTGACCTACTTAGATCACCAATGAGTCCATCCACTTTTTGAATGATTGACCCATACTCCTCTTCAAGCATTATCATAGTCAAGTCTCTACTTCTGGCTTGATAGTGAGAAGGGTGTGACTCCATGTATGGCCTGAGTGATTTTTTTTTAACTTTAGTTTTATTGTTCTTTTCATCGTATGGAGCCTCCTTTGTCTATTTTTTTCTATGACTTTTAACCTCGCTCACAAGTGAGCTAGGCCAACTCAATCAAACTTGGATTGCATCGATCCAATATACACAATAGTAATGTTGACGAGTATGCAAACTCATCAATGAAGTCATCTCAGTATGCCAAGTTGTCAAATCCCCCAACTTAGATCACTCAAGTTGCATAAGTAACTCAAACTGCCATAATAAATTAGGCCACCACAATGACTCAAGTTGTCAGGTCAATGCAGGTTGCCAAGTCAACTTAGGTGGCTGGGTCGACTTAGGCCTCTAGATCAGGATAGGTCACTAGATCAACTCAAGTCGCCAGCTAGATCAACTTGGGTCACCACATAGGTCACCAACTAGATCAACTTGGGTCACCAGATCAGCTCGAGTCACTAGCTATCAACTCTGGTCGCTAGATTAGCTAACCAACTCTGGTCGCCAGCTAGATCAACTTGGGTCACCACATTGAATTAGGTTGCCACATCACTTGGCCAACTCGGGGTGCCAACCAAATTAGCTCAGGTCACCAAATCAACTTGGGACACCACATCGACTCAGGTAGTCAGCTAAATTATCTCAGATCATCAGATCACCTGACGAACTTGGGTCGGGTGGGGTCTCCAGATCAAGTTGGGTCACAAGATTAGCTTGGGTCCCAAGCCAGATCAACTCAGGTCATCACATCAACTCAGGTCACTAGCCAGATTAGGTCGGGTCTCTAGATCATCTAAACTATTGAGATCGTGAGTGAGTCCGTCCACTTTTTAAATCATAGTCAAGTCTCTGCTTCTGGCTTGATAGTGAGAAGGGTGTGACTCCATGTATGGCTCGAGTGACTTTTTTTAACTTTACTTTTTTTATTCTTTTCATTGTAGGGAATCTCCTTTGTCTATTTTTTTGCCACTTTTGACCCCGCTCATGAGCAAGCTAGGCCAACTCATTCAAACTTGGATCGTATCAATACAATATGCACAATAGTGATGCTGACGAGTATGCAAACTCATCAATAAAGTCATCTCAGTATTCCAAGTTGTTAAATCCCCCAACTTAGATCAGTCGAGTCGCATAAGTAACTCTGACTACCATAATAAATTGGGTCACCATAGTGACTCAGGTTGCTGGGTCAACTTGGGTTGACTCGATCGACTCAGTTGACTCAGGTCTCTGAGTCAATTCAGTCGACTCAGGTAACTAAGTTGACTCAGGTTGTTGAATTGACTCGGGCCTCTAGATTGGGACAGGTCACTGGATCAACTCAAGTTGCTAGTAAGATCAACTCAAGTCACCACATAGGTCACCAACTAGATCAACTCGGGTCACCAAATCAGCTCAGGTCACCAACCAGATCAGCTCTGGTCGCTACATCACCTAACAAAATCAGGTCACCAGCTAGATCATCTTGGGTCACCACATTGACTCAGGTCACCAAATTACCTAGCCAACTTAGGTCACCAATGAGATCAGCTCGGGTCACTAGATCAACTTGAACCACCACATCGACTTGAGTAGTCAGCTAGATTATCTTAGATTGCCAGATCACCTAACAAACTCAGGTCAGGTGGGGTCTCCAGATCGAGTTGGGTTGCCAGATCAAGTCAAGACTCATGCTAGATCAACTCAGGTCACCACATCGACTTGGGTACTAGCCAGATCAGGTCAGGTCTCTAGATCACCTGACCTAATCAGATCACTAGTGAGTTCATCCACTTTTTGAATGATTGACCCATATTCCTCTTCAAGCATTATCATAGTCAAGTTTCCACTTCTAGCTCGATGTGAGAAGGGTGTGACTCCATGTATTGCCTGAGTGATTTTTTTTAACTTTGGTTTTTTCATTATTTTCATCATAGGGGGTCTCTTTTGTCTATTTTTTTCTACAAATTTTCACCCCACTCACAAGTGAGCTAGGCCAACTCATTCAAACTTGGATAGCATCGATCTAATATGCATAATAGTAATGCTGATGAATATGAAAACTCATCAATTAAGTCATCTTAGTATGCCAAGTTGTGAAGTCCCCCAACTTAGATGACTCGAGTCGCATAAGTAACTCAGACCCCCATAATAAATTGGGTCACCATAGTGAAGCGGGTAATCAGGTCAATTCGATCGACTCGAGTCGACTCAGTTGACCTGAGTGATAATAAATTGGGTCAACACAATGACACGGGTTGCTGGGTCGACTCGGTTGACTCGGATCAACTTAGTTAACCCAAGTGATAATAAATTGGGT